>JARHVA010006299.1:580000-949852 GCA_037957365.1 Torreya grandis
ACACAAATCTAGTCATTTGCTAGCTAGTTATTCTATATAAATGTGAAATATTTCTTTTAGTGGTTTTCACCACATTCTCAGGATTGCATAATTATGTTTGGAAGAAGAGGCATAGTATTTGCTCTAACGGATAGTGTTAGAGTATGTTTTACTCATGTTTGCTAGGTACACTATTCAATATTATTTAGCACTATTTGTGGTTTAGTTCCACATTGGCTAGTTTAGCCTTCTTCTTGATTCTCTTTGCCTATATAAGCAAGTGAACTCTTTGTAATCTATATGTTTTTATGTAAATGCTCTGCATATATCATTTGTGTTAACAATTGATTTTGTGTTCAATTGGTTTCCTCCTGTGTAATGCATTAACACCAATGGTTATGGTAATGAGTCATTGGAGAGATCTTGGCTAAGAGTTTTCATAACTCTTTCATGTTATCAGAGCCATCTCCAATACCCATTATTTATCCTACTTGATTACATTATTTGTCCTCACAATGTGTTTTGGATCTATATTTTGTTTTGGCCATTATCTATGTCATATGGATCCTAGGTTTTGTCCTTATAAAGTGTTGATTTGACTTTATTATAGCTCATTTCTCTACTTTGGTATTTTTTATTTAGTTTGAAGAAGTTGTGTGGTCATTTCAAAGAAATCTTTTTTTTGGCAAAACTATGTTTTTTTACCTAAATGTGATATGTTTTGATCAGCTTCTATTTACTCTAAATGAATTTTAAGAAACTGTTTCTGGGTTTTAAGATCCTCTCTCAAATATTTCCAAAACATCTTATGGTTTCAAATTATGATAAGTATCAATAAAGTTATAGTTATTTCAAAATGATATTCTAGTTATTTTTTTCATGTTGTCATACACTGAAGGAAAGTCTTGGATGCGCTGTGTTGGAAATTACAAGTGTTTTCTTTCATTTTAGATCTATATTGTCTTTTATGAGCACTCTTGGATCTAATAAATTAAATAAGCAAGGCATTATCTTTTTGCCATTCCAGATCTTTGGCATCCTCTTCTGCTTTTGGTATTTTTAGTTTGGATGAAAGTTTCAACTTCATTCAAGAGATCTGAGTGCTAAGTTTGGCACTAGATAAGGAGAGATCAGATCTATTTATTTTCCCTTAGAATTTTTCAAATATTATCTTTGGCATCATGCATTGATTTTGTTTGTAGATAGCAGCATGGCATTGGAATTTTCTCCTTTTCTTTAGGGTTTAAAGACAACAATATGGTGTTAAAAGCTCCAGATCTGAAAGAAAAGAGATTTGATGTTCTATTACTTTTTTGTCTTCACCTTAAGAACCTGATACTAAGAGAGTTAAAGTGGATGTGGTGTGGAGGCTATTGCATAGCAACTTGGCATTTTTTTTGTTTTGTTTCTCTCCTATATTTCTACAGTTGAAAATAGACTACTGTGTGGTCTTTCTTTTACTACCACCTAGTCATTATTCCCTATTTATGTTGAAAGTTTTCTTGCAGCTACATTAAACCTACATTGGAGACCATCAAAGAATCCATTTTGACATGATCTTGTGAGGTGGAGATCTGTGTAGTGTATTTCCAGTGAAGCCTAAGGTGTCATATTCCTTTTTTTCTTATCTTTTATGCTGATTTTTTTACCTTACTATGTTCGAAGAGGGTGGAGTTAGAGTTTTTGACAATGACTACTAGGTAGAGATCAGAATTTTGGCATTAAAGTTTGGCATAGAGGATAATATCATCTATAGAAATCTGATTAAAATATTGAAACTCTCACCTTGGCATCAAAATCTTGATATTGGCATCATTTTATAAATTTGTTGATGTAAGATTAAGCCTTGGGCATTTTTTTTTTTTTAAAGATATATGTTTGTATCTTCTTGGAGAGATCTAAGCTAAAACACCACACTAAAACCTTCTTATTGTCTCTTTACATGGCTAGAACAATATTATTTTTTTGTAATAAGCTACTTTTTTCTTTAAAAAGAGAGTAAAACTTGATTTCATGTATCTCAAGGTAATCAAGAATTTTTTTTTCACTTCTATTGACTTTTATAAGTCTGTGGTGAAATTTTGGTTCCAACGAGTTGTTGCATGCTCATGTTCTTTCGTAATTTAGCTTCTAAAATTAAATCATAATGTTTCTTAATTATTTTTGACACATTTTATAAGAAATCAAAACACCATAACTCTTGAATGGTAACTTAGATTTGAGTTCCATTTTTTCAAAAGTGTATGTTTTTCAATTCTCCATCACATGATGTCATAATATTGTAAAAATGCACTACTTTTATAAAGTGCCACATTCAAGAGGGGTCTCTTCACATTGGTTATATTACCATTGCTTACATTATGTGGTGACACATTTTGCTATGTTTTTGAGAATTTTTTGAGGGATAATTTATTTTATTACACGTACCTTATCTCTTTAATTTTTTAGAGATCAGAGGGTGAGGTCTAGTCTAGCAGGAGGTTAGACCCCCTCACAAGGAACACATACTTCCTTCTTGGTCCTTTACATTATTATCATTTATTGCACTCATGGATGCATTTTTAGATAAGTCTAAAATCCTATTCTTGAATGTACATAGTCACTACCATGGGGTTTTATGTGTGATGGGCCATGCACTATACTTTACACATGTACTATCTAGGATGCATTTTTGGTTGAGCTTGACATCCTTGTATGTGCTTTGCACATTGTTTTTTTGTTGTTAATCATTCTTTAGTGTGTTTTCATATTTATGCATCTTTTATCCATTTTCCACACTCTTCTATTAGCCCATAAATTTCATTAGTACATTGACACATTGGTATTTGTGTCATGTCTCCTTAAGGCCCCTTTCTTAACACCTTGCCTTCTTATATGAAGACACCTATTTGATCCCTTGTTTTTGGAGCACATTCATCTTGATGGAATATTTGATAGGTCAATAGTCTCCTCATTTGGAAATATTCTAATGAATCCCAATGTTTTTCTTATTTCCATTTGGTGTTCTTTATGTATGGATTATATTGTACTTGCACTAATATTTAAAAGTGCCATGAGGGTTTGTTGAGTCAGCCTTGTCCACCTTCATGCATTTATGTTCTCTATTTTGAGAACCTTTTCACTTTGTTAGTTTCTTGTCTTTTCCATCACCACCATGGTCCATCTTCTTTGAAAGACTTATCTATATTTTCTACACCTTTTTTTTATAGTTGATAGTCTCCTCATTCTGGAGCTATTTTGGTATATATAGTGTCAACTTATTCGGTGTTCAAGTAGTGGATTCAAACCACTCATGTAGACACCTTTATTTCTCCACTCCATCCATTCAATAGTATGGGGGGTGTGATGTACATTCTACTTTCTTGGTGTTGAGTATCCTTTACACTAGGTATTACTCTTCTGTAATTTTGACTGCTTCTTCAAGTGTTAAGTATCCCTTGCACCTCCTATAGATAGTTGATAGCATATTTAGGTGTTGAGCATCCCTTTCACCTACTTTAGTGATGGATTTCATCCCATATAATACAATTTGGTTTTTTGAGAGGCCATTGTTTTATCTCTCATTTTCTAATTATGTGATCAATTTTTCCTCTAAGTAAGCCTCATATAGAGTACCAATTCCTATTTGACTTGGCGCTTATAGTAACTCAACATATATGTATTCTAGTAAGATGAATTTGATACCATAATGACACTTATTACTTTACTATATCTTTATACATGGGTACCTGATTAGGCATCTATTATTGAGACCCATTTTATGAATTTTCTCTTATCCCCAAGTTAATCTTAAGGGGGATGTTAAATTAATACTCTTAGTGGTGAGCTTAACTTGGGTCTTAACCAAGGTAAGTTTAACCATAGTTATAATAAACTATGTGGGGTTTAATGTTACACACCCACATGTTAAAATAATATTTCAACATGGTTGTTGAGATGTTGACATTGGTGGCCTAACTATTCATTTGGTAATTGAACCTCTTTCACATTGCCAAATTAATTACCGTCACCTTCCCTAAAATTAATATAAATAGAGAGTATGGTGTCTCATATATATAGAAGATAGAGGAGAAGTGGTAATTGCATTTTAATCTATCATTTCTATTAATAGATAGCTTATTGTATTTTGTGTGTAATGTGTTAGCATAATGGCTTTGGTAATGCACCATTGGAGAGATCTTGGTTAAAGATTTTTGATAACTCTTTCAAGCACCTCACCTTCTTCTATGGAGACAATTTTTTGCTCCCTTATTTTTAGAGCATCTTATATATTTTTGACACCACTTTATGATAGTTGACAGTATCCAACATCCTAATTATAGCTATTTTAGTGAATCCCAGTGTTAGCTTATCTTCTTCAATATTTTGATAGTCTCATTTAGTGTGACATGGAGCTATTTTGGTGAATCCCAATGTCAATTATTTAGTGTTTGAGCAGTGGATCCAGACCACTCATATAGATTTTGTTTCTTCACTCCATCTATTCAATAGTATGGGGGTTGTGATATATATTCTACTTTCTTGGTGTTGAGTGTTCCTTACACATGCCATAATTTTTTGTAATTTCATTGTAGACACCAAAATAGTGTCAACCCCCTGGTCCCTTTCTAACTTTAACATGCCTAACCTATACTTTATTAATTTAAAATACTTATTTTAAATTAATCATCCCCTTTAGACACCTCACCTTGGATTCCTCGCCCTTAGACCATTTATCACCCTATGACTAATCATAATTACCTAAGACCTATTTCAACTCTCCCACTAACCCCCGTGCCTAATAAATCTGCCTTTAGACCGTTCACCAAATGAAAATTAAACTTGGCAGATGGAGGAATGGGCAAAAGGCTAAAAATAGCCTTTTTACCCATTCTCTAGCTACTGACGTCGGTCAATAGTCGACTGACCCCGATGGAATCACCGACGTCAATTGCTTAAAACTAAATTCTAACCTCGATTGGAGGGCCCAGATGTGAATTCTCTTACTCTCCAGATCCAAATTCTCTCGCTCCTCAACTCTTTGCATATCAAAGGTAGGCTTTGGAATGAGGCATCAACATTCTATCATCACTCTCCAAGCTAAGAAACTCTACAAAAATTACTCCAGACATTAGATTAGAAGGTTGTACAAAGTCTCCTACATCAGTCAGAATGGGAACAAGCCTTCTACACTTCTGGTTCTCCACCAAGAGCTATGTATTCTTCTAGTTTATATTTTAGTATTTTTAGAGTGCATTGGTAATTAATCTATTGGCTATTTCTGAGTATTGTTGAGACCAAATCCGGATTTCTTCCTGGAGAGGCTAAAAAGCCTTTCTTTTATCCTAACCCATTTTGACAACTTGTCCCCTACCTTTATTCTTCTTAAGACTATCCATTGTCCTGCATCCCTGCACAACCCTTTTGAATCTCCCAGACCATTCAGTTGACCACAAACATACCCTGAAACCCGTCTAAGGCCTATTGCCCTTACTGACATCAGCATCAAGGCCCATTTCCCCTACCGATGTTGGCAACATTGACAAATCAATGATGATAGACTAACCAGCATCGATGACTGTGAGAGGCAGATTACAAGAATCAGGTACACATTATCTATTTATCTTCTTTAGCCTTTCATTATCTCTCTTTCTAGCAACACTCTTTTGTCAAATAAGTGGACTGTCATCCCTCAAGGAAGTCTTTGCACTTCTGGGGCTAAGCTTTGATTGATAGTCCACCATATATCTATCTATTATTTTCTTTGTTTAAGTCTTTCTTATCTATAGGTGTCGTCCTCCATAGCCAAAGAGGAACTCCTTCAATCATCTGGATACGGTGCACAACTTCATCCGGGTATCATCTAACCCCTGACCATTTATCTTTAGTTTCTTTCTTCTTTTGAATGTAAAAGTATGAAAATGAGTTAGAAACATTCTGGCATGCCCGGTGGGACCCTAGAGTTTTCCTTGGGTTCATTTCTTCTAAAAGGCAAACTCTTCATATAGATGCATTAGATTCTCTTCTTGCATCCTTCCTTTTCTTTCTTTTTCTTTCGAAAAGACACCATTAACACAAGTTAAAAAGAACCTCTTTCTTTTTCTTTGCATCTTAGAGTAGTGAAATTCATACTCTTAACCTTTCCCCACTTGTTTGCATCTAAACAAAACATTTAAATTTGGGTTAAAAATATATCGCATCTCATTCCTGCTTGAATGCATTTTTAGCTCATCTAGTAATTTAAAGCGCATTATGAATAAATCGTAGTTCACATATGTTACACATCCAGACCACAAGTACATCAAACTAAACATCTAAACATACCTAAGACAAGGTTCGACTAGGATTTCATCACCTAGCGGATACCTTACCCTTCCTGGTAATCCTACTTGGACTTCACTACCAAGGGGAGAACCCACTATGTTCTCTAGCAAAGTATAAACTCTAGGGGAAGTATATATTGGCTAAGTGACCTAGCTTGACTTTGGGCTCGTGAAGTGAGGGGAGCAAGCCCCTAGCACCAAGCCACGAATAGAACCTAACACAGACTTTTGAGCACCAAAACATAACCCAAAACCAACCTTAGACTGCCTCTTTTAGGACCCTTTCTAAAAGCCCAACTTCCCAAACACACTCTTCTAAGTCATAAGCCAACACGACTCTAAAATTTATTCTTAGGAATTTAATGTTTAGAGATTGCTTGCCATCATCTATTTTTCTATTTTTATTTGGTTTTTTGAGTTGGTAAGGATGCATTATTCTAAGATCCAAAAACAACTCAAAACTTTCTTCTTTCTTCCAAAAACTTTCAGTTTTCTAAGTTTCTGGAAATACACAGTAATTGACATCAGTTTTTCCACCGACGTCGACAACTTATCTTCACCAACATTGATTATCTGACTGACATCAGCAACTTGTTTCACCAACATTGGTTTTTCTACCGACATCGGTCACTGTCAAAAAAAAATTTCTCAAACAGCAAGCTAAAAACTTGACCTTTTTTTGCTATTAAAAACAAATTCTAGTTTTTTGAGGCTGAAACATATAGTTTTTAAAACCTGAATCTATTTTTCCTTGGATGGTTTTGACACGTAGTCAAACCAAAACTCTTGTTGACCATGCAAGGCAACAACCACTCCTGCCTTCACCTTCTATATCAAGTCTCCAAATGGAGTATAATTTAGAAACTAAACATACTCCTATCCAACCAACCCCAACTCAACCCCTTATTGTTTCTAAAGGGGACCAAGACTTTGAAAGGTTCCTTGACCTCAATGTCAAGGCTCTTTAGCACTATTTCATGAGAAGTCAAATGCGAGATCCTTCAGGCAACCCAATTTATGGGATGCCAACTTCCTTAGTTGAAATGGCAATCATATCAACAGTCTCTGTAACCCAACCCATGGTCACCCAGGCCATTGCCTCAACTAACAACCTGACCATGACCAATCTTCAAAGTGTGGCCTCTCTTATTTTTGGACCTACCTCCATTGGGGTTTCTGTACCCCCTCAACCACAAACCATTCAACAAATTTCTACACCATTCCAGAACTTAATTGTCTCCATCCCACCTACTCTTGCACCATACATACAAGAGTGACTACTTATCCTTTGGCTAGTGTTGCCACCATCCAACCACCTTTGGTGACATCAAGCCAATTTGTGCCTTCTAGCTTTATGACACAACCACCCTTGACTTCAACATCAGTCCCTATGACTAGTTACCAATATGTTGGCCTATACAAGTGCAACCAACTATGTCATACACTCCACCTAACACCTTCCAAATGCCTTACAACCTAGGGGGCGCCCCACCTACAAATCCATCAACTGATCTAATTAAGATGTTGATGGATAAGATGTCTAATCTTAAGACATCCATTTCTAGTTTGAGCAATGTTCTTTCATACAAACAAATATGCAACAAACCCATTCACCCTTCGGTGCCTATTAGACCATACCACAGCTAGTGGGAACTCCCAAAGTTTACTCATTTTTAGAGTAAAGAGGACCCATAGCAACATCTATGAGTGTTTATACACGCTTGTTACCTCATAGCACACGATGATGCATTATTACTTTGCACGTTCCCCATGTCACTTTTGGGGGCTGCCCTTGACTGGTATAGCTCTATTGATAGTCATTCTCTTTTTTCATTCACTCAACTCACTCAACTATTTCTTGACCACTTCTCAATCAACATCACTAAAAATGTCTCCATCACAGACCTATACTCTATTAGACAATTCGATGATGAATTAATAGCTATTTTATTGCTCGATGGAGAAGTTTAATCAACCAACTCTCCTTTTCTTTACCTCAACCTGAGCTCATTGAGCTCTTTTCACAAGCATGTGCCAAACACATCTCATCTACTTTGTGGGTCCAAACATTCCACACATTTGATGAAGCTTTCACCATGGCTAAGAAGCTTGAACTCCATGTTGTCGAAGAAGATAAAGTCAAACTGTGTAGTAAAAATAACAATGCAAAATCCAATGATCCTTCTTCTTCCAAACTGTCTTCTTCTTCCCACTCCAAGTCCAAAAGAGCGGCAAATGTTGTGGTCGTTAGACCATCATCTTCAACAACAACCAACCAACCTCAACCTTCAACATCAAAATACATCACACGACAATTCCAACAATGATACGTACAGCGTCAATATACTCTAATAGGAGAATCATACGCATCTATGTTGGATAAACTAATCAAATAGGGAGTCATCAACCTCCCCCAAATTTGACCACCACCTCAATTTGATCCCTTGCATGCCATCCCTATATGGTATAGGGAGAATGACTTCTATAATTATCACCATGTCAAAGGCCATGACATAGACAATTGTAAAACCCTCAAGAATGTCATTCAAGACATGTTAGATAAAGGTGATCTTGTCTTGGATAACCCAAATGCGCCACCTAACCAAAACATAGACATCTTTAGAAAACCTTTCCCTAACCATCCCCTAGTCAAAATAACATTCAAACCATATCTAAAGACCCCTAAGAGCATAATATACGCATGGTCGATATGGTTTCACCTTTCATCCCTAACCAACCTCTTCCACAAACCGAAGAGGTTAGTCAACCTATCCCTCCACCACAAGAAGAAGAGCCTTCTTCTCCTAATAGTCCTCCATCTACCCCTCTTATATTAGAGGATGCTTTAACCATACCAATGCCATTAGCCCCACCTTCATCCTTCCTACTACCAATGGAGGACCATACCTTTCCTGCTTTTCAACCACAAGTAGAAGGTACAATCATCCCTGCCCTCTATCCTCTTGAGGAGTCACATTCTCCAATTCCTTCTCCACTAAGAGAAGAACTTGTCTCTTCACCTACTTTAACTGAAGAGGATCTAGTAATGGCTCTCTCTCACCTTTGGCCTGAGATTGCCACATCTAACACATTCCCACTCTCACAACCACCCAAATCTTATAAAAAACCAATTATAAAGCCTAGCACAACAACTTCTAAACCATTCTCTTGACTGGCTAAAAACTTAGGATTTCTCCATTCGAGGAACTTAGAACATGAGGCATTGTGGGAGTGACTTAAAGCTCCTTATCTTACACATCCCACTCCATCTCATACTGTCAACCTTTTTGTGGCAAATTATCCTAAAGTCATCGACAAAGATCAGGCTTCTACTTCCAAAACCTCAGAAGCTCAATCATCCACATCTGAACCTCAACCCTCACAAGTGACTACCATACTGAAACAGGTTAAATCTCTTGGTGTTCACCCCATACCAAAACTCACTCACTCATAATTGAAGGTAGATTTGAACCTCGCCCCCCATAGTAGTGGTCCTCACAATGTATTAAAGAAGACTACTAAAACATGTCAGAGAACTCCTCCCCCACCATCACCATTGCCCTCTATTTTGGGCCCTCATCCTTCTACCTTAATAGGAGTGCTCTCTACTCCAACACCTAACAAAAATAAGTTGCCTCCATCACTCCCTTTACCTACCAAAAACATACCTCCTCTAAAAAATTTGGCACCCCTCACAAAGAAAGTGCCATCTACACAACTGGCCACACCACCTACTAAAAAGGTGGTACAAAAATCTCCCTCAACAACTCCAAAACAAAAGTCATCAATACCTAGTGCATCAACAAGCACGGACCCATTAGTGGGTTCATATGCTTTGATACTATGCTGACTTTTACAAACTTCTAGCATTACTCTCCCACCTCTTAAACCATTCTAACCTCTCAGACTAAAACCATCTTGGTTCAATGACACTAAAATTTATGTGTATCATCACACACCTGGACATGACACTGAAAATTGTTGTGGCCTCAAAGTTGTCATTCACCAATACATGGAAAAAGACACCCTACTTGTTGAAGATTCTTTTGACAAACTTCCAACACCATCCCATACTTCTCAAATATCCTCACCTAAATTGGGAGCCCATCATCATACTGTGGTTCCTCTATCACCTTCAACCCCTTTGTTCAAAATCAACACCATCAACATGGCCACTAGAACACAAACCATAAAGGATAAAGGGAAAGAGAAGGTTTCTATCCCTTGGACATATCCATTCGTCAAGCCTCCTCAACCACCAAAACCCAAGATTTCAATCTTGGGCACATCCCAATCAACATCTTCTAAGCCAATTCATAGCTCCATGGTGAAACAACTTCACCAAACCCCTGTGAAGATGTCTTTGTATGACCTCATTCAAATCTCTCCACAACACCACCAAACCTTGATTAAAGCATTATAGGTAGTGAAGGTCCAACCCGCAGACCCCCAACCACTAGCTTCTTTAATCAAAATATTACCAACCATTACCTCCATCACCATCAGTAATTCTAAGATTCCAACCTCTAACCTGGAAGATCAGGATCTCATCCTATATAACTAATCATACTAGACAAATGCTTCACAAGATGCATCCTCGCATCGCACTTCTTGTCAAAGAAGAGCTTCATCATCTTCTCTCCATCTCATTTATCCAACTCATTGATTATTCACAATGGGTGTCAAACATTGTCCCTGTTGCAAAAGCAACTGGGGGAATTTGACTTTATATTAACTATCACAACCTCAACCAAGCATCAACCAAATATCAACCAACCAAGCATCGACCAAACATCACCCAACCAAGCATCGACCAAACATCAACCAACCAAGCATCAACCAACATGTGACCAATATGGAACGAAGAAAATGAGGCAAGTTTGCTCCTAATTAGCTTGGACCTTATATCATAATGCATAAGTATGGATCAGGGACTTATCATCTATCTTCTCTCGAAGGCCGACTAGAACTTGAGCCCCTTAATGCCTTGCATCTACGACCATTCTACTATTAATCAAGTAATCACTCACTTGACATTTAACTTGAGCTTGTCCCTTGAGCAACCCCTATCATCCTCATTCCTATTCCTTTCAACCCTTTTTCCCTATAAACATTAGTTAATCCTTTTTGCATTCATGCTTTGTCTTACTAAAAGGGAAACTTGTAAACCTCTATAGTCTAGTCCATGACTAAAACTTTAGTCAACAAAACATATAAAAGTGGGATGCCTATTCAAAGTTCATAAAACTATAAATGTAGACTGCTCCCTCGAAGGACAGCTACATCATTGCTATAATAAATAGACTGCTCCATTAAAGGACAGCTATTCAATGACATCAACACATACAAATCAAAATATAGACCACTCCCTCGAAGGATGGCTATGCCTAAATTTTGCTACATACATAGCACTCTCTCAGAAGCTTCCCGCATCGATCAGCTTCACATATGACCATAGAACAAAACAGCATCCCCACATAGACTTTTTGCATTGATCAGTCTACAAAAAAAATTAACTAATAAACTATTAAGTCATGGACTTGCCTATAGTCATTCTCAAGGTCACCTATAAAAGGGACAAAGTTATCCTTGCTAAAAGGGGTTTTGCTATCCTCACATCTCACATAATCAAACCTATTTCCCCAACATACCCAAGGGATTTTGAGCTCACTTAGCATCAAGTGATTTGAATAGTTTTCTAACACAAAAAATGGTCAATGACGTAATGCATGAATGGGGTTTTTGTTTGCAATAACCCTATCTATGTTATCATTATGGTCCTTGTCAATGAAAAAGCAATGCGTCTTTCACTTCTTACACACTTTGGTCACATATAACCAATCTAAACTCAACTAAATCATTTTATAACCAAACCAAACCAAAACATTTTCTAACCATTAGCATAACCTCATGATTTATTTAATATAAATATCAATTTGTGTTATGTAACTTATCATAGCCCATTCACACTAGTTTCTATGGAAAACAATACACATGGAAACTAACAACCAAACACAATTTATGTCAAGCATATATCATCACCAATATGAAAAGTGCTAAAGCATAAATATATTCATCTCATTTTTAGCATACATCCATCACCAATATGGAAAATTACTAGGGATGAAAAACCACATAACCTATGTTACAGAATACACCATCACATAATATGGAAAAGGCTGTAACATTGTCATACACTCATCATTTCAAGCATGTACCATCAGACATATGGGAAGTGCTAAACCATTAGCATGACCAAACCAATTATCGACCTCTCTAACTCTATCTTCCCTTTTGGGGAGAACTACATTGGCCTGAGGCCCTTGAAATAGGGGCTATGTAGGTAGCACTCAGTTGACACAGAGTCTTCTGAGGTTAGCTCGGTCATTTTCCCGTTCGTCTCCCTAATGATGTCGGCCATTCATTTGTTTGTCTACTTGATGGACCAACCATTTCACCTTTAACCATGACTTAACTTAGTCAAACACAATCCATAATCGACTCTCTTCTTCCCTTTTGGGGAGAACTACATTGGCCTAAGGCCCTTAAAATAGGGGCTATGTAGGCAGCACTCAATTGACATGGGGTCTTCTAAGGTTAGCTCGGCCATTCCTTCATCCATCTATCTAATGGACCAACTATCTATACCAACCCAAAATCATGACCAAAAAATCATCCCTGACACTAAATATGTTACCTAAACTTCTCATGGGGCACATTAGAGATCACATGCATCTCCCCATCCACAACAAACTACACTTGAGATGACTTATATCTTAGCCTGACTCGACCAATGACCTTGGAGATCATGACTATCTCCTCAGACCATGACCACTTTCCAGACAACTTTGCCTTGGTTATTTTGATTGCATATATGCTACCTCATGAATAGTTAGCAAATTATACACAACCCACATTATGACCCTCACACGTATTGTCAGACCATGCTCCAGTTGATCCCTAATATGTGTGACATTTTTCATGTTTTCCAGGACCACTTCCTGAGCCCAGGGTACTTGGAACACGATGACCATTAGAGCTACAACTTTGATCGATTAACCCAATTAGCTATGACTAAATGTTGGGGACCACTTACTTTGATTTTAACACTCCTCAACCTCGATTGTGACAATTTGACCTACCTATCATGTGAAGTGGTATGCACACAATCTCAACTATTGTAGCATTCACACTCCAACTTCACCATACCCATCCACTATCTATCAAATCAGCACCTGATTTCGGGTTCCCTTCTCTCAATTCCCACTTTGAGGGGGAATACCTCATCATCATTTTTGGGGAAACCTACACCTCATCCCATACCTGGGGCAACTTACTCCTATTTTTGTCTTGCATTTCATCAGAACAACCAACAAGACAAAAAGGGGCAAATGTAGACACCAAAATAGTGTCAACCCCCCTTGGTCCCTTTCTAACTTTAACATGCCTAACCTATACTTTATTAATTTAAAATACTTATTTTAAATTAATCATCCCCTTTAGACACCTCACCTTGGATTCCTCACCCTTAGACCATTTATCACCCTATGACTAATCATAATTACCTAAGACCTATTTCAACTCTCCCACTAACCCCCATGCTTAATAAATCCGCCTTTAGACCGTTCACCAAATGACAACTAAACTTGGCAGATGGAGGAATGGGTAAAAGGCTAAAAATAGCATTTTTACCCATTCTCTACCCACTGACGTTGGTCAATAGTTGACCGATGCTGGTGGACTCACCGACATCGATTGCTTAAAACTAAATTCTAACCTCGATTGGAGGGCCTGGATGTGAATTCTCTTACTCCCCAGATCTGAATTCTCTTGCTCCTCGACTCTTGGCATATCAAAGGTAGACTTTAAGATGAGGCATCAGCATTCTATCATCACTCTCCAAGCTAAAAAACTCTGCAAAATTCACTCCAGACATTGGATTAGAAGGTTGTACGAAGTCTCCTACATCAGCCGTAATGGGATCAAGTCTTTTACACTTTTGGTTCTCCACAAAGAGCTAAGTATTCTTCTAGTTTATATTTCAGTATTTTTAGAGTGCATTGGTAATTAGTCCATTAGCTATTTCTGAGTACTGTTGAGACCAAATCCCGCTTTCTTCTTGGAGAGGCTAAAAATCCTTTCTTTTATCCTAACCCATTTTGACAACCTGTCCCCTACCTTTATTCTTCCTAAGACTCTGTCCATTGTCCTGCATCCTTGCACAACCCTTTTGAATCTCCTAGACCATTTTATTGACCATAGACATACCCTAAAACCTATCCAAGGCCTATTTCCCCTACTGATATTAGCATCAAGGTCCATTGCCCCTACCAACATTGGCAACCTAACCGACGTCGGCAACATTGACAAATTGACAACGGTAGACTAACCAGCATCAGCGACTGTGAGAGGTAGATTACAAGAATCAGGTATGCATTATCTATTTCTCTTCTTTAGCCTTTCATTATCTCTCTTTCTAGTAACACTCTTTTATCTTATAAGTGGACTGTCATCCCTCAAGGAAGTCTTTGCACTTTTGGGGCCGAGCTTTACTTGGCAATCCACCATATATCTATCTAACATTTTCTTTGTTTAAGTCTTTCTTATCTACAGGAGTCATCCTCCACAGCCAAAGAGGAGATCCTTCAATCATCTAGATATGGAGCACAACTTCATCTAGGTATCATCTAACCCCTAACCATTTATCTTTAGTTTCTTTCTTCTTCTTAATGTAAAAGCATGAAAATGAGTTAGAAACATTCATCACCACTGACAGTCTTCTTGATTGAAGCTATTCTATTGAAGCCCAATGTCAATTGTTTTGTGATCAAGTAGTGGATTTAGACCACTCATGTAGATTGATTTATTTTTTAACTTGAAATTATGTAGAGTGCAAGCATATTTAGCATCAGCTTTGGGGGTTTTTTTCTAGCTCTCTCTTCTTCTTTTCTCTCTTTTGTGGGAGATTTTTTCCTATGGGTTTTCTCTTTTTTCTCCACTTTATGAGATTTATATGTATTATTTACCTTTTATGTGTTTTTCTAGATTCCTCCTTTGTACATGGGTATCTTATTCAAGTACTTTATTTGCCAAAACCCATATGAATATTATTACTTGACTCCATGGCCTTTTAGGTAAATTTTATAGTGACACCAATGTGGTATCCTCACTAGTGACACCATTGTGGAAGCCCCACCAATATTTTTTCTCACTTCACCATTATGTTAGAGGGAATTCAAGTGATTCTTTCTTGGGTTCATCATTTTACCAAGTACTTTGGAGTGCAGTGTTTGTATTCAATGATCATCATATTCAATACCATTCTTATTTAACTTGGTGGTTACAATGAATTGACATCCATGTACTCTGGCAAGAGGGATTGACATCCATAGGGACATAAGACTTCACATTATATTCTTCATTTTTTTCCTCTAGATTCAATTGAGGGGGGTTATTAGATTATGTTTTACTCATGTTTGTTAGGTGCACGATTCAACACTATTTAGCACTATTTGTGGTTTAGTCCCGCATTTGCTAGTTTAACCTTCTTCTTTATTTTCCTTGCCTATATAAGCAAGTTCACTCTTTGTAATATATATGCTTTTATGTAAATTATTTTCATAACAATTGATCTTATCTTCAATTGTTTTCCTCTTGTGCAATGCATTAACATCAATGGTTGTGGTAATGAACCATTAGAGAGATATCGGCTAATAGTTTTCATAACTCTTTCAGACAGTCCATGAGAATTATCTTGAGGTTGATTATGGTTCCCATTATTTTTCATATATTATTTTTTAAACTTGGGGCCTTCGTTTTAATTTTTGAGTATGTCAGAATTAGAATTTTTCAAAAAAAAATTGTTCTAATTTGACCTTTTAAAAATATTTCCATTAAGACAATTAGGGTTCCTAGGATTGGAATTAGCCTATGGTTCATAAACTTGTGTCTTACCTTAAGGTTATACTTATCCTTCTCCTTTACCTAGTGAGTGGATTCAATTGCCATATCCAAAGTGTGGTGGTTATTCATATTGACATCATGCATTGAAACATCTTGTTAGCCCAACTTGAACTTAGTCACTTTTGTCTCCTCATCATGCATATATTTTACCTAATATATGAGATTAAGAAATAAGTTTTCATGATCTAATGTATTCATATTACCTTATTTAAAAATTTAAAACTTTGTAATTTTATGTTATTTATAACACTCGAGTACCTTATTCTATTATTTTTTCAAAGTCTCCCTAGTAAGGGTCATGGGATCATATGTCTTAAGAGTGTAGATATGTTTCCACTATAAGGTTGTATCTCCCACTAACTAGTAGGCCCCAATAAAAACCTTAACTTTTGAACTCATATTGTACAAATTAAAATATTTTTATACATTTACCATCCATGCCTTAATGGCATCACTATATTCTCCTCCAACATAAGCAAGAGGTGGGAGACTATTGAGTTCTTTTATGATAGGATTAATGAAAACTTGAGCTTCAATTTATTCACCATATACCTCTATGTGTTTCTTTCTTTATTAATTTTTGCCATGACCTTACAAATAGGCCAATATTTGATTGTATTCATCCAATTTCCCTTGGATGTTGTTAGACACAACTAAAATTCCATTTATAATTTCATCATTCTTGACTATGTTATCAACATTATTTTGGTTGGAGTTATTGACAACATTATTTTCCTTATATGCTTCTTGAGGAGGTTTATTCCTCCTATTTTTGTTAATTCCACTGCCACCCCTACCACCTCAAGCAATATTGTTGTCATTTCCACCCATGTTAGTTTGTGTCCTCATCATATTGAGATACAAAAACCTAAATTTAGACCAAATAGTTTTTCCCCAATTATCCCTAGGGTTGAAACTTGGGATATGCTACCAATTTTCATAACCTCAAAAATTCAAAATTCAAACTTCAAAATTCAAAATTCCAAAAATCAAGGCTTTGTAATCTTTTTCTAATAAATTATTATCCATAAGACATGATTAAACTATTTTATTTTATAATCTAAATGTACAACCTTGTGTAATCACCCTCATTTAAATATCATAGGTAGAGTATAACATAGTTGGGTATAACAATGACAAGGAAGGATAGTAGAAAGCTTAATAATTCAAGTACCCTTGTCTTCTGATCAATGTAGTATTATCATGAATAATTTAGTATTATTATGAACAATAATAAACTTTATATTTTTATTCTTATTAATTTTTAAACTATCTATAACAATTTACAAATAAACATCAAGCAATACTAATCCATATTTCACTATTATAACCACTAAAAATAATTAGTATTGAATCTATGATTAGATGAATAATTACATAGGTAGCATTTCCTTATTGTGCCACTGAGATGCATATCATCTCTAGCAGATGAATTAGATTTCATTATATTACCATGTATCCTTCAAAGGTAAAAAAATTCATTATTAATGAATCTAAATGATTTCCAATTATCCTAATCACTCTCTACATTTCCACATTAGAACGTAATCCATCAAGGTGAAATATCATAGTGCACAAACCATATAAATATCAATTTTTTCAAACACTAACATGCTCAGATTTACATTGTATTTCTCAATAACATGTTCGTAATCTCATGTAAAGAGACATAATATGTATTTAAGCCTTTACTTTGATCAATGATTTACTAAATAGATTATATTGTTCTTAAAATAATAAATTGAGAATAAGGTATCCATTAACTTAATAATCCTATGTGAAAAAAATACCAAAAATTTATAAGAGTATCATTATTGTATTAAATTCAAATATATTAATTAATCTTTGTTTAAGATAAATAATTACAATGCCATGCCTTAAAATAATGACTTATAATTAAAAATATTTTCATATATTTTATTTTCCATAACCTAGAACTTTAAGGTAAGTAACTTTCATAATAACATCCAAATTTGGAAAATAAATAACTAATTAGCAAAGATAATTATGAAAACAAATCAATTTCCATTACATATTACCCATAAGTCTAAATATTTCCTTGTGATTCTCTAGAATATGCATCATCCCCAAATTTAAAAAATTAACACTAATGATAATTTATATGTTTAGGATCACATAATGTTGTGCAACTTATTTCCAAATTTAAACCCTATGAAGGACTCAAAAATCAGGCCTCTAGGGATAAACATAATTTCTACCAAGAATATCAATTTAAAAATTTAACCTTACCACAATTATTAATTCCTAAGAAATAAAGTTTCCTAATCAATATGACCCTGCTTAATCAAGACATTGTTTCATTAATATTTAATACAAAACTTGTAACCATGCTTAAATAATATTAAACCCAATATTTATCTTATTCATAAGTACATACTCATTAACTAAAAATATTGAATAATGATAATGTTAGTGGATAGGAAAACACTATTCTTCCATTCAATCTATATAGGTTGAGTACTAATAAATATGCAAATAAAAATTAATAGTTCACACTCGAAAAAACCTAGCATAAAATTTAATATAAAAAGAAAGAATAGTTCATCTCATATTCCAACATAGTTATCTACAGGCAATGATCACCCAAAAATATTTTTTTCTGACTTAAAAATTATCAAATCTTGAAATAATACTCTTTTATCATAATTAATAACAATAGGATATGCATTCCACATTCTAATTTTAAAATAAAAAATGTACCAGATTATATAAACCAATCAAACTTATGACAACAATGCCATAGTAAATAATGCATATCAAACTATGTAAAAACATAGACACCAATGGATCAAAATGATAGGTTTCAATCTTCTATTATTATTTACCAAATAGTGGAAATAAGCCACCAACTTATCTAGTCCATGATTAGATAATTCCCAAATAGTTGTTCTAATACTCATTTATTATCACATGAAGTGATAAAATAATGATATTAGTAGAATAAATTTAAATATGATAAAAAATAATTGCATGACTTATAATTGAGTTTTAATAGTTATAAATCCTTATATAAAATTGAAATCAAATTAAGTCTAAATAGTCCCATCAATAACTCCACCACAAAAATATTACATTTGAAAAAAATGAAATTAGGGTTCTACCCTATCCAACTCCAAGCATAATATATGAATTTCAAGTACCTTAAACTCATTTCTATAAAGTAAATTTATGAAACCAATAGCACACAAAACATGATTAATGTTGAGAAAGTGATTATATATATTGTAGATACTAAAAATAAATATTTATAGCATCTCAATCTTATCCATTTGACAAATATAAATCAAGGTTCTATCATTTAGTTCTATACCTTATTACCGTAAGCATTGCATTCACTTTCTCACTATGCCTAAATGCTTATCTCTTAGTCCTATCCATATCATTCTAATGACCCAGGTCTCATGAACTACACAAAAATATTAAAACTCAATAAACCTCCTTTAATGTTATTTTTAGATATATACTTATTTTCTATCCTTCTATACACTACTGATAATAGAGGGACACTATTGCCAGTGGTAGTGCCTAAATCCTTATATAGTGTCCAATTGGCAAAATTCATCCAAATTGAAAATATTTTAAAATCTATGGGTTAGTCTATTTATCTTATTAAACACCACCATGAGATATTTTCAAAAAGTGTGTTATAAACACAAGTGTAAGGCTTCTCATTATTCATACAAAAAACACCAATCAAACACCTATTAAGACTCATTCAATTAGTTGCAAAACTAATTTATTATTCCTTATTCATCCTTGTTTATTTATCAATCATACAAGAGGTCATAAAAAATATTTTAAGCATTCAAAGAGTATCCCATGAGTTATATTTTTCATCTTACACTCTAGATCACTGCATGAATCTTTATATAGTATATTTCACCCTTATGCACACACATTTCCACACATGTGGGAGAACTACAATTTCCAAATACTAAAAACTAATCTAGAATACTAATCCTACATACTTTCCACCTATTTCTAGTCCACATCTACTTGGGTGAAGTAAACCCAAATAAGTATATTTTCTCTTTAGTATTTTAATGAATTTAATATATTTTAAATTTATCACTTTATATATTTAATATATACCAATATTATCCATGTATCTATGTTTGTAATTTAATTTCCTACTATAGATTAGTTTGTAACTTTATGCTTGAGATATTCATACATTCTTATACCTATCCCACATTATCTAAATATAGGGTTAAATTTTTAGTGAACCCAACCTTTGAGTCTTCCTTTGCAAACCTAACTTATTATAATGTTTCCAACCTCCTTGAGTTTATGTTGGTTGTGGTTGATTTTAAGATCTAAAAACTTTAACCTAGGGTTTTACCCTCATCTAATTACAAGGGTTTCATGTTTATACACTTATGATTTATTCTTCCTTAATTGATGCATTTAGGATTCTTAATAGATCCATTTTAAAACTTCTTAGAGGTTTTTCCTACTCAGGTTAGTATACTCAAAAACATCTCTTTATTCACCAAAATTCTTTATGGATATTTCAATTTTTACAATTTATTATTTTTAGTATATTCATATACAAGTTGAATGGTGTACCTATTTTTAAATTAATTTTTTTTGTCCAAATTCATAATTTACTTAAAAACTCTCTCAGATCTCTAAAATATTTTCCTAATTTATAGATATTGTTTATTATTTAATAGGAATATTTTAGGGTTTTGCTTGTGAAAAATCCCACATTATTAGGTCAATTATACTTCAAAACAGCTTAATTTTTAAATTATTCAAATTTTTTTCATAGTATTCTTTTTATAATCATAATATTCATTATATTATTCAAAATTGTGTGCAAATTTTTTAAAAATTTCAATTTACTATTTTTAGCACAACTCAAGATACAAGGCAAAAGGGATACTTATTTTCCTTATTTTTTGATTTTACATATTTTCTAATTTTATGAAAAACCTTTCTCATATTTTAAAAATTCCCATCCAATATTATGCAATTTATATATCCTTATTTTAAAATCCCTAGCTTATCCTAGAGTTTTCAGCCTTCTAGGGTTTTAAATTATAGTAATTATTCAATTCTAATTTTTCCTATCATGTTGGATTATTCCCTAACTTTTATATGTCTCTCTTATCATGTTCTCATCTCTATATTTAAAATGTATAAAAAATAAAATTTAGCCCCTCTTAACCCTGAGTATGGTGATAACTACCATACCTCTAATCAAATCCATGATATCACTACTTCTTTAAGGGGTAAGGTGTCCTATTCTATGGTTTCAAATGAAGGTAATCAAAATGTCCTTCCTCAAACCTCCCCACTTCCCACATCTCCTTTAAATGATTTGTGTATGCACATTCAAACTAAAGTACCTAGGGTGTATGCTTATGAATTCCTTAAATATCAAAACATCACTATGATCAAGTTAATAGAAGAGTTACAAAATCAAAATCAATATTTTAGTTTAAAGATCACATTATTATAAAATTAGATTACATACCTACATAATCCAATAGTTAATCATGTGTATAGACATAGTTTTTGAATTATATAGCACCTCAGTGTTGTACACTTATAAAATACATATCATGGATATTCCCTCAAATTATAGACCCTTTGTGTTGCCAAAAGGGTTTGTATAACTATCTCTCTATGACAAATTGATTATCCCTTAGTCTAAATAGTGTTATTATGATAACTCAAACCTTTTATCATGCTCAAAATGTTATAAACATGCTTATCATATGTCTGTACAAGCTATATACCTATGCTTATTTTCCATCTACTTGGACACTTAAATCCTAGTTAGATGCCTACA
The DNA here is from genome assembly GCA_037957365.1 of Torreya grandis. Lineage (NCBI taxonomy): Eukaryota > Viridiplantae > Streptophyta > Pinopsida > Cupressales > Taxaceae > Torreya > Torreya grandis. The sequence goes on from JARHVA010006299.1 coordinate 602,066, forward strand.
TTGATGTAAGTGTCCTAGCTCAATGCAAGTGTCCAGAGCCCTAAAAGTCATCCAATTCATACATGAAACACATTACTATGGTCATCCTAATTGATTTAATATAAGATATTCTATAAAGTTATTATTATATATATAATATCAATATTCATTCATTCCTCACCTAGCATAGACCAAAGAACTCACAATTCAATTTACCAAAGGTATTCAATTAAGTAATCAAGTGAGAAAAACTTCCCTATTTTCTCTTATTTCCATATCAATCATAAGGATAACATATTTATAGATTTAAAGTATCAAAGGAGCATCCCATGAGCCACATTTTTTAAGTTATAATCTAGGTCACTCACACATTACATGTTATACACATAAGCTAACATGTAGGGGAGAACTACATAAGTCTAAGGCCCTCTTCAAAATATTGGCTATGTACGCAGTGATCATTGATAGAGGAGTCTATTAGGTACATTTATACTATATACCAACTAACTCATTTTAACCACAACAATTATGAATATGGAGAACTTAGTTTTTAATATTTGACATGGAGTGACATTCCATGACCCAAATATGAATGCACTAACGTTAAGGTGACACAAAACCCATAAGAATCTAGGTAGTTGCATCTAATTTTAGTAGGTATTTCATACTAGACACCTGTGTCCAAGTCAGATAGAATCATCAACTCAACCATCCTAGGTTGATATAAGTGTCTGTAGTTATAGAGGTATAATTTTTAGAATTAGGTGACTGATCTAAAATTTAGATCTAGTATATTTTCTTCTTGTTCTAAATCCATATTTTTATTAGCATCAAAATCAGCTAAGTATCTTTTTTTCATTATAATTACAATATCTACCATATTTGTACTTTAATTATTTAACATATCTCAACATAATAAATTTAGTATATGTTTATTTAATTTTTTAATTAATTGCTTACTTTAGAGATATTCTACTATTATTGTGCCCTAGGCTATCTCTAACTCTTTAAACCCTAGATTCCCTAATCTATATGTTAAGGTTAAAAATTTGGTGAACCCAATGTATGAGAATGCAAAAAAAAATCTAATCTAGGGTTTCCAAACTCCTAGGGTTTTAGCTTCTTTTGATTTATTTTTTGAACTAAAACTTTACCCTAGGATTTCACCCTCTTTTTGTTACCAAGATTCATTTTTAGATGTTGTCAATTTTTTTCTTCCTTAATGGGTTTATTTTGGTTTCCAAATAGCTCCATTTTAAAATTCTTCAAAATATTTTTTACACTGGCTGGTATACTTAAAACCCTCTTTTTTACCCAAATTAGGTATGATTTTTTCATTTTCTATAAGTATCTATTTTTATTAAATATTGGAATTCAAGGGGAATGTGTATTTTTCATAATTACATAATATTTTAGTCAAAATCCACTCTCAAATATCTAAATTAATTTTTTAATCAAAATTGTTGATTCTTTATTTGGAATATTCTAAGGTTTTGCCTATGAAGCATTCCATATTTTTGGCATAGTTATGATTCATAATATATAAAATTTAAAATTACTCAAAGTTATTTCATAATTATGTTGATATAGATGAAAACCTCTTTTTTACAAAAATATTATGTATATTTTACTAATTTAGCATTTTACTATTTTAGTAAATTTAGATGTATAGTACATACACCATTTTTTTGTTTCCCTATTTTTTTGGGTTCATCTCATTTCCTTTTTTTACATAAAAACTCATCTCATATTTTAAAAAAACTAAGTCAATATTCAAAAATTTATATATCCTTGTTTTATCAAGTTAGAATTCTAGCATTTTTATGTCTCTTCTTTATTATTCTCATATCAATTTTTAGAAAATTTAAATGGCTAAAAAGGAACTTCTTATTCGTTATAACACTAAGTATGGTGATAGTTATCATCCCTCTAAGTAGGTCCATGTTATCACTCATTAAATGGGTAAGGTAAATGGTATATACATGCATGTTTAATCCTAAGCACATAGGGTGTGTTCTTTTAAATCCCTAAAAGATCAAATCGTCCTCTTGAGAAACTTAATAGAAGAGTTACAAAATCAAAATCAATACTTTAGTTCAAAGATGTGGTTACCAAAATATAATTCAAAGTAATATAAGGATAAAATAAATAAATAAATAAATATAGAAAATACCATTACCAAAGGAACCAATGATATTCAAAATTATGTAGTTTTCCCTAATGTATTAGCTTGTGTGTATGTCATGCAATGTGTGATAAGTACATAGAGTGGCCTAGCTTGTAACTTGGAAAATGTGGATCAAAAATAAAAACATCACTATGATCAAGTTAATATAATATTTATAAAATCAAAATTAGTATTCCATTTCAAAGATCACATCTTTAAAAAAATTAGATTACATACCTACAACATCTAAAATATGCTAGTGTTAATCATGTGTTTGCATCTTTATCTAGAAATTTTATACCCAAAAAGGTTTTTTTTTTAAATTAAAAGATATTATAGAATACATCTAAAATGAGTGATTCAAAAAGTGAACAAAAGGCTAATAAGAGTCCACGTGAAATCCTAAGATAAATTCTTTGAAACAAAGTGATCCAACTACCTCTTATACATCCTCTTAAAAGGCTAAAATATTATTTGGGATATCATAGAATACATAAGATTTATCCTGATTATCATTTTACATTGAATATTAAGATACAAAATATAAATTATAGTGGTGATCATATCATTGATACATCAATCAAGCAACCCACTCAAATTATCAGTACCTCTTCTAAAACACAAGTGTAAAAATAACATATATTGGTATCAAAGGATATTTCAAAATAAAAACACTTGAAAATACAACAATTAGAGAAAGAAAATATTCAAAAGGTAATGTTAAAAAAAGTGTAATAATAGAAGTTACAAAATCAAACCCAAGTTAAGAAAACAAAAATTCTAAAAAGAGGGTTTTTTAAAAAGTAAATTTCAAAGAAAGGCATGCCTAAAAAATTAAATGATATAAATATGGTTGTTAAGGATCCAAACATTGTATCTATTTCATGCATAGAGGAAAAATTATTTAAGTGTGATATTGCAAAGTCTACGATTTCATCCTCAAATAAATAATTCAAGGTAAAAATTACATATTTTCCTAGTGTTCAATAAAAGATGCATGATTCTTTTATACTCCATAATGAGATGCATCATTTTGATAATTATGAACATAATCAAAAAACACAAAATTTCAATAAGAAAACTCCAATATACGGTGGGTTTTGCATACATGTGTGCTTAAAATGATATATCATAATTTTGAGAGAAACCTACAAAGCAACATGTCTCCTATGATAATTATTACATTAATGATTATGATACTAATAATACAAAAGATTTTTATGATCCTAGCAATACTTATTATATAACATATGGATATGATGGTAAAAATTACATGTTTTCCTAGTGTTCAAGCAAATATGCATGATTTTTATCTAGTCCATCATGAGATACATCATTTTGACAATTATGAACATATTCAATAAACACATCATTTCAATAATGAAAATCCAATATATTGTGGGTTTTGCATACACATGTACTTAAAATGATATGCCATAAGTTCAAGAAAAAACTTAAAAAGTAACATGTCTCCTATGATAATGATTACATTGATGATTATGATCCTAATAATACAAAAGATTATTATGATCCTAGTAATATTGATTACTCAACATATCAATATCACACACATGATACAAAACCTTCATATAGGCATCCCCCTAATGATTACATTGGATTCTAGTATCACTTTTCCATTTACATAAATTCTTTGATTATCTTTCCAAAAATTCAAATATTCAATAAAATATAAAAACATTCAAGTAATTCAAAAATATTTAGCATTTCCATATTTTATTAGCTCATTGTAATCTATATTTTTTGATTTATGTTAGTAGATAACATATCATTTCATTTCCATATACACATATGTTTCACACATCTTTGAGTATTATACAAGCATACCTAAACACATGATATATGCACTTATAAATGTTGGACCTATACTATACTCATGTCATATAGTAAGTTGGGGTAATATTCCTATTTGATCATGATTGATATGGTTACATATCCTTTATGATCATTTCTACATTATCATGTTTGATCTTATATACTACACTACACGTCTATATCCATGTTTATATCTTTCATAGTGTACTTGATATGTTATGTTACATAACATTTTTACTAACACATATATCCAAGGACTAGGATGATATGCTTATGCTTATTTCTTATGTTTCATTTATTTTTCATTTCATTGAGTCTATTCCATTACTTGATATTTTCTTGCTTGTGGAACATGTGAATATGTTCCTTATTTTTTGGCCCCTATGCCATTGTATGTTGATTATACATTTAAATATGTAATTTTATGTTACATTGGAATTTAAATATGTCATCCCTTTAGATTGTGTATAATTTTAACATGCCCCTTATTTTATATCTCTTTGTGCCATTATTTTTTCATTACATTGAGTTTTCTTGTGTGTGTGCTTTATTTTTTTGAGCTTTTACTATTACTCCCTAGACATCGTCATGATCCATATCATGCATCTTAGGGCTTGATGTGATCATATACTATAATATTCATTGATATATCTACATAGACATGTTATATTTATATGTTACATGATTCATACATATATTATATAGTTATTTCATTTTTTTGAGGTAAGGTAACTACAATATTATATATCCATCACCTCAAAAGGGGGGCATATAAGTGGGGGTATGTCATAAAAGCATGACCTCCACATTTTTTCATATATTCCATATTTCAATGGGTAAATGTCATAAATTCATGACCTCCACACATAAACTTACTCGTTATCTTCATATTTTAATGGATGCATGTCACAAAGACATGACCTCCACACTTACATAATCTCCGGTTTAGATTCATGATTTAGATATACACTTGGGTCAGAATCATATACATTATATCAATTTTTCATATATTTGAAATTAAAAAATTAGATTTATGAAAAATATACTCCATCTCAGACATACTATAGGTGAATATGCCATTATATTTCACCAAAAACTAAAAAATATACCAATTATACTATTCACTAAGATGTTTCAATTACACCAAGATGTATTGTTACTGAGCCTTTTTCTATTACATCAATTGGTTCATTGTATATATTGAAGTGATTAAATAATTCAACCTTAGTATATTTATAAGTTTGAGTTCTTAAATCATCAAATGTCAATTGATTTATATGATGAGTTGGTTAAATCACTCACCCTCATTAGATTACATATTCATGCTTTAGTTTTGTGATTTAGATATAATGATCTCAATGGTCATGTCAAAATTCATCCATTGAACTAGATTGGGAGAATACTACCTTCCAATGTCCCTATTCAAATATCCAAGGTTTAAGTTTAAACCTCTTCCAGCTCTAATGCTTCATATGGAAGAAAATTTATCAAGCCAAAGCATCAAGAGGAAAAATGGTTGCATTAACACAAATGTGTACTCATTCATTTCTCTCTTTCCTTTCAATCATTTCAATTATTTTAAATTTTAGATTATATGCACTGATTTATACTATAACATGCTCTTGGTTATAAGTCATTGTTAAATCTTACTAGGATAACTAAAAATTACACTAATTTATTTTTTATAACATTTTTGTTGAGATTAATTACATCTAATGATTTATAAATTAAAAACTAAATAATTCCCAAACACTATATACTATAGTCACATTATCCCACTATCAAAACAACCCATTTAATACTCAAGAAGTAAACTAGTTTTTGAGCTAAAAAATTATCAATCATGTACAATATTAATGAAACAAGTACTATTCTAATAATATAATCCATAAATTAGTATTAATTATGTTTACATCCACTACTATTTGCATTTCCATAATATCATATAAATACATAGACATTGTTGTGTTGAATATACATCTAGAATATAGTACAATAGTGTATAATGTCAAATATACATATCAATAAGTATAGAAGTACAAAATGAGCTACATAAAATAGTTTCATGAATCATCATATAGCCTGAGTGGAATTCCATCCTATCAAACTAGTTAATAAAGAGAGCATCATTTAAGTGTTTTACCTCTAACCACAAACCAACAGTCTCCTGCACATGTTCTCTATTGGGAGTGGACCTACCCTTCATGTGTGTGTAGATCAGAATAGTGTGGATATCAAGAAGCAATTGAAACCCATGTGAGTAATAACACTATTACATGTAGCAAAATAGAACATGGAATCCATTCCTCAATCTAAACCATATCATCAATACAGGTAAACTATAAGTATAATGAAATGATCATGTCTCATCTATAACATTACTTTGATGAAAGTTTTCATTATAGAATTCAAATGTAATAATCTCAATAATTTTCACCCACATAGTACTCTCTACTACTAAATCATGACATAATGATAGCAGGGGGTGTGTATATGAGTTACCCACTAACATAATCATATATGTACCTCTAGTTATCCAAACACATTCTATAAATAAAGATTCAAAAGTAGAGAAATAAAATACCATGTAACAGTGAAAGTTATCAGCAATGACAAATCAATAATCTAATTGAACTCCATAGTATATATGTTTATTAAGGTAGAATAAGAATAAGGTCATTCTATGATTTTATTCAAACATATCCTTATAATCCATAGCCAACATCAAAAATCCATACTTGTCCATATTTTACTTTATCAAGATCTAATAAAGAAGAAGGTTATTTCACAACTAGGATAAATATAGGTCATATACTAAATTTCAATATCTACCTTTAATAATTTTATATATTTAAATCTTTATTTTAATATCTTATCCTTTATTTATATTCATATTTGCTTTGAAAGACAATAATACATCCATATAATTACTTAGACTGTAAAACTAATTAAGTTTGAATGATCATCTTGGCATAACTTCCTCTATGTTACTATGTACCTCAATTCCTTATATAGTAATTGTTATCTATAATTCATTTTGAAAATACTCAAATAATGCAGGTCTAAATTCAAGTTTATGAGAACCTATTGGATTTAGATAAATTTTATGATTTTCCTTATATAGATTTATGATAGTATATTTATTCACTGAATGTACAGTTAAATACTTTTCATAAGTCATAATATTTAGAGTAAAGTCTTATACCTATGAACTCTCATATACACATGCATTCATTTGATTTTCAATCCCTTTTATAACATAAACTATAGTTAGGTGCATAAGAAATAGTTTTAAACTCAAATTAATATTTAAAAATTCATTAACTATAGACCCATGCTATTTATTCCTTTGATACCTATAGAAGATTTATCAAGAAAAGGTCTTCATTGATATTGAATGCAAGATTTAGTTAAGATCCCTCAAACCATCTATACACAAGCCTCAAATTTCTAATCTAAGTTTTTATATTTTAACACGATTTCCCCATATAATTATATATATGTATCCCACAAGTTTAGGTTTAAAACATGCATATATAAAAAAATAAAATGGTTTCTATTCCCTTATTATTAACATCTTATTTATTTTATCTACTATTTTATTTTCCAAATTCTCAAGCTATACTAATAACTAGCTAAGGGTCGAAATGCACTCAAAATTATACTTAGAATTTATAACATAATTGAGCCATTAAATAACCCTAAGCCAAAACAAATTCAAAATAACAATAGATTACATCCATAGGCACAAGATTATGCATATATATAACAAAAAGGTATGCATGTGTGTGTGTGTGTGTGTGTGTGTGTGTGTGTGTGTGTGTGTGTGTGTGTGTGTGTGTGTGTATATGTATATGTATATGTATATGTATATGTATATGTATATGTATATGTATATGTATATGTATATGTATATGTATATGTATATATATGTCTATGTATATGTATATATATATATATATATATATATGTATGTGTGTGTGTGTGTGTGTGTGTGTGTGTACTTATATTCATGTACTAAGAATCTAAACATAACTAGATCCCTAAAATTTTCTCAAGGGATTTCAAATAGGGAGTATAATATAATTGAACAACAATCATAAATTAAATTACATATCTTAATACTTAGCTCAAAAACCTTAGCCTTATAGACCTAAGAATGGGATTCAAAATACATATAAGAGTTCATTAAAGTTATTTTATATAACAAATATAATCCCTTACATTCCAAAACCTCATAAACTTATTTAAAACAAAATCAATTAAATAACCAACCTGGTGCTAAAACAATCCTATATACATCTTCTCTTTTTGCAGCCAAGCCTCATATTCTCTTTTCTTCCTTTCATCATTCAATGACAATGATCCCAATTATAGCTATTTTTTCCCCCTCTCTAATGATACTCTCCTTCTACATTTTCAATGAGGAAGAAATTTCTTATATCCAACTCATCAAACAAATTGGTAGTTAACTTGTACCATGATAATAATCATCATATAACCATAACAATTGTTTAATGTAATAACTCTATAAAAATCATGATCATAATCATAATGCAATAACTATCAAAAGTAATATGTCTGTTAACCAAATAACATTTTCATACATCTCAAAATAAACATAAGATCTACCAATTATTAACACATAATCTAATAATTAATGTTTCAAATATCCATAAGGAAAAACTAGATGTGACATCCTTCCCTCATAATTTTTTTCATTGTCCCAATGAAACTTATTTCAAAAAATAATTTTGAAATATAAAAAAAATTATCATAATGTAAAAAAAATGTTTTAGTAGAAAAACAAATGATGTTCAAAAGAATATCAAGTAAAAAAATGAGGAAACAACCTCAAAAACTCCTATAGAACTCCCATGTATCACTATCCTCAAAATATTTATCCCATAGGACTTTACAATATGATATTTTAGTCATATAAAATGCCATTTGAGTGCAATGAGTGTTACTTGAGACCACCTTATCCTACCTTAGCCTTAGACCTATCTTAGGGCCTCTTTTGATCTTTTTCTAAATTTCATGTGGGTCTATACCATTTCCATACATATCAAAATTAGCACTAATCAACCCACTAGGCACCTAAGACCTTTATTCACTAGCTCATACCACCTAGACATTAGCACGACCCTTTGGACACTACTGTACTACCTATTGACCTAGAGACCATGTTACTATACTTTTTCTCCTTGCTTCCCAAATGGATATCATCTAATTACTCAAAGCATTTTTACGATCAGTTTAGACCTATTTCACATATTTAAAATCACCAAAATGTTATATATAGACCACTTCATTCACTTATCCACTAGATGTAAATCAGATGAAAATACTCATAAACAAACTTAGAAATAGTTGTGCAAATCAAATTCATTGATCCTTATTATACCCTACCTATGTATACACCCATATGCATTAGCCCAGAGCTTAGATTATTCATATTTTTTATATCAATTCACACTTAAATTATAAACTCATAATAACATTCACTTGCACTTGTACAAATACTTAGATTTGGAGAACTACATCGATCTTGATCTCCTTTCAAGGTATTGGTATGTAGGCAATTCTCAACACATGGGGTTTTGAGGTCATGTTTAGCCTACCTTGCTAAAAAAAAAATTGTGATCCTCAAATACCCTAATAAACATGGAGGCCTAGGGTTTGTCATTCAAATTAGTCAAAATATGGAATGGACAACAAACCAACATTCATCCACATAGGCATAAGCATCTCAGGACCAGGTGAAGGTATATACCCAGAAGTTCACTACCTATATTGCAAAAGGAAACTACCATACCCCAAAGTACATTAATGAAATGCACTATAATCTAGAAGACCATATTACTATCTATGAGGGGTTTTTACTCCTATTTCTAGTTTATGACACTCTACACAGCTCTAGTACCAAATTTCATCATATCACTTATCTGTCCCAATCAATTTCTAACTAATTACATCTCTTATAGGTCATTTACTATAGAATAATTAGAAAATTCAATTATTGTAAAAATTAATGGTCATAATTATTGCTATATTTATTCCCTAATTTATTACTCCAACACTTTAGCAACCTAGGGTTTTATATTCTATAAATCCCTTAAAAGTTAAGTCATTTAGTGAATCAAACTTAATTCAAAAGTATTTCTTAAAATCCTAGTGTAATATTAGGAGTTTCCATATTATTTATAAAATTTTCTTAGTTTTAGTTTTGATCCTTTCATCATGATTATCATGAAGGAAGCAAGTTTAAAATTTTTTGTATGAATTTTGGTAGTTTATCTTGTATACTTATTACCTACCATTTATATAATGATGCACATGTATGTCACTCCTCTCATGGATCAAAATAGAATTTAGCTTGCTTCACACATTAGTACACATCCTCTTGACTCCCTTTCTATATAAATTATTATTGCATGGCCAATTTTGAACTACTTCTAGTTACTACTCAATGACAACAAACTCAAAGGACTCCTTTTATTCCTCCTCCACCTAGACCCATTGACTACCTTTGCTCCCATCCTACCTATATTACTTACCCTCAAAAATAGTATATCCTATGGTTTGAGTTGTTACTAGATGAAATCAAATGCCTCCTCAGCTTATATAAGAACAACATGATCCCACCATCCCTCCTCATCCCCAAAATAATAAAATGGTACCTAGTAATCAACATAGAGTATATGATATTATGGATTAGTTGATAAATACACCATATAATATTTCAATATTGGAATTACTTCAAAAGGCAACCATCTTCAAAGATATTATTTTTCAAACACTCAATCATATATCTTTGCCTCAGGATATAGAACCGACTTATTTTACATCTATCATGAACACTATCAAGGAAATTGAGGATGTTATATATTTTGATAATGAGGATTTTCCCTCATAAACAATTATCTATCAAAATATACCATGCTTCATCTAGTACTAAATCAAAACCATCACTATTAAATGAGTTATAATTGACAATGTTTCAAGTTTTAACATATGCAACATCGTGTGTGTGTGTGTGTGTGTCTCTGTGTGTGTGTGTGTGTGTGTGTGTGTGTGTGTGTGTGTGTGTGTGTGTGTGTGTGTGTGTGTGTGTGTGTGTGTGTGTGTGTGTGTGTGTGTGTGTGTGTGTGTGTGTGTGTGTGTGTGTGTGTGTGTGTGTGTGTGTATTATAGGAGTTGATATAGAATCCATTTAGAAGACATATAAGAACATTCAATGTTTTGATGACACTCCCCAATAGGCATTAAATTCTATTACATTGAATATCATGGTTGGGCCAAAAACCCTATCCACATAGTTTTATGTGATGCCCAATCATTTTAATTATATTTTATTACTTATAAGACCTTGGATATATGTAATGGAGGTTTTAACCTATACCTTTCACATATGTATCAAGTTTGTACATGATGGATATTTATACACTTGTATAACTAATAACCAACCATTTAGATATTATAGAGTCATCAATCCTATTATCCTAAATATATCTTTAGATGGGACACCTCATTTTATCATAGATTCCCCACCTCATATCATTCTTATAGAATACATGCATACATATGAGATCATGGTATATAGCACCACTATTCTTGCACCAATTACAGATCTTCCTATAACACTATTATCTTCACCCATGATGGAGAATGATCCTATTATAGCATAATTATACCCACCCATAGTGGATAATGAGATTCATATATCATAATTACCATTACTTATTATCTTAAAGGAAGTATACATCAAAAACTTAGATACAAGTTTTAAAACCACCATAGAAGATAACATAGCACCCATGAATATTGATGATTTTTAATGTGGATTGAGATTCACATTAGTAGTCCCTAAAGGGTATAGAGATGATTTAAGGGCATTCATATCTTTACCTACACAACCATCAACACTAATTCATATCTCCATAGATACACACCCAAACACTCACTTGCAGTTAGAGGTAGATTATTCTATATAGTTAGTACATATGGTTACATCTATGTGTTGAGCATGGTCATTAATGTCTTAGGTTATCATTTATGTCAAAGAGATAATGTGGTACTAGTAAATGAATGACAAAGAAGTTATGTTTGATAACTTGAAGAGATATGTCACATGTGTATGTCTATAAGGACAAAGAAGAAGTTGTGAGGCATCCATAGATGTCTTGGTGAGCTCTAGTGTGTCATTTGATCATTTGGAAGGAGAAAAATACATATTCTATCTTAAGAGAAGCCAGACCATCACTACACATTATGCATATATGAGTGATCTAGCAAGTTTATACATTTTATACAAGTAATAAAAAATTCAACATCGGTCAAATATTCTCATGGAGATGTTATCTATAGTGATAGAAAGTTACTCTAAAGATTTGGAGTCTTTAAGTGTTGTCTAGTTCAAGATATAAACCTTCAAAGTTTGTCTAGTAGACTGTGATGGACTAGATACCATTAAGTTTAACTAGGTTAAAGTCTAGGGTCAAATAGTCAAGATATATCTAATGGTGAGCTTTCAAAAGATCTAATGGTGAGCATCTAATCTAAAATATGAAGGTCCAATAGTGAGTGCATGATCATGCAAATTATGATCTAATAGAATGTATTAAGTCAATAAGTCAACAAAGTTCTTAGAAGGTATGTAGGGATAACAAGTGGTGCAATAATAGTGTCTAATATTAATGTGCTTATAAGTCACATGGGACTACCAAGTGGTGCAAGAGCAAGGACTGACAATAATGTGAATAGAAGGCATGTGAGGGTGTCAAGTGTCTTAATTTTGGAAGCACAAATCAATGATCAATATGATCGAAGTAATTTAAAGTTAGGATAATTTTAAGGAGATTGATGGATTGTAATTTATCTAGCTTTTAAGAAGCATGAGATGATGATAAGTGTCAAATGTTTTACTTTGAATAGTGACCATTGGCATTTAAATTAGTAAAGGGAAAACCTAGTCTGTATTATCTGAACTATAACTTCTGATATATGCAAAAATTGATAATGGTGTAAAAGGAAAAGTTGTAGATAATTTCAAGTTATATATATAAAAATTGGTTTGAATGTTTGATTGTTTATACTTATCTATTTTTTATATTTAGAAGCTAACTATTTGTTCATTCATGGTGTTATTATGTATAGAATATTGTTTAAGAAATTTGTGCTTTAGCAGAAGAGTGTTTTGGTAGATGTATTCATTTAAATACATCTTAAAGGTCATATGGAATAGACCCATGTATTTTGAAGTGATCTTGTGTTCTTTTTTCTACTTGATGAAGTGTTAAAGGGGTAATAGGTCTCCATGAGACCTATAAGGACTACTAAGGCCTAATTGAAAGGTGTAAATGCTTAAGTGTGACCCATAGATGCTATGTCCAACTTTTTATAATGAATTTTAGCTATGTCTTAGCATGATATAAGTCTTAAGAGTTAAGGTAAGTATTATGGACAACCTTGAAGTTAATATTTATAAAGACTCTATAAAGAGTGAAGTGTTAACATTTTGGCCTCACAAGCCAAATGTTAACCCCTAGAATTCGAATATTTGATGACCATTACCTTAGCTTTATTTTATATGCCCCATAATGTCCTTATTTTAATAAAAAATGACTAACATATGCCTTGAGAAACTAGACCGGCATATGCATTTTAGGCAGGGATGAATAGATCATCTCAATTGTGTATTTAATAAATACACCTATAGAATCAACCAAAGACAAAATATTATATTAGCATGATGTACTTTGTCCCAAGATCACCCCTACAAATTTAGTGCCTTGATGAGCCATATATCTCAAGTTACAAGCATTTAAAGCTAAACCTATAGAATGAGATGAGAATTCAGACATTAAATATGTTCACATTGATGTCAAATAATGGGTGCACAGATGTTAAAATTAATATAAATAATTAACCATTTAGAATTAAAATATTGATGGTCACATAAATGTCAATGAAAATCATACAAACATCAAATGACAAGTACATAGATGTCAATTTTAAGCCATGGTAGACTGTCATTTGGATTTAAATAATCCAAAGATCAACAACTCATGTTTGATCATAAAAAATCATATCTATAGTGCATGAGAGGGACCAAATCAAGATTGATGATTAGAATTTAAATTCAAAATCCAATGGAAAATAAAATCAACTTGGGTCGAATAGGAAACAAGCTCTTCAAGTTTACTCATTATCATTAAATCTCAATAAAATATGATCTATTAGGAAGATCTATTCTTATATTTTGAGAAATTAAAAGATGTGTGACCTTGGAGAAACATATTAATAGTCAACATGGTCATTTCATTGAGATACAAATAGACTTGCAACTGATTAAGGAAGATAATCAAAGTTCTATCAGGTCCATGCATAAGAAGACTTTAACTTTACAGTAGAGGCAAGTAAAATACTAGAATTAAAGTGTTTATATTAGATTTCAAGTAGAATTTCCACTCCATTCATATAATCTTCATATGGATATTTTCATGCACTTTCAATCATTAAGTACCAAATAATTCATGAGAAGGCTAAAGTGAAATTAACCAGTCATCAAGTGCCAAATCATTCTTAGTTGACTATGTAATTACTTTTTCATACATCTTCCATAGACTCCATAAAAATAAAGTCATTCAAACACTTCAAACTTAGCTTCAATATTGATTTAACAACTGAAGGTGGGCATAGTTTTCATGCAAGAGTTTACAAACTCAATAAGGGCTCATAACCTTTTTTCAATGCCAAATTTGAAGATCATGCATGAGTTTGAATATTTTGAGGATATTTGAAGAATTTGTTAATATTGTAAAAGGACTTTAGTCTTGAGTTAAATCAAACAAGATTTATCCTTGTCTCCTCTTCACCACATTAGCTAGACTCCTTCCTTTTATCTATATATGTTGGCTTTTGAAATCCATTTAAGAAAGGATCTGAAGTTGTAGATAGAGAGATATAAAAATTATAACTTGCACCATAAAATAAATAAAGAGTTTTATTTTTAGATCAATTTATGGTGGTAGTGTGTATCCTTGATTGTGTATTTGTATATTAGTGTGATAGTTTTCATCTTTTGTAGGTCATTTCCTTAACTACTACTGTAATCTCATCCTCAATAGGTTAATTGAAGAGCTAATCATAGAAATTGCACTGAAGATTATTTTTATATAGTGTCTTTAGAGACCTTCATACACATACCTTCAATCTATAAATATTATTTCAAGCCTTCCTTTAAAACACTAATGTTTAAGACCGATTTGTAGAGTTTCTTTTGATCCATTTATATGTCTGAGTCTCATTATCCTCTTAATCAACCTAATCAAGTCCCAAATCAATCCATCTCAAGCTTCAATAAACATTTGTCTGGCTATGAGAAAGAGATGATAAATATAGACACTAGGAATATATATATAGTGCTGATATTTCTAAGTAGAAAATTTAGAGCATGAGAGCAAATTTGTAATGGGCTAAAGAGGTATGTGTAACTTTTATAAGGCAAGGTCACTCAAATTTTAGTTCTGATATTCTAGACATTAGAGGTTTAATAATAAATATTAAAGAGAGGCTGTTGGTTTATGAGAAATCCCAAGGTCATCATAATCAATAGTATATTCCCATAGAGCTACCCTTTTACCTTTATGATCAGCAAACTAATGTTTATCATAGCCCTCAAGAGTCAATCCAAACCTTGCCTATATTTCCTACCTAGAAGTCTATCCAAGAGAGGTCTCAAAAATTTAAAGGAGTTTGTTATGAGAAGTCTAAATTTCAAATTGTATAGACCATATGGGAGCCTATATCTTCAAGTTTAAAGGAAGAGATCTCTAGTCATTCAGTTCACGATTTTGAGGCTAATTTAGCCAAGTAGATTGAGCTTGTAAATTAGCACCTTCACTATTCAATGGTAGTTTCAAAAGAAACACAAAAACAAATTCCTTATTTCACACCCATGGATATAAAAATTATAAAATCAAAGGTTCATAAACCCAAGTTCTTGACTTTTAATCAAATACAACATTCCATGGATAAAGAAGAATAATCAAGCATAATTTAGGATGTTGAAGTTAGGCAGGGGATCATTCATATTCCACTCATTTCTCCTCAGAATCCAAAGTCATTTCCTTCATGAAAATCCATTTAAGAAAAAGTGTAGTAGAGAGAGGAGGTGAAGGTGATCCAAGAAGATCAGCCTCATGAGAAAAATTAAGTATATATGGTTACTTCTATGGACCTTTCTCATCTTATTAAATACTTTTAGGGATCTGCCATGCCACTTTTGGAGTAAGAACCTATTATTTATGAGGTAAATGAAGAAGATACAACCAAAGAGATAGAAAATGAAGGTGAATTGAGTGATCAAGATGAATAAATCATTATTGGGACACCACTTGGAAAGGATAAATATGATTTCATCTTTCATGATGTCAAAGAAGATGAGATAGAGGGTGACATACAAGTACAAGAACAAGTGCAAGAAGAAGTTTTAGGTATGCAACAATAAGTTGTTTCTCATAAGTCTCTTGATCACATGTTAGCTATGTCACCTCAAGAAGTTCCTCAAGAACTTATTGAATTGACCATTGATGAATGAAAACTAGCCAAAGAGGATAAGAGTTAAACTAATTATGATGATTTATGGCAGCAATATATGGATATTTATAATGAATATCAAGGTTTTTAGGGCCTCACACTTCCCATAAAAGATCTTAAAGACCAATTAGTTACCAAATCTATTCATTTTGGCTCACAAAAAGAGAAAATTCATGAATATAAGAAGAATGAACATGTGTTTACTGATATAGTACCTCAAATTTTTGTTCTTGAATACCAATCAAATGAGGAAATTCTACCTTTTATCATGCATAAAGGGGTACAAAATATAAATCATGAAGATCTTGATAAGTCACTTGTTCATGAAGAGTAGAATGAAGGTACAATGGAAGATATATCAGATCATGATCAACCTATGAATGAGGTAGAATTAGTATTTTTTATTTAATAAAGAATAATATGGGAGGAAGATATCCATACCTTCAATCAATGTACTAGATAATGGAGGTTAGAATCCTAGCTACATCATCAAGAAGACATGAGCATACAATTTCTCTTAGCTATAAAAGAGAGATACCAAAAGGAGGAAATCACATTCTAGAGGTCTATGGTACATCAAATAGCTTTTCATTTCATCTTAAAGGAAAGCGTCCTACTTTAGGTTAGTTGTTATAGGTTTTTTTATGTCTATAAGTCAGTAGCACAAGTAGTATTTGTTTCCATTTCATTTTTTTCCTATTTTTCTTATATTAGTTATCCTTTCATTCTAGACTAAATATTGTTTTCCTTCAGGTTTATTGTGTCATAATCAGAAAAGGTGTCTCAAGGCCTAAAATATTCTATTTTCCAATGGAATCCAATGAATTATTTTGACCAGTAGGCTGGTCAACCCTTATGAGTCACTAAAAATGTTAACATTTTGGCCTCACAAGCCAAATGTTAACCCCTATCATTCAAAGCTTTGATGACCATTACCCTAGCTTGATTTTATATGCCCCATAGTGTCCTTGTTTTAATTTAAAAATAACTAACATAGGCCTTGAGAAACTAGACCATCATATGCATGTCAAGTAGGGATAAATAGATCATCTCAGTTGTGAATTTAATAAATACACCTATGGAATCAACCAAAGATAAAATATTACATGAGAATGATGTAATTTATCCCAAGATCATCCCCTATAAATTTGGTGCCTCAATGAGCCCTCTATCTCAAGTTATAAGAATTTAAAGTTAAACTTATAGAATGAGATGAGTGCATAGACATCAAAGATGTTCACATGAATGTAAAATGATGGGCATGTAGACATCAAAATTAAGCTCAATAATAAACCATTTGGTGTTCAAATATTGATGGTCATATAGACATCAATGATAGTCATGCAAACATCAAATGATGGGTACACAAATATCAATTTTAAGCCATGGTAGATAGCCATTTAGATTCAAATAATCCAAATATTAATGACTCACATTTGATCATAAAAAAGTAGATCTATAGTGTACAAGAGGTTTAAAAGTTAGTAGGATCTTAAAAATTAAATAAATAACTATCACTTTACACAATATGAGAGGGCCTAGATCAAGATCAATGATCAAAATCAAAATTTGAAAGCCAATGGAAAATAAAATTGAGTTGGGACAAACAAGAAGCAATCTCTACAAGTTTACTCATCACCATTAAAGCTCAATCAAATATGATATATCAAGAAGATATATGCTTAGATTTTGAGAAAGGGGTAGATGTGTGATCTTGGATAAACATCTTAATAGTCGACATGGTCACTTACTTGACATACAGATAGACTTACAATCACTTAAGGTAGATAGTCATAGTTATATCAAGTCCATGCATAAGAAGACTTTGTCTTTTCATTAGAGGAAAGTAAAAGATTGGCATTTAAGTGTTTATCTTGGATTTAAATTAGAGTTTTCATGTTGTTCATTTACTCTTCATATGGATATTTTCATGCACTTTTAGTCATTAAGTACCAAATAATGCATGGGAAGGCTAAAGTGAAGTTAACTAGTCATCAATAACCA
Source organism: Torreya grandis (assembly GCA_037957365.1). Taxonomy (NCBI): domain Eukaryota; kingdom Viridiplantae; phylum Streptophyta; class Pinopsida; order Cupressales; family Taxaceae; genus Torreya; species Torreya grandis. The sequence goes on from JARHVA010006299.1 coordinate 620,651, forward strand.
AATCATTCTTGGTTGACTATGTAATTAATTTTTCATGCATCTTACATAGACTCCATGCAAACAAAGGCATTCAAACACTTCAAACTCAGCTTCAAGATTGATTTAACAACTGAGGATGAGCGTAGTTTTCATACAAGAGTTTGCCAACTTAATAAGGGCTCATAACCTTCCTTTAGAAACCAAAATTGAAGATCATGCATGAGTTTGAAGATTTTAAGGATATTTGAAGACTTTGTTAATATTTTAAAATAACTCTAGTCTTGAGTTAACTCAAGCAAGACTGATTTTTTCCTCTTCACCACATTGACTAGAGTCCTTCCTTTTGGCTATATATGTTGGATTTTGAAAGCCATTTAAGAAAGGATCCATGAAGCTATATACATAGAGATATAGAAATTATAAATTTCACCATAAAATCAATAAAGAGAGTTGTTTTCAGATTAGTTTATGGTGGTAGTGTGTATTCTTGATTATGTATTTGCATATAAGTGTGATAGTTATCATCTTTTGCAGGTCATTTCCTTACCTAATATTTTAATTTCATCATCAATAGGTTATTTAAAGAGATAACAATAGAAATTATACTAAATATTATTTGTATGCAGTGTCTTTAGAGACCTTCATGCACATACCTTAAATCTAAAGATCTTCTTTCAAGCCTTTCTTTGAAACACTAATGTTTAGGACTAGTCTGTAGAGTTTCTTCTGATCCATATGTGTGCCTTAGTTTTAAAGCTTTTAGATGATAAATAATTATTTAGGTGCATCACCAAAGGTAAAGTAGGTTTCATTTTTAGTTTATTCTCCCCTTTTCACCCCAAAAATCAAAATAGGTTTAGTAATTATTTATCAATTAATATATTCAGAGGAGCTCACCTCATCAAAATCTAGAGGTTTGATCTAGATATAGGATCTTATGGCCTTAGATCATTCCCATGTTAATCTAGGTATGATTCAAACTTGATCAATATGATCTGTATTGGGTGTTATCTAGATATCTAACAAAAAGTGAACTTAATGGTTTAAAAGTATGGGGATGTGAATGTGTTTAGAGAGCAAAAGATAAATATGAAGGAAAGAGATCAGAGGGAGTGTACTCAATGGATGGACTAAATTATAGTGCAAATTGAAGATGAGTGAAGAAGCCTAGAATGATCCAAAATGGGTATTTGGATTCATTACTTGTATGAGAAATTTTTAGTTTGTAATGATTTAAAAGAGAGTTGTTATACATTATTTCTCCAATTGGATTGAAATGCAATCAAATTTTTGGAGTTGTTGATTTCATAAGGTATTGTGTGGGTGTTCAATATCTAGAAAAAGTGGGTATTTGTTCATACTTAGGGGTGGGTGCTCCTTTTTAATGGGTGCTTCACTAAAAGGTCTCATGTTTGTGATTATCTTATAGGACAATTAATCCATGTGTTTTCAATCTTGAGAGTGGGTTTTATTCCCCAAGAGGGTTTCCCATGTAGATCTTGTGTTATGTGTGTGATCTTGTATCATATTTCTTATTCATTGTTATGAACATCTTGTATTCTTTATTAATGTTTGTGGTTATTGATTAAGAGTTTGAAATTATTAAAATTGAAGTTTGAAATAGATTGCATCATGAATTCACCCCCAGTGATTTTACCTCCAATAATTGGTATCAGAGCTAGACCTTCATTACAAGTTTAACCACTTGAAGGTGATCTAAGGTATAATATGGAAAGTCAACAAAATCAATATTTCTCTAAAAATAAAGAACCATTATTTAATGGTTTGAATTATGGTTTTTAGAGTGTAAATATGAGAACATACATCATGTCTCTAGGGTTTGATACTTGGAAATCTATCATAGATGGTTATACTACACCAGCTACTCCTCCAACTAGTGTAACTAAAAAAAAATTAAGTGAGAATAATTATAAAGCTATGAATGTTATCATTTGTGGTCTATCCAAGGTCTAGTTCACCAAATCAATCCATTACAAGTCTACCAAGGAAATTTGGGACAAATTACATACTATCCATGAAGGAGATTCAGGTAAAATTGATTAAATTGAAGACATATCGAAGGTAATTTGAAGGTCTCAAAATCAAGGAAGAAGATACTATGGCATCCTATCTTATAAGGTTTGATGAGGTAGTAAACATGATCAGATGTCTTAGAGAGGTGAGTGATGAAGCTAATATAGTACATAAGGTATTAAGGACTTTTACACTCAAGTTTGATTGAAAAGTTTATGTTATAGAAGAAAGTTATGATCTCGCTCAGTTGAAGATGGATGAACTACATGGCATCCTTACTTCCTATGAGATGAGAGTTGATGATGATAGACCTCTTAAGCAAGAATAAGCCTTCAAGGTGATCAAGGAGACAAAATATAAGAAGAACAAGTTAAGCCTTAAATATTTTGATCTTAATGAATATCCACTTGAAGCCATGATTTCAATAATATTGAATGTAGGATTAGGTAAGTATGAATGAAAACTTCCTTTTAAATTTTTTTTATGTGGTAAAGTTAGTCATTTTGTAGTTAAATGTTAAGACATGTTTTAAATCAAATAATCTTATAAGGAATCTTATGAGGATGAACACAAGAAATCTGAGGGTCTTAGCAAGTAAAAAAAGTTCTTCAATAAGTAAAATAGAAATAAGGAATCACAAAAATGTAGTAAGAGCCTTTACCATGAATAATATAGTAACTCATCAGTGGAATAAGAAGTAAACACATTTGATAGTGATGATTCTTTTCATAATGAGGACAAGGATACATTGTTTATGGCTTTTAGTCATGATGAAGGTGAATTTTCTTTAAGAAAATATTTCTTTGGTAGAGATAGCTTAGAGTAAGAAGATGATAAAGTCACTCTTGAAGATAAATATCTATATATTATGGAATAAATGAAGATACTACAAATAAAGAATATAAAATAAGATTTCTTGATCAAATCCTATGAGGAGAAAATTGGAATTGTTGAAGGAAGGTTGAGTAATGAATTCAAGGATCATGCTGAGATCGCACAACATCTTGAAACTTAGGTTTGTACTCTTAATGAAGAATTAAAGAGTAAGGATGAAGAGTTTATCATGTATCAATCAAAGATAGAGTCTTTATAGATGAAACTAAATCAAGCCATGAGCAAAGATACAGCTAATGATTTAGATAATAAGGATTAATTGATGAATGATCTTGAAGATATGAAGATTGATAACAAAAATAACAAGAATATGATGTCATAAATCAAGTACTATGAAGAGCAATCTACTGTGTTTGAAGTAAGAATGAATGATGACACCAAAGAACATGAATATATTGTCAAGCATTTCAATAATCAATTAAAAACTATGTCTACTAGCCTAAAATCCAAAGAAGATGAGTACTTAATGTATGTGATTGAAATTGAGTCATTAAAATTTGAGTTAGATAATACATCTTTTAAGGTGAATTCATTTGTGAAGTATGAAAAGAGCTTAAATGATCTTAACAATACTTTGAGTAGTCAAAAGCATGTTAGTGATAGATCTAATCTTGGATACAATGAAGAACAAAAGCATGTAACTCAAGACAAGATAAAGGTTTTGAAGATGAATAATCAATCAAGGAATTAAGGTATTGATATAATAAATACAAATCAGATTAGACAACTAAATGCTATGAGGTATGAAAATTTCAATGGTCATTATTACTCTTGCAATCAGTTTGGTCATAGGTTAAAAGATTCTAAAAGATCCTCAAGGAATGAATTTACATGGAATTATGAGCAAGATAATGGAAAGCATGAATAACATCATCACTCAAGATAGTCAATAAGTTTACAAGGAAATAATGACATCTTTTTCTACAAGTGTCAAGGGTTTGGTCATATTGCAAAGTTTTGTAATATCTTCATCAAAAGACCAAATGATTAGGTACATATATGAATTCATGAAAATTCAAGGAATCATCATATATCTTAATCACAATGTATGTATAATTTAAGAAACCTAATTTATTTAAAATCTCATGAGAGAGGTTACATAGTAATATTCTACAAGAATGATCAGTATTTTACTTCAAAAACTGCCAATCCTGTCATGAAGAGAAGGAGACATAGTGAATGGAAGCCTAGGGAGGTAAATGAAAAATAGGATCAAAGTGGATTATTTTTCATGATAAAATAGGGAAAAAATTCAATTATCAAGGAATAAACCTTATCTACCCAAATGGACAAGGAAATCAAGAAGGACCTTGAGATAAAAGAAAAGAATAAGGTTGAGAACTCATTCAAAGTCAATCTAAAGTTAAGGAAGGACTAAAAGTAAAGTAAGAGCATGGAGATATAGGAGTCTCCTAAGTTTTAGGATATTTAGTCCTTATATTACAAGTGGGTGTTTCTACCTATGCTTTTTAGGAGACATCTTTCATGTGTGGAAGAAAGTGTGTATGCTCTAGGTAATGGTCAAAATGCCAATCTGTACAAAGGTATGTTCTATTCAATTTGATATTATGAAAGGTATGCATTGACTAAGGGGGAGAATGTGTGAGATGTTTCAATTTCAAAAATATTGTATGGTATGGTTTCATAACAGATGACATGAGATAGATAATGATGTTAGGGGGTGATTTCTAAGCTTTGTAAGTAGTTTGTCAGTTCCAAGGATCAGAGAAGTCTGAGTCTAGATTGGTGTATGTAAAAGGGGGAGAAATTGATTCATATGTTTTAAATTATGTAAGTATATCAAGCATCTTAAATATTATTTTAATGCATACATGATGTTGAGGAATGATTATTAGCATGTTTAGGAAGAGACCCTTTATCATTAATGTCAAAGGGGGAGAAATATCATAATGAATAAGTTAAAATGAGTAAGAAGTCATTATAAGGGTGTTTTCCATCAATGATAAAGGGGGAGATTGTTGAACATTGTAATTGATGTCTTAGGTTATCATTGATTTTAAAGAGAGCATATGGTACTAGTATATGAATGATAAATAAGTTGTGTTTGATAGTTTGGAGAGATATAGCACATGTGTAGGTCTATAAGGACAAAGAAGAAGTTGTGAGGTATCCATAGATGTCTTGGTGAAGTTATAATGTGTCATTTGATCATTTGAAAATAGAAACATGCATATTATATCTTAAGAAAATTTGGACCATCATTGCACATCATTTAGATATGAGTGATCTAGAAAGTTTATGCATTTTTTGTAAGTAATCATAAATTCAGCATTGGTCAAATATTTTCATGGAGATATTATCTATATTGCTAGGACAGTAATCTAAATATTTTAAGTCTTGAAGTTTTTTCTAGTTCAGGTTATATACCTTCAAAGTTGATCTAGTAGACTATGATGGACTAGAGACCATCAAGGTTAACTACATTGAAGTCTAGGGTCAAATGGTCAAGATATATCTAATAGTGAGCATTTAAAAGATCTAACAATGAACATCTAATCTAATAGATGAAGATCCAATAGTGAGTGCGTGATCATGTAGATTATGATCCAATGGACCATATTGAGTCAATAAGTTAATAGAGTGTTCATAAGACACATATAGTTGCCAAGTGGTGCAAGATCAGGGTCTAAAAATAATGTGTTCATAAGGCATGTGGGACTACCAAGTGGCACAAGATCAGGGACTAACAACAATGTAAGTAGAAGGCATGTGAGGGTGTTAAGTGTCTTAATCATGAAAGAATAAATCAATGATTAATGGTGAGTGATTTAAGATAAAGTTAGAAGACTTATAAGGAGATTGATGAAGTGTAATTTATATATATTTTAGGGATCACAAGATGATGACAAGTCTCAGATGTTTTGCTTTGAACAGTGATCGTTGGCATTTGAAATAGTAAAGGGAAAAAGTAGTTTATATTGTTTGAACTATAACTTTTGATATATGTATAATTTGATAATGGTGTAAAAAGAAAAGTTGTAGATAATTTCAAGGGATATCCATCAAAATTGGTTTAAAGGTTTTAATGTCTATATAGATTAATTTATTATAGTTGGAAACTAACTATTTATTCATTCATGGTGTTCTTGTGTACATAATATTGTTTAAGCAATTTGTGCATTAAAAGAAGAGTGTTTTGGTAGATGTATTCATTTGAAGATGTCTTATAGGTCATATGGAGTATACCCATGTATTTGAAAGTGATATTGTGTTAATTTTTTGCTCAATGAAGTGTTAAATGGGTAATAGGTCTCCATAGACCTATAAGGACTACTAAGGGCTAATTGAAAGGTGTAGCTTCTTAAGTGTGACCCATGGATGATATGGCCAACCTATGATAATGAATTTGAGCTATGTCTTAGCATGATATAAGTATTAAGGTTTAAGGAAAGTATTATGGCTTACCTAGAAGTTGATATTCATGAATACTCTATAAAGAGTGAAAGCTAAGGTAATGGTTTAAAAATACAGGGATGTGAATGTGTTGAGAGAGAAGAAGATAAATATGAAGGAAAAAGATCAGATGGAGTATGCTCAGTGGATGGACTAAAGTATAAAGAAGATTAAGGATGAGCGAAGAAGCCTAGATTGATCCAAAATGGGTATTTGGATGCATTGATTATATGATCAAGTTTGAGTGTGTGTGATGAGTTGAAAGAGAGATTTTATACATTATTTCTCCAATCATATTGAAATTACATTAGAGTTATAGATTTTTTGATTTCATAAGGTGTTATGTGGGTTCTCAACATCTAAAAAAGTGGGTGCTTGTTCATACTTAGGGGTGGGTTATCCTAGTGATGCGGGTGATTAATTAAAAAGTCTCATGTTTGTGATCATCTTATAGGACAAGTAGTCCATGTGTTTGTAGATTTGAGAGTGGGTTTTATTCCCTAAGAGGGTTTCCCATGTAGATCTTGTGTTATGTGTGTGATATTGTATCATCTTTATTATTCATTATTATGAACATCTTTTATGATTTATGAATGATTTTGGTCATTGATTAAGAGTTTGAAAGGATTATAATTAAATTTTGAAATATCTTACATCACCGATATACCCCCCCTCTTAGTGATTGTACCTCTAACACTATGGATATCGATCTAGTTATCTAGATTCAGGTAGGTAGTACACATGATAGACCACACCATATTTTATAGATATTAATTGATGGAGTATTAATGTCATTACCCAAATTTCACCATTAATTCATTATTAGATTATCAAAACATGATGATAGACCCTTTTGTCATTTTCACAAGATTACTAAACATGATATAGATACATGCTCAGCATTACAATTAAATTTAAATAAATTTGAGGCTTAGGGAACTATCCAAATAAAACACCCTCTACCTCCACTAGTACAGGCACCATGATAGACTCTTCACCAACATAGACATCTGTATAATGATCCCTTGCCTATTCAATCCTTCATCAAGGACTAATACATACCTCATGTTGTTATAGATGAGGATTCTAATCCCAACACTTATACATTATCATTATTATAGCACATAAGACATTAGGAGACAAATCTAAATCATTTTATACATTTTTAAGACTCCTTAAGACATATCACACTACTAGTTGCATGTGGCCCAAATGTGGTCAACGCACTACTCTTCATCATAAGGCATAGGTACTCATATATAGGTTACACTTGGTAGTACATGGTTACAAGTAATGGATGCCAAATTTGATCAGATAAATATATACTTGACTTTTAGTTGTGATGGAAACATAGTTTAAATTCTATATGATGTCACAAATGAGAATCACATATTTCATATAGATACATTGCAGTCCAATGTGGTCTACCCTAGGACCACATGGGAGACTTATTACATAGTAAAGTGGCATGATATTTGAATGCATATAATCCAGACTAACACTAAAAATAATAATATATTTATACTGACAGCATAGTATGATGATCACAATAATAATTATTTATTCAATTTTAGTTAGTTTCATTATCCAACATTGGATGAATTCCCACCAAATTTTCCATTTGGCTATTCACATCTTATAGATGTGATCTTAGGTCTATATAGTCACTACATTTCTTTTGTATATAATAGCATGTACTTACACATTAAGTTTACATAGTTTTTCTTATCTTACTCCTTGTATATAGTTCCATTTTCATGTTAATTTTACATAACTTATACTTAGAAAACACAAAAATGATTTAATATTTTCAAAAATACAAAAAGATTCAAATATTTGCTTAAAAAAGACAAATTTTAGATTATATGCATTTCCATGTTTACATTCTTTCTATTTTCCAAATACTACATATGTTATCTATGATAGTCTAATAGGTTTTATCATACATACATGCTTCACTTGATCTCTTCAAGTGTTTTAGATCACTATAGGACTCAAGTCATATACACATATTTAGATTTGCTACTATCTACCCATTAGGGGCACACGCACAAATACATATTTCAACATTGATACATTCAACCATTAGGACATAGTACTACACAACTTATGATTTTCTAGGTTATATCTTCTTATACTCCATATCATATATTTAACATTGATTGTATCTTGATATTGATCATCCTATAATACACATATTTTTTGTCAATTACTACTATTATAGACTTAGCTTATGTATATCTTTGATCTTACATGGATTTGTACCACATGTTTATGTATACTTTCATTTATAGATTTATTATTTTAGATTTTATTGTGTCTCTTTACTTTTACATCTATTTGAGGGAATTTGAATATGTCATTATTTTATGTCTCTACGCTAATTGATTTCATTATGTGTATGCTTTGTAAATGTGCCCATGTATTTATGTGTGTTTATTGATTATGTATGTAGAGATTTGAACATGTTATTTCAGGTGGCTCTAATCCAACCATGATTTATCTTTATGTATGTGAACATTTAAACATGTCCTTGTAAGTTTACTCTTTATCAAACCTAGTGACATGTTCTCATTTCCCTTGTATATGGCCCCTTGGCCTACTTTACATGCCCCATGTGTTTCTATGTATCCTTTGATGTATGCATCATGGCCATTACACTTATCACTTTCTTGATAATATCACATCTAGTTTTCAATTCCATGAGACACCTCATGAAATCTCCCCTTTATCATTGGTTGCCTTGATGGACATCATGCCCAATCCCCCTAAGTAATTACACATATTATATCCATATTTTTTATTTGTGTATATGCTTACATTATTATATCTATCTTGAAACCTTTTTGAATGTTATATCTAACATACATCATACATTAAAAATTATGCTCAAATTATTTTACATTCTACTTTCATGTATATGCATTATATTCATTTATCACATAGATATCATATCTTTTTAGTCTAACACATAGGATGCATAACTTTTATTTTGAGGATAATTATTTTAGAGGGTCAACAAATCCCCCAAAAAGATGGATAATTTATAGGGGTATGTCATAGAGATTATGCCATCCTAATGCACTTGTAACATAGTTTTCATCATATAGACATAGAATACAGAGCTTAGATTTACAAAAACATAGTGAAAAATAGTCACATAAAGATCAGTCTCAATTTTGCATAGAAACAACATAGTTGGTCAATAGAATGGCATAAAATACATTATCATAGTGTGGTATTATCCAAGGGATTATTTTATTATTTAATATCCCTAGAAATTAAAAACCCAAAATTTATAGAAAGGTGCAGTAGGTATAATCTAGGTTTGCATATTCTTTGTCAGATTATCAGATATGATCAATTTAAGCTCAGTTATACATAGAATTACACATGTCTAATTATATTAGGGGAATCATGCATGGAAATATCATCTTTTTTTAATTTCAAACACTCAAACATAGATTATTATGACTCAATCCAGAATCTATATGCATAGATATCATATTTGAGAGCATGTGTGTGGCACATTGTTCCCATATGTTTAGTTTGACACCAATACTCTCAAATGGAATGGTATCTCCTTGTCACTCTATATTTTTTTACTCCATACATTATTTTTACCAATTTTTACACCAAATTGATTTCTTATTTTTCTATAGTGGTTGGCATTATCGAGTAGTCCCTGAGCTACATTCATGAGTGCCCGAATGGCCACTGAGTCATTTTTCATTTTAGATTTTTCAAGTATCCCCAGAGCCATCCTAAATAATTTCACTTCATCACACAAACTTATTTACATTATAAAAATTTAATTTCATATGTATCTACTTCACATAGGTAGGCAATGATGTAGTCATAACCTACTTGAGTTCTTGAGCCACCAACATAGGAGGGTTGGACAAGACATCAGTCTAATCCAAGCTATTCACATATTATGATCCATAGAGAATGGGTGGGAAATGATGGATTCAAGACCATCTTGAGTTATTTATCCACCCACAAATTAGGATTAATAAATTCATCAACTCAATATAAGTTATTCACTATTTGATCACCATCTATAGACACAAGATGTCACTATGTTTTAGAATTGGTTCACATTCCCAACAAGGTGTATTCATTCCTTTCCTCTTTATCTCATCTCTTTACATAGTTTTGTCTTTAGTTTTGATGTTTCTTAAGTAATGAATGATTCATTTGTGTTTCATGTTTAGGACACATAATGGATCACACTTTGTAGACTCATACATTAATTCATGAGCTTCACCTTTTAGATAAGTCCATGTACATTTATTTTCATTTATCCTAGTCATGACACTTTGCCATATTTCTAAAATAAATTAGGGAAAATTAAGTCTTATAAAATTTTATTTTAGTGTGATGAGTGTTAATTGAGACCACCTTGTCCTAGCCTATCCCTAGACCTATTTTAGGGCCTCTTTTGATCTTTTTCTATCTTTCTTGTAGGTCCAACCCACTCCTAGACATACCAAAATTAGCACTAAACCACCCCTAGGCACCCAAGCCCCTTATTCACTAGCTCTTACCACCTATAAATTAGTGTGACCCTTTGGAAACTAGCACACTATGCTATTGACCTAAGGATCACACTACTATCCTTTTATTCCTTACTTCCCCAATGAATATCTTTCAATTTCTCCAGCCATTCCTAAAGTCATCCTAAACCTATTTCACATCTTGAAAAGCACCAAAATGTTATATGTAGACCACTTTCATTCATTTATCCAATAGATGGAAATCATATGCAAGTAATCATAAACATTTGTGTAAATCAAGGTCATTAATACCTATTCTAACCTACTTCTACATACACCCATCTGCAATAGCCCAGATCTTAGATTACTCATATTTCTAGTCTCAATTCAAACTCAAAACACTCAAGCCAGCACTCATACTTCACTTACACTTGCACCAATAGTTAGATTGGGAGAAATACATTGGGCTTGATCCCTTTTTGAGGTATTGGAATGTAGGAGATGCTCAGTACATTGGGTGTTGAGGTCACATTTAGCCTACCCTACTAACACCATTCTTTTCTAATTGTGCCCTTCAAATACCCTAACAAACATGGAAGCCTAGGGTTTAGAATTCAAATTACTCAAAATAGGAAATAGACAAAAAGCAACATTCATCCCCACAAGCACATGCATCTAAGGTCTAAGTGAAGGTATACCCAAAAGTTCACTACCTCTATTTCAAAAGGACACTACCACACCCTGGAGGACATTAGCACCTTGTGATACTATCCAAAGGACTACGCTGTTATTTAGGAGGGTTTTTTACTCTTGTTTCTAGTTTACCACACTCTACACAACTCTAATACTAAATTATATCATATCACTCATCTGTCTCAGTAAATTTTTAGCTAAGTACATCTCTTATAATTCATTTGTTATTTATAGAATAATAAGAAAAAATAATTATTATATAAATTAGTGGCTATAATTATTACTATATTTTTTCCTTGATATATATTCTATCACTTTAAAAACCTAGGTTTTTACATTCCATAAATCCCTTAAAATTTAAATCATATACTTCTCTATTATGAAGCTAAGATTAAGAGTATCAATTATTTTGATTAGTTATACTATGATCACCCTTAGATTCTAAACCTATAATGTTTTCCAATCCAAAACATAATTAGGATTAGTAATATACTTTTTAAGATATGATACATGAAAAACATTATACATTTGTGCTAGAGCTAGTGGCAATGTAAACCTATATTATAAAATATTAATTACTTTTAGGACCTCAAAATCCCCAACATATATAAGTGATAGCTTTGTTGATTTACCAAAACTTATTGCACCCTTTTGTGGTTTAACCTATAGAAAAACTTTATTCCTAATTGAAAACTATCTTATTTTTCTTTTTTAGATCAGCAGAACTTTTCTATCTAGTATTGGCTTCAACCAATCTCTACTTTATTTATTTCACTTTCTTTTCTGTTTCATCAAGCATGTTGGGCCTAAAAACCACACTATCTTCTATTTTGTCCCAAATAATTGGTTTTTTGCATATCCTACCATATAATTCCTCAAAAGGATCCATTTTAATATCTAATTGGTATGAGTTGTTATAAGAAAACTCAACCAAAGGTAATTGCTCTTCTTATTTATATTTTTGGTCCATATAATACATTCTCAACAAATCCTCCAATAAATAATTTATCCTCTATGTTTTTCCATCTATTTTTTTATGGTAATTTATACTAAAATTTAGTTGAGTTCCTAATGTTGAATTTAAAGTCTACCAAAATTTGGAAGTCATCTTAGGGTCCCTATCAAATAATCTTTTCAAGAAACCCATGCAATATATAAATTTCTTTCAAAAATATCCTAGCAAGCATAAGAGAATCATCAGTTATATTTTCAAGAATAAAATGAGTTACCTTTATTAGTTTATCCATAACTACCAAGATCATATCATGGTTATTATTGGACATAGGCAAACCTTGGACAAAATCCATACTAATTAATTGTCATTTCTATTTAGGTACTAAATGTGGGCATAATAACCAATATGGATGCACGTAGTTATCCCTAAATTTCTAACACTCAAAACATATAGAAATGAAATTGGATGTGTCTTTCATAATTCCTTTATATAAATAGAAAGGTTATAATTTTACTACTAACTTAATTACTCCAAGATGCCCTAAATATGAAACATTGTACAATTCCTTTAGCATAATATTCCTCAAATTTTCCTTCTTAGGTACATATATCTTGCCATTGTACCTTAATATCCCATCATTCTCAAAATGAAAACCTTGATATCTATAATCTTTCAAGTTTTCAGCCAAAGCTTTCCTAACATGCTCATAGAAATCATCACCAGGTGAGAATTTTGCTACCTAGTCTCAAAAGGTGTTCCTAATTATAGACAAAGCTACAATGTATCTTATATAACTAAGGGCATCTATAACTTTGTTTTCCTTCCCCTTAATTTATTTTATATTAAAATAATAATCTAATAGGAACTCTAATCACTACCTCTAATGAGCATTGAGTTTGGTTTGGATGAAAATATACTTAAGACCTAGATTATCAGCCTTGAGCTCAAAGGGTTTACCCAAAAAGTAATTCCTCTAAACATACAAGGCATAAACTATAACGACCAATTACATATCATGAGAAGCATATTTTTTCTCATAAGGCTCTAGATTTATAGATTCAGAGGCCATATTTAAACCATCCTTCATGAGCACTACTTCTAAAAAATCTCCTGAAGCATTAGTTATCACTAAGAAATATCCATTTAAATCTAGGATCCATAATAATGGTGTAGAAGTAAGCCTCTATTTTAGGACCTAAAAGTCATATTCACACTTATCTAATCAAATAAAACATTACTCCTTTTACTAAAGAGAAGTTATTGGGTTAGTTATCTTGGAAAACATTGGTACAAACTTCCTATATTACCCTGTTAATCCCATGAAACTACACACCTCGTGCACATTTTTAGGTGTTGGCCAATCCATGATAGCCATAATCTTAGTTATATCCACTAAAATTCCCTCTATGGAGATTATGTGTCCCAGTTATTTTACTCTCTTCTAAAATAAATCATACTTATACAATTTCCCATAAAGTTTGTGTTTCCACAACCATTGTAAAACTAACTCCTAGTGCTCAACAAGTTATTCATCATTATTGTAACAAATGAGTATGTCATATAAAAATACTAATAAAAATTTATTGATATAATCTCTATACACATTGTTAATTAGATTTATGAATTTTTTTGGGCATTCATTAACCCAAAAAGTACCACTATAAACTTAAAATTCCCATAGCAAGTTTTAAAAGTTATTATTAGAATATCCTCATCTCAAATCCTCAACTGATGGTATCCTAGTCAAAGATAAATATTTAAAAAGACTAAATCACCACACATTTTATCAAAAACATCATCAATTCAAGGCAATGTATACCTATTCTTTATCATTAGTTTATTAAGCATGTGGTAATTAATATAAAAGTGAAGGAATCCATCCTTCTTGGAAAAAACTATAGGTACACCCCATGGTGAAACACTTGGCTGAATCAAAACCTTGGACAACATATCCTAAAGTTGTTCCTTCAACTCAATTAGATATATTATTTTCATCCTATATGGTGCCTTATATTTTAGTTATATCCCTAGAATGATATCAATAGTGAAATTAAATTCCCTTTTTGAAGCTAGAAATTCATCTAGAAAAACATCCTAAAATTATTGTATAAATGGATAATATTCCAAGGTCAGTTCCTTGGATTCTACTACATCTTCCATTTTGACAAGAAATTATTAACATCCTTTACATTAAGTCCTCTTTAACTTAATGGTATAAATTTTCCTAAGCTTCAGCTCCCTCTGACTTCCTTGGATTTTGGTCTAGTTTCCTAGGTCATCTAGACATTCAAACTTATTTAAAAAGCAATCAAATTTGGCTTTATGCCTAAAAATCCAATTCACTCCTAGGATCACATCATATTACCCTAGTGGTGCTACATAAAATTCCAAAACCATGGTGAATTATATTAACTAGATTTTAGTCTCTATGAGACATATATCAACATTAACTTTAGACTCATTCCCATACTATACTGACCATGCATTTTCCATATAACCAACTTTCTTAGATATTTTACTTAACACTCTTTCAGAAATAAAGCTTTTCATATCTCTAGTATCAATCAAAATAATAATTGGATAACCAAATGGAGTACTTAATACTTCGATGGGAGATTCTTGGAATTCATCCTATTAATTATCCACCACTACATGAATATGTTGTTGAAAAGTTACCTAATATGTAGAAGAGTTTGTATTCTTGTTCTTACCATATATCTTCCACCGAGGATAAAATTTGGATTAATTATCTCATCCATTAGTAAATCATCCTCCTAGAGGTCTCTTCTTCTTAGCTTGATTTGCACCCTTAAATCCTTCTATAAAATTGCCCCTTAGTTTCTTATTCCTAGAAGTATTACCAAACCTTGTATTCTGACTATTGAACTAATTCTTGGAATTTGTAATCTATTTTTTATTATTCTTATTTAAAGGTGTCTTGAAACTTACAAAAAAATTCTTATACTTCTTTCTGACCTATACCAGTGATTTTAATTTTTGGTCCTATTTAATAACCTTTTCAAACACGTGATCCATAGTGTATTTTCCATGCACATCCACTTCACATCTAATTTGGGGTTTTAGGTCCATAATGAAGTTCATAACATAAAAAATCTCATCCTTCCAATATTGTAGAACATATTTAAAAATATTTGTAAATTGATCCTAATATTCATTCACTATCAAGTCTCCTTTCCTCAAGTTCTAAAAATCTATCAACTTTTGGTCAAAATAAAGCTAAGGTAACCACCGTGATCTAAAAAGAGCCAAAAATTGATCCCATCTAGATTCATTTGATCTATTTGTTATCCCACCAAGTTTTTTATGCAGAGTATAGATTCATTTGATCTATTTGTTATCCCACCAAGTTTTTTCTTAACCAACTAGTTGGTAAGCTCCCCATATTGCCTTAGTGACCTCATATTAATTTTGAATCTAAAATTATTTTTCAATTTTTATGATCCAATATTTAGTTTCATCACCCAAAATTGTGTCATCAAATTTGGGTAGATTCACATTCTTCATGTCCCATACTAGCTCAGTAGCTAATTGAGCTCTAACATCCTAGTGCACTTCCTTGTGCCTTTAATCCTAATAAACTTCTTATTCAACAAGGTGTTATTCAAGTACCTCTTATTTATTTTTCTCTTCTGATCCATGAACCTCTCATTCAAAAGCTACTATATGGTCTTAAGTCTCATTCATAATAGCGAGAATATAATCAAGTTTTGTAGCTTGATATGTTGCTAGATAATTGGGATTAGCCTAAGGATTCACATTATAAGGACCCTCACCAACTAGTCTACATCACACCATTCTCCTTTTTGGAAATTAAGAGAATAGAATTTACATTAGTGGACTCATTAGGTCTAAGATTCAAACCTTAAGTTATGATACCAAAATTTTAAGCCCCATTGGACTAACTAACAATTATAATATTTTTATTTTTATTTATAACATTTCTATTGATATTAATTATAGATAGCTATTGACAACTTGAAAACTAATGATTCCCAAACATTATATGCTAAATTCACATTATCCCACTAGAAAAATAACCCATTTAGTACTCAATATTTAAAATAGTTTATGAGATTAAAAAAACTATCCATCAAATAAAATAATAATGAAACAAGTACCACTCTATTGATATAATCCATAAATCAATATTAATTATGTTTACAACTAATGTTGTTTACATTTTTAGAATATCATACAAATACAAAGCCACTTTTATGTTGAATATACATATAGAATATAGTACAATAATGTAAATGTCAAATATACATATTAATAAGTATAGAACTAAAAAAATGAACTACATAAAATAGCTCCATGAACCATAATATAGCCTGAGTGTAATTCCATCTGGTCTAATCATCCAATAGAGAGAGCATCATCCTAGTGTTTTACCTCCAACCATAGACCAATAGTCTCCCACACACCTCTTTTTTGGGAGTGGCCCTACCCTTCATGGAGGGGAAAAAACAATAGTGCATATATTGGGAAATAATTAGAACCTAATTGTGTGCTAACACTATTACATGTTACAATCAAATAGAACATGGAATATATTCCTCTATCTAAATGATATTAGCAATACTTATAAACTAGAATTATAATGAAATGGAAATGTCTTAGCTATAACATTACTTGGCCAAAGTTTTCATTATAGAATTCACATTTAATAATATGAGTTATTTTCACCCACATAATACTCTATACTAATGAATCATGACATAATGATATCAGGGGCTACATACATGAGTTACCCACTAGCATACCCCTATATGTATGATCTGTTATCCAAACACAGCCTATAAATAAATATTCAAAAGTAGAGTAATGAAATACCATGTAACAGTGAAATATATAAGCAATTACAAATCAAGAAACTAATTTAACTCTATATCTGATATGTTTATTAAGCTAGAATAAGAATCAAGTCATTTTGTGCTTTTATTCAAACATATCCTTTTAATCTATAGCCAAAATCAAAAATCCATACTTGTCTATATTTTACTTTATCAAGATCTAATAAAGAAAAAGTCCATTTCACAATTGGGATGCATAAAGGTCATATACTAAATTTTAATATCTACCTTTAATAATTTCATAAATTCAAATCTTTAATTTAATATCTTATCCTTTATTTATATTCAGATATGCTTTGAAAGACAATAATACATCTATATCATTACTTGGACTATAAAACTAATTAAGTTTGAATGGTCATCTTGGCATAACCTCCTATATGTTACTATTTACCTCAAGTCCTTATATATAAACTACTATCTATAACCCATTTTGAAAACATTCAAAAAATACATGTTTAAATTTGAGCTTACAAGAACCTATCAGACTTAGATAAATTTTACTCTTTTCCTTATATAGATTTATGATAGTATATCTATTTACTAAACATACAACTGAATACTTTTCTTAAGTCATTATACATATAATGGAGACTTATACCTATAGGATCTCATATAAATATATGTATTCATTCTATTTCCAATCCCTTTTATTAATAGAACCTATAGTTAGGTGCATAAGAAATAGTTTTAAGCTCATATTAATATTTGGAAACTCATTAACTACACAGACCCACGCTAACTCAATTCCTTTGATACCTATAGAACATTTATCAATAAAATGTGTTCTTTTATATGAAATGCAAGATTTAGTTAAGGACCCTCAAACCATCTATACATAGGCTTGAAATTGCCAATCTATGTTTTTATATCTGAGTATTATTTTGAGTGCATTTCAACCCTTATCTAGTTGTTAGTTTAGCTTGAAAACTTGAAAAATATAATAATAGATCAAGGAAATGAGAAGTTAACAATAAAATAATGGAAACCCATTTGGTTATATATATATATATATATATATATATATGTATGTATATATATGTATATATATGTATGTATGTATGTGTGTACATACATATACATACATATATATACATATATATATATACATATATACATATATATATATACATATATATATATATATAACCAAATGGGTTTCCATTATTTTATTGTTAACTTCTCATTTCCTTTATCTATTATTATATTTTTCAAGTTTTCAAGCTGAACTAACAACTAGATAAGGGTTGAAATGCACTCAAAATAATACTCAAAATTTATAACATATTTTAGTCATTAAATAATCCTAAGCTAAAATAAATTCATAATAATATATACTTCCTTATATAGGCACAAGATTACATGAATATATATATATATATATATATATATATATATATATATATATTCATGTCTTGAGAATCTAAATGTATCTAGATACCTAAAACTTGTTCAAGGGTTTCAAAAATGAACTATAATAAAATTGAACAATAATCATAAATAAATTATGCAATTCAGGTATCTTAATACTTAGTTTGACACCCTTGGCCTTATAATCCCAAGAATAGGATTCAAAATCCCATACTTGGGTATATAATCCTAATAAGCTAGGGTTTTGTATATGAGTTCATTCAAGTTATTTTATATAACAAATAGAATCCCCTACATTCCAAAACCCCAAAAACTTATTTAAAATGAAACTGAGTAAATTACCAACCTGGTATTAAAACAAACATGTAGCCATCTTATTATTTGTAATAGTTGATCCTCCTATTCTCTTTTCTTCATTTTATCATTTGATGATAATGATATAGATGTTTTGTCTTTTTCCTATTTATCTTACCTATTCTCTTCCCCAAATTATGCATACTTAACATGACTTATATAGAACCTATATTATATTTTCAATTAAACCTCATGTAACAATATTACATAAATGCATCACTCCACCACTCTCATTCTAGTTTTAGTTCCTTTTATTAATGTGATCTCAGTGGCCAAGCTATTCCCAACCTCCATGACAAGGTCAACCCTAAAGCATAATTATAACCAAAACCTAATTCCCTTCACATTTTTCCCTTTTTATCAAAAGCATCCAATGATAAAAAATATCAAAGCTTCTACACCATCATAACTTTTATTCAAACACAAAGACTTATGCCAAAATAAAAATTTGAAATAATAACTAAACAATTTACCTTTGGGGGGGGAGGTATTTTCCCCTATTTACCCCCTATTTTTTAACTTACAAGCATGTCTTAATAAATTTTACTTCTATATAATATTTCCATCAAGAGGTGAATGCCATCAATTTTAACTTTGATAGTAAGACAAATAATCCTCTCAACTCAAAGTAGTCAAAATTTCAAAAAAATTATGCATAGGTAATTAGTTAGGATAATCAAATGCCATAACCTGGTAATGATTATATTTTTACATTAAATGCATCCAAATAGCCAATTTAGATATATTTATAAGCATAACATGATCAATCAATCACATATATAAGTAATGAATCATATTAACACTTATGTTTTCTACTAAACATAAAATAGTGAGGAATAACAACAATCATCACACACATGCAGTTAGGAAATCAAGGAAACCAAGGTTTATAATATTAAATACAAACATCATAGGTTTCATTCTAGGAAAATAATATTGATGTGTGCATGAGTCCATTTTATCCATCTCTCTTAATCCCCATTATATATATCTACTCCCCCTCTTTGATGATACTCTCCCTTTACACTGTTAATGTAGGTGGAAATATCCTACATCTGATTCATAAAACAAACTAGTAGTTATCTCGTATCATGATAATAATTAGCATATAAACATAATAATTGTTGAATATAATAATTCTATAAAAATCATGATCCGAAGCATAATCCAACAGCTATGAAATTTAATATGTTTATTAACCAAACAACACTTATAAATACAACTCGAAATAAACATCAAATCTTCCAATGATTAACACACAATCTACTAATTAAGGATTAAAATATCCATAGGACAAATTTATATCTGATAGTTATACACCATCAAAGTACTCAAATTGGGCTCATGTGAAGTAAATGTGTATTTTACACACACAAGTACATATTTATTTACTTTAAACTAGTAATTTCATCCTTATATTACTAGATTAAAGGGTAAATGTAGATACTAAAATTGAGTATTAATATCATTTTAGTCTTGTACATTTGATAAATATCAATCAGGGATCTACCTTTTAGTTTTAGAACTTCCTATGACTGAAAGTCTCACATTCACCATCTAATTATTCCTAAATTATTATCTTATAGTCTAATCCATATCAATCAGATCACCTAGGTCTCCTGCACTACATAGAAAGCTTAAAGCTTGATAACATCTTTCACTAACATTTTCATTTTTATACCTATTTTCTAGCCTTCTAGACACTAATAGCCACATAGGGACACTACCAATGATGTTAGTGTCCATATCTTTATCTAGTTTCTAGTTGCTAATATTCATCCAGATTGTAAATGTTTTAAAACCTATTTGTTGGATTATTTTTCTTATTAAACCCTATCATGATATATTTTCAAAATGTGTGTTATAGATACAATTATAAGCCTTCTCATTATTCATCTATAAAATACCAAGAAAATACTTACTAAGACTCATTCAAATAATTTTATAACTAAGTTATTCTACCATATTCATCCCTATTTATTTATTAGTAATGGGATTAGTTATACAAAATCTCTATTCAAAGACCATCTCATGAGAGATATTTTTAAATTATAAGTTATATCATTACATGCATATTATTATAGTATATTTCATCCTTGTGCACACACATTCCCACACATAAGGGAGAAATCCATAAGTTTGATTCCTTCCTTGGAGTATTTTATATGTAGGTAGCACTCAGTGATATAGGGATCATTTAGGTCAACTTGACATGGTGAGCCCACTAACCCATTTTTTTTAAAACTTAATCTAAGTGTGAATAAGGGTGAAGAGTGAGGGTTTGATTAATTAGTAAAGAGAGACAAATTTTATCCCATATATAAATATATCATCATAAAGGTGATAAAAAATATAAAAAAATGAATTTGGTCACATCAAAATCTAGTCATTATTTCATACTAGACACCTACATCACAGTCAGACACTAGTATGAATTATAGTGTCCAAACCTGATGGTAGCATATATAGTTGTAGAATTATAATTTATAGAATATGATGACTAATCCTACATACTTTTCACATGATTTTAGTTTAGATATATTACTCAAATTAAACCTAGCTAAGTATAATTTCTCTTTTATATTACAATCAATTAAACATCTTTAGAATTTATCACTTTTTATATTTAGCATATCACTATATTATTATTTAGAATCTTCATTTGTCTAAGTTTATAATTAATTGGATTATTATATATTATTTTATTGCCCTTGTGCTTGAACTATTTATATATTCTTAACCCTATTCCACATTATCTCCATTTAGGGTTGTGTGTGTGTTTGTGCATGTATGAATGTGTACATAAGTGTTTAACCCTAAATGTAGATAATGTGGGATAAGGTTGAACTATTTATATATTATTAACACTATACCAAATTATTAAATTTAGGGTTAAACATATATATATATATATATATATATCACTTTGAATAAAATGTAAAAAATATAATTATAGCACCTCATAATCCCATTGGTACCAATTTATACAAATATTTTAAAACTAACCAACCCAAGTAGTGAGCATAACCTACTTAAAAAATATTAATAACTAGAATAAAAAATAAATTAATGAGGATTATAAAATTATCCATTACTATAAGAGTCACAACTAGATTCAATCTATTCCAACACTTTAACTAATAACTCCACTATGCAATCACTAAAAAATGGAGAGAGTAAGATGAACCCAACCATCGGTGGCCCTTACCACCCCAGCCAATAGCCATGAGATTAGAAAATCCCTTTAAACAAAATCCCAAAGAAAAAACACATATAATAGTAAGTAATGTGAGAGAACATTATTCCACCAAGGATATTTTGGCTTTATCCACACAAGGAAAAATAACATAAACATAGAAATTATAGTGAGACAACATAATCAAGATCTTAAGATCAAACATGTTTCCAAAATAATCACCCATGGATTTATTCATTTATTCATTCATATATCATTCCATATAATGAGAAATATTAAAAAAACAAAGTAAACATTAGCTAGGGTTCCTCATTGGAACCAAAAATCACAATAACAAATGTTTTCTAAAACCTAGATCTTACTCCCGTTGCTAAAGAGAAAAAAAGAATCCAATGCAATATAAATGGAAGGACTATCCAGATAATACGAAAGGGGGAATTCAGGTTCTGAAAACCCCTAAGGATTTTTATAACTCTTATTCTACATTTTGCAGATCATATAGAAATTGAGAATGAAGAACCAAAATGAATAAAAAGACAACTTACTTCTTTAAAAATGCACTTAAACCCAAAATTTATGTTAATCCCTTGGAAAGTTCCCTCCTTTCTTATCTTCTTCCACTATCTATTTTATAAAACTTCCAAATCAATATAAAATATCTAAAATATTCTTTTCCAAAAACTGTACAAAGTGTAGTCATGATTAAGGCATTATGGGTCATAAAAATGGTAAGTCCCCATAATGCCATGGTATTAAGATTTGCACAACACAAAACCACTACTCTCACCTTATCCATTCCTTCATTTCCCTTCTAATAATTCATTTATATTTCCATTATATCAAGTTCAATTCCTCATGAATTTCACCAAAATTTACTTAATCATTTATCGTGATTAATATTATTAATGTCTAAATTAAAACAATAGTCTCCATTCTAAACTAAAGATTAAAAACTAGTGCTCAATGATTGTCTTATGAATTCGATACCAAGGACTAAATTCTTACACTATGTTTAACACCCAATCACTATGGTGCTTAATAAGCATAATAGACCTGCACCATTTAATTATGTGTCAAACATATAAAACAATGAGCATAATTGGCATAATTCTAATGTTGGTTTCTTAATCAAACATCAATAACAAGTATGCACATTATGGGTTTTGCATAATATGTTCACCAAAAAATGGAATGGTAGAATATAAAAATTTCTCTCTTATAACTCACTCTTACATACATATATATCAATGTTGTGACAATTTTATGAATTCTTCCATTCTCAAACTAAGCTCAATATTTTTATGTACTTGCATCATGCAAATGACATCAACATCATCAGTTCTATAATAATAATAATAATAATAATAATAATAATAATAATAATAATAATAATAATAATAATAATAATAATAATAATAATAATAATAATAATAATAATAATAATAATAATAATGGCCATTAACTCAATATTAAATATCAACATAAAAACTATTAAATATCAACATGAAACTAAGTTACATATCATAATATCCCAAAATATCTCATAAACTAATAAGATAAGCTTTCCCAAGGTACTACAAGTAGTTTTTTAAAGTCTGCCAAGGTAGGATATGAAATCCACTCCCCCTTAGAAAGGCATCATCTAGGGCCAATATGAAAAGGTGAAGAAAGGGTTACTTGAAAATAATTTCATCTTCTTAGGTAGTACTTTTCTCATTCAACTAGTCCCATTAGACAAACATTTATTAAATGTATTGATTTCATAGTTTAACACTATGATGGTTTAATATCATGATTAGGTCCAATGGGATCATCTCCTCTCCCACCACCAAGATATTATTGAAATCTAGAACATGAGATAGATCAGATAGTTTTTCTTAAAAATTTAACATGAAACACACCATGTATTATAAAAAGGAAAGGAGGAAGAGATAGGTGGTAGTCATTAGGGCACAATGTCAAATGGACTAACAAAGCATGGAGTTAATTTGGATGCCTTTCTAAACTTTATGGAACATTTATGATGTGTTACTCTCAAAAATGCATTGTCCATAACCATAACTCATTTTAAATACATTTTTATATCAACATAAATTTAGTTCCTATCAAAGACAATTTTCAACCTTTGACATATAGGTGTCATTTAGCTATCATATTCCTATAAAATTTGAGGGACTATCAAAACTCTATTCTTTAATCCATCTTATAAAAGTGGATTATGGATTTTTCATCCATGCAAATCTTTAAAAAGATCCACTTTTATCACTAAGTGATAACTATTATTATAATCAAACTCCTCCAAGTGGAGATAGTCTTCCCACTTATATTGCTGGTCTATAAGATACAACATTAACATATTGTCCACTATTTAGTTTAGCATTTTTGTGTGTCCATGATTTTATGTATGATAAGTATAATTAAAATTAAGACATAACCCAAAATTAGTAGTCAAAGTCTTTCAAACCCTTGAATTAAATAATTTAGGTCTATCACAAATAATAAATTAAAAAAAAAACATGAAAGCAAATAATTTATTTCATAAACTTTTTATCAAAAATGGGGGCATCATCAATCATATTTCCTATAATGAAATGAGAAACCTTGGTAACTTTATCAATAACAACCAAAAATTTATCATGCCTCCCTTGAGACTTGGGTAATCCAAAAATAAATTCCATTGAAATTATAGGCCATTTATTCTCTAGGATTGTGTGTGAATATAAAAAGCCATTTGGATGAGAGTGTTCAACTTTGAAATTATAACACTCGAATCATTTTTCCACAAAATCAGCCAAATATTTCTTCAGATCAAGACAAATAAAATATATTGATTTTATGTGTCATTTTAATGAAACCTAGGTCAGAAAAATGAAGTGTAGTATGCATTTAGTATATCAATTTCTTTATCAAATTTATAGAATTTGGGACAAAAAAATTATTTTGAGACCTCAGTAGTCCATCTAAGTCTAATTAGTAATCATAAAATGACTTAGCCACTAGTTCCTTTGTTAAATCTACATAAATGTCCTTACATACATAATCTGTTAGTTGTTATTCTAGAATAAAAGTTCTAAAATTAGACATTAAAATCAAAATTCTAAAAATTCAAGTCCTTCTACTAATGGTATCAATCACTAATGAATTATAACCATCTACATTGCCTTTGCATTTAGGTCATCTTGATAAAATAAGTGAATAAGGTTGTGATGATCAAATTTTACCTTAAAATGTTTTCCAAGCAATAAATGCTTCCATTTCTTGAGTACATGTACAACATATTTCAACTCAAGATCATGAGGGGATAATTTTTCTCATGTTTCTTTAGATTGTGAAACTCATATACAACAAATTTTCTATCTTGCATCAAAATAACCCTAATGCCAATAACACAATCATATTCCAAAATTACCAAATTCTTATTAGGATATATAATGACAAAAATAAGGGTAAAATTTAAAGTTACTATAAATTTTGGAAGGATTACTCACACTAAGGGGTCTAGGAAAATTTCTTTCCTTTTTTCTACCATGAAGTGATAGGATTAGCAATTATAGAAAAATCTTCAGAAAATATTTTATAATATCCATTTAAACCCATGAAACTTCTCAATTCATGTATATTTCTTAGAATAGGCCACTCCTTAATGGCTTTGATCTTAGTAGGATCAACCAAAATCCATTATTTGGATATCATGTACCCCAAATAATGAAATTTATCTTTGTAAAAATATCACTTAGAAATTTTATCATACAATTTATGCTTCCTTAGTCTCTAAAAGACTAAGCATAATTTTTTATCATATTCAACTTCATTCTTTTAATAAACAATAATATAATCTAATAAAACTAACACAAAGTGATGAAATAAATATTTGAACACATTATTCATTAATTTCATAAATGTCGCATGCACATCATTCAATCCAAAGGGAAATATGGTAAACTCATATTGGCCATACCTTATTTTTAATGTTGTTTTATGCATGTATTCATATTTTATGGGGTATATAATGTCGTGATCAAAGATCAATTTTATAAAATATAGTATTATTCTTTAATTGATCAAAGAGATCATCAACCCTAGGAATAGGATACCTACTCTTAATTGTTAATTTTTTTAGCATTATATAAGTAATGAAAAGTCTCAAAGTTGTCCTTATTTTTGACAAATACATTGGGAACTTCCTAGGGATCATAAACTTGAATAGATTATCCATTTATTTATTAGTTATTGTAGCTTAACTTTTAATTCCTAAAAGTATGTTGCATTCATCTTATATGGGGTCTTGGATGTAGGTGTAAATCTAGGAACAATATCTAAATCAAAAGTAAATTTTATTCTAGGTTCAAAATTTGGAAGCTATTTGAGTAATACATCCTTGAATTGTCTTAAGATTGGGTGGTCGCTTAGATCAGGTTTTTAGTGCTTAGAAAGTTATTTTATTTGTATAGTGTAAATTTTTCATCCTTTCTGATCTACCTTTTTCTATTACAAGGTTTAAATAGTTGTTTTAGTCAATGTCTCATGACACCTTATATTTCCACCCAATTTCCCATGTCATCAATACATTGGACTTTTTTGCTAAAATAATAAAGATAATATTGATGTTGTTTTAGCTAATTCATACCCAAAATCAAGTCATAATACCCTAAAGGAGATTAAAACAAGTTCATCTTGGTCTTAAAATCTACAAAGTCCAATTTTTCTATTCCATACATTCCAAGATGGAAAAAAAAATCTTGTCCCAAATTGTATATGCCAACCATCTCTTATTCCATAGGGTTTAATTTTTCATTTACAAGAAATATAAGGTAAAATTAAACCATATGTGGCACTAGAATAAATTTAAAACATCCCAATTAAAACCAAAAAAAAAATACATTTAGTTTCAATCAAGGTGGAAACCATGTCTACATTTTGATTGTCTATTGTACCATAAACTCGAGGATATATTGGTTGATTATTCCACACCAATGGGTAATATTTTTTTTAGTTATTATCACCACATTCCAAAAATTTCATTATTTTTTTTAGAATCAAAGTCATAATATTTTCTCTAGTGTTTTATCTATGGTAATGACTTTGAGGTTTATTATGGTTCCCATTGTTTTGCCTAACTAAATTTTGAGACCTAAGGCCCTTTATTGAATTTTGGTATCTAGAAGAATTAGTATTTTTCACATAGGTCATATTTTAATTTTACCTTTTAAAACTATTTCCATTAAGACAATTATGCTTCCTAGGCTTTTAAAGGAACCTATTATTTATAAACTTTTATGTTGCCTTAAAGTGAGGCTTCTCCTTCTCATTTCCCCAGTGAGAAAATTTGATTTCCACAACCAAGTGTGAAGGTTAGTCATATTGAAATCATGTATTATAATTTCCCATAAGCCCAACTTAAACTTGGTCACCTTCATAATCTCATCATGTATATAGTTCACATAATGTAAGAGACTAAGAAACTGGTTTTCATTATCCATTATAGTCATGGTACCTTGTTTCCAAATTTGAAAATATATAAATTTATTCTATTTGTAAGTAACACTCGTGATCCATATTTTTGAATTTATTTTCAAAATTATCTTAAGTAAGGTTCATGGGATCATACCCTTTAATATATTTGATACGGTTCCACCATTAGGTTGTATCATACACCAATTGGTAGGCCCCAATATGAGCCTTAACACTTAAACTTATATTGTGTAATGTAAAATACTTTTTCAGATTTACCATGCATGCCTCAATATAATCACCAGATTCTAATCCAACATAAGTAGGAGGTGGGAGCTAATTGATCTCTATAATTATAGGTTCAATGATAACTTGTGTTTCATCTTGTTTACTATCTATCTTCATGTTTTCATCTCCTTATTGGATTTCACCATGACCTTTTAGATTGGGCAATATTTGACCATATGCATCCACTTAATCTTGGATTTTATGAAGCATATCCAAAATTCCACTCTTAATGTCATTATTACCCACTGGGTTATCAACATGCTAAGGTTGGAATTATTTTAAATAGTGTTGTCATTTACAACCTCCATATGGGGTTAATTCCTCCTATTTTTCTTGAATCTCCTACCACCTCAAGTAGGATTTATGACATTTTCATCCATACCAATTCATGTCCTCACCATCAAAAGATACACAAAGTAAAATTTAGACCAAATATTTTCCCCAAATATCCATATGGTTAGAACTTGGGCTCTTATACCAAATGTCATAACCTTAAAAATTAAAACATTAAAAGTCCCAACAATCAAGGCTATGTAACCTCTTTCCAACAAGTGACTATCCACAAGGCATGCTTAAATTATTTTATTCTATAAATCAAATATACAACCTTATGTAATCACCCTCATATAAATATTAAAGTCAAATTAGAATAAATTTGGGACCAATAATAATAAGGATAGTGGAAAGGCTAAACAATTTAATATCCTTTGTATTAAAATCAATGCAATATTATTATTAATAATAATAAACTTGCTACTTTGATTCATTTTTATGTTTATACCACCTATAAATAATTTACAACTCAACTTAAATAAATAATAGTCCATTTTTCACTCTTATAACCACTAAAATGAATTGATATAAATATATTATTATTCGGGTAACAATCCCTTACTGCACCACTGAGATCCATATCATCTATAGAAAATGAATTAGAATTCATCATGTTACCACGTACCCTTCAAAAGTAAAATAAAATCCTTAAAAAAAAAATTATATGATTTCCATTTCATGTAAGCACTTTGCACATTTGCACATTAGAGCCTAATTCATGGAGGTGAAATATCATAGTGCATGAACCATAAAAAGATCAATTTGGTCAAACCCTAATGTGATCACATGCACATTATACTTATCAATAACATTTTTGTATTCTCATGAAAATAAATGGAATATATATTTAAGATTAGTTTGATCAATGATTCACTAAATATGATGTGTCTTCCTTTAAACAATAATTTTAGATTAGGGTATCCATTCACTTAATAATCTTATGTGAGAAATTTATTAGTAACTTACAAGAGTATCATCCTTAAATTAAATTAAAATAAATTTATTAGTTGTTATTTAGGATAGCTAATTATAATTTTATGCCTTAAAATGATAATTTAAAATTAATAACCTTTCATATAATTTCCATAACCAAGAACTTCAAGGTAAGTACCTTTCACAACAACATACCAATTTGGAAATTAAATAAGTAATAAATATAATTATATAAATAAATAAATTTACATTACATACTACCTTCAATTCTAACTAATGCATTTCAAGTCTCTATAATATGCATCATCCTTAAAATTTAAAAGTAAAACTAATGATAATTTATATGTTCAAGACCACATAGTGTTATACAACTCATTTCCAAATTTAAAACACATGGACTCAAGTATCTAACCTCTAGGGCTAAACATATATTTTTTTTTAAATAATAGTTTAGAAAATAAACCTTCCCACATTTATAAATTCTTGAGAAATGATGTTTCTAAATCAATATGACCCTACTCAGTCAAGACATTACTTCATTCTTCTTTAAAACAAAACTTGAAACAATGATCAAATAAGATTAAACCCAATATTTATACTATTCATAAATACATACTCAAAATCATAGATATTAAATAATTATAATGCCAATGGATAGGAAAATATGATTAAACCATTCAATTTACTTGGGATGAATACTAAAAATATGCAAACAATACGTAATAAGTCACATTCATAATTACCTGGCATACAATGTAATGTGAAATTAAAGAATATTTCATCTCCTATTCCAAAATTATTGTCTATATGAAGTGATCACCAAAAAAATAAGTTTGCCAAACTTAAAAATCCTTAGAGATTGAAATAATATTATTTTTAACATAATTAATAACCACAAAATATGCATGTAACAGTCCAAATTTGAGATAAGAGATGTAATGGTCTATAAACCAATCAAACTTGTGATAGCAGTTCCATAGTAAATAATGTAGAACCCAATGCTGGGTTTTATGGTTTCAATACAAATATGCCAATGACTCAAGATCATAGTTTTCATTCTTCTATTATTATTTTATAAAATAGATTAAACAATCTGCCAACTCTAATATTCCAAGGTCATATAATTCTTAGATAGTTATTCTAATACTCATTTAAATTTATATGAAATTTTATAGAAATGATAAAAGTATACTAGAATTAATCATGATTAAATAAAATTACATGACTCAAAAATGAGTTTTAATAGTTATAAATCCTTATATAAAATTATAACTAGATTAGGTCTAAATAGTAGACCATGAAGGACTTCACCACACAATAAACACATATAACAAAACTAAAAATAAGGTTTTACCCTATATAACTCCAATTTTAATATATGAATTCTATGTCCTTAAACTCATTTCTAAAAACTAAAGTGAAGAAACCAATAGTACGCAACATTATTGAATGTTAAG
Organism: Torreya grandis; assembly: GCA_037957365.1. Taxonomy (NCBI): domain Eukaryota; kingdom Viridiplantae; phylum Streptophyta; class Pinopsida; order Cupressales; family Taxaceae; genus Torreya; species Torreya grandis. The sequence goes on from JARHVA010006299.1 coordinate 651,376, forward strand.
AAAGTTCTTATATGTGTGTGTGGGTGGGTGTGTGTATGGGTGGGTGTGTGTGTTTAAATTTGAATATAATGTACAAAACATAATTATAGTGCCTTATATTCCCATTGGTATCAATCTATTTAAAGCTTTTACATCAAACTAACACATGTAGTTAGCATAATATGCTTACATAATCTCTATAACTGAAATAAAATATAAAGTAATAAGTATTAAAAACTTAATAATTACTAAAAAAATCACAAATAAATCCAACCCATTACAACACTTTAATTAGAAACTCCACTGTATAATCACTAAAAAATGGGGAGACTAATATGAGCTCAACCATGTGTCCCTTACCACACAAACCATTAGTCATGATCTTTTAATAGATCTTAGAACACAATCCCAATGAATAAATGCATATAAGAGTAAAGAGTTAGAAAGAACATTATTCCACCAAGGAAATTAGGTTTTATTCCACACAAATAAAAACATTAATACATAAAATATATTGAGGCAACACAATCACGAGCTTAAAATCAAGCATCCTGATAAAATAACCATCAATGGGTTTATTAATTGATTCATACATCTATAATTCCATCTAATGGGAAAGATGAAAATACCCCAGGTAAACACTAGCTAGGGTTCCTCATTGGAATCAAAAATCACAAAAACCAATGTTGTCTAAAACCCTAATCTTTATTCCATTGTTAAATAAAAATAAAATAACCAATGCAATACTAATGGAGGGACTATCAAGAAAATAAGAAAGGGTGAATGGGGGTTATGAAAACCCCTAGAGGTTTTTTATAAATCCCATTCTAATTTCTCCAATAAAAACCTTCATTATAATTTTATAATTATGAGTTATGCAAATCCCAATAAAATTGAGATGAGTAATACAAATGAATAAAAGGACAACTTACTTCTTGAAAAACACACTTGAACCCAAAATATTTGTTTATCCTTATAAATTTCCTTATTTTATTTTTGTATTCCATTTCATGTTTTGTATAACTTATAAATAAATATAAAATATTTTAAATATGATTTTACATAAACCCCATAAAGCACCACCATGATTAGGGCATTGTGGGTGCCAAAAATGGTAAGTTCCCATAATTCCATGGTAGCAAAATCTATGCAGTATGTACCCACTACTCCCATGTTCTTCATTCCTTTCTTTCCCTTCCAATATTTTCATTCTATTTACATTATTCTTAGGTCAATACCACATGGGTTCCAACAAAAACCTCTTAATCATTTATCATGATTAATAAAATCTATTTCTAAAACAAAACAATAATCTCCATTTCAAACTAAATATTGGAAACCAAATCTCAATGATATTATCTTATGAATTCAAGACCAAGGACCAAATTCCTACGTATGTTTATCACCCAAGCACTATGGTGTTTAATAATAATAACAAGCCTTTACCATCTAATAATGTGCCAAGGATCTAAAATAGTGAGCATAATTTTCATAATGCTAATGAAGGTTACTTAATAAATTATAAATAACAAGTATGCAAATTATGGGGTCAGCACAATATGAATAATACACAAATGAGATGGTGGAATATAACAATTTTTTTCTTACAACTAACCCTTATATACATGTATATCATTATTGCAATATTTCATTAGATTCTTCCATCATCGGGCCTAGTTAAATATATTTTTGTACCTAAAATGATGAAAATGAAATCAATAACACCGATACTAAAATAATAATAACATTAATATCTAACTCAAAATTAAATATCAACACTACCAGCTTTTATATATCATCTTGAAATTGATTTATGAATCATAATCACCCATACTATATCATAAACCAACATGACATGATTTCACAAGGTACTGAAAGTACTTTATTTTAGGCTGCTAAGGTGGGATATTACATACAAGTTATAAAAATGCACATTAATCTTTGTTTAGTTATAGTCATGAAACTACAAAATGTAGGAAATAAATGTTATATACTTTACTTGGTACAAATTAATGAGTTGTTTAAGGAATAACATCATATTATAAATGATCAACTTTTGCTTTGGGAATTCATAGATGTCTGTTTCTAGTATACTGTTTTGAGATGACACTACTATGAGAGTACAATTTTGTAATCAACATACATATTGGTTCTTTCCTAGCATGATAAAAACCCTATCAAATGAACATCTCAAACCTAAAAGAACTAAAACTTTAGGTGTAAGATTTTCTAAATAATGGATTCATAAAGCCTAGCATGTCTCCATGGGGAACACTAGTGTTGTTAGTAAAGAATGAATATGGAATGTTGTGTATATGCATCGACTATAAAATGATAAATAAGGTTACCATAAAAAATAAGTATTTGTTATCTCATATTGATGATATTTTTTATTAGCTAAAGGTTGTATAATTATTCTCAAAATTTGATTTACAATCTAAGTACCATCAACTCAAAATTAGAGATGGTAGAACCCATAAAATAGCTTATAGAATAAGTTATGCGCACTATGAATTTATAGTTTTGTCTTTTGGGTTGGAAAATTCAATCGTTACATTCATGAATCTTATTAACATGTTTACAAACTACCTAGATAGTTTTTTTCTTGTATTTATTGATTCCATCATGGTATACTCAAGAAATATATAGGAATGTAAACATAATTTATTAGTAATGTTGTAGAGACTTCATGAATAGAATTTATTTAGAAATTTGTCAAAGTGTTCATTTTTATAACATAAGATCATTATTTTGGCGTGTGATCTCCAAGGATGGTATGTTTGTTTACCCCACCAAGATTAAAAACATCATAAAGTGGCCTACATTTAAGAACATATATGAATTCAAAATTTCATAGTATTATCTAGTTACTATAAGAGGTTCATTGATAACGTCTCCAAAGAATCCAACCTAATAAATTCACTACAATGTAAAGGAAATATGTTTGGACTATTGAGTGTGAATCAACCTTATAAAGGCTGAAAGAATAATTTATAATGACACCTACTCTATTGATTCTATATCAAAATGGGGAATTTTGAGTTTGGACTAGTGCCTCTAAATAAGGGATAGGTGATGTGATATCAAAAAATATATGTGTGGTAGCCTAAAAATTAAGAAAAATTAAAAATCATGAAGTTAACTATCCCACACATAATCTAAAACTTGTTGCAATAGTACATGTGTTAAAAATGTGGATACATTATCTACATGACAAGCAATTTGTGATTAAATCACTATAGACTTGAGAAAATTTTCATGTAGGTTAATATGAATTCTATACAAAAAAATTGGCTTGAGTTCATCATTGATTATGATTAACATAAAATACATCTAAGGAAATATAAATAGAGTGGTTTGTGCCCTCAAAAATCAAGTGTATATTATTGCACTATCCCAAATTTGTTTTAAATTCAATGATTTGGTCCTTAGACAACATCCAAAGGACCCTTTTTACTTAAAAATATAGATTTAATAGGTTGTAAACATAGATTAAGGTAAAATTCATGAATTTACCTTTGATGTAAATGGGCTTCTAATCTTCCAAGGAAGGATTTGTGTATTGTATTAAAAAACATTGAGATTGAATGTGTTGAATGAAGTTCATAATGCACCCTAATACGCACATATGGGTGTGACATAAATGTTTCATGTGCTAAAATATACTTTTTTTATCATAGAATGAAAAAATATGTCATTATTTTGTGGTGAAATTCCTTGAATGTCAAAGATTGAATGTTGATCACTGCAACCCTGGTGTAAAAATCTATATGCATGATGTACCAATTAGTGAATGGGTAGTGGTATCTATGGAATTTATATCTAGTTTTTTTAAGTCCAAAAAATATAATGATATAATTATGGTTATGGTGAATAAATTTATAAAATTGGATCATTTCATACCTATAAATTTGATCCATGACACACTTAATCTTGCAACAATATTTTTCATGAGATTTTGAGACATCTTGGAATGCCTAAAGTAATAATTTTAGATAGATACAATTTATTTACATCTCATTTTTTGTTGTATTTAATATTTTTTTACCCTATTTTGGATTAAATATAACCCTAAATAAGAATTATTGTCACTCAATTTTTCACCCTTGGAGAAGTAGTTCAAGCCTACTCCAATTGAGTGAAACAATGGGATTACCCATAGACCTATGGGTTATCTATAGTGTGGGTAAACCTCTAGTTTAAATGGATATCTCCCTAGATTTTTCTTGATTATCCTTTTACTAATTAGTTTGTGTATGAAAAGTGATAAGAAACTATCTAATTATAATAAAACTAGAACAATGGGGTGATACACTAGAAGTTTTGATCTAGTACTATTACTTACACTTAAAAGAGTTACAACTTCAATCTAGTTTATGCTTCAAGAGAGAGGTTCTAAAATAAGTATTTCAACCTAGAGACTATGTAAGTATAATAGATAAGGTGAGAGATTCAAAGGACTTATAAGACACTACTAAAACTCTAAAACACTTAGCTACAATACCCACTATCTATCATTAATCTATATATATATATATATATATATATATATTTGTGTGTGTGTGTGTGGGGGGGGGGGGGGGGGGAGCGGGAAGTTTTCTATATATATATGGGAGTTAGTTTAAATGTAGAGGGGATATATATATTGGGGGGGATGGGGTAGCCTCCATGCCTATATAGATATAGAGGGTCCCATCCCCCATTCCCACTCTAATGTACTCCAAGTGACATGTAAGTAGACAACATATTTATATCTAGGTATACACAAGTAGGACAAGATGCAAGGACTATCAATTTTCTCACTATCATATATCAACAACTCAATCAACATACTAAAATATGAACTTGGAAAGATTCAACTAGTTTGAATTTTATTTCTCAAGGCAAATATGAGTAACAAAAATAATAGGGCTTCCCCTACCTTTCTAGTGGATATGTTACAATGCTAAAATTATGCATATTTATACCATCAATGGGGGAGGGAGAGAAATCCCATGACAAGAATGGAATCTTAGGGGGTTATAAGAATGGAGAAAAATTTATTATCTCTAGAAGAGTTAGGAGGAAACATATAAAGTCTTGGAAAAGTGTTATTTGATCTTCAAGTATTTTTCAAATTGCCTTCAAATTAGAAAGAGTCAGTCCTTGAGAATTTCATAAGCCTTCTTTAAAAATGATCTGATCTCTAATAAGAAGATTCCTAATATACCTTTAAATTTAATGGATATCTATGTGAAATGGTGGAGTGATATATCACCAATGTGTATGCATCATTATCTACCCTTGAAATGGGCTTTCTTGAAAGGTGGAGTTAACTTAACTTATGAGGTGTAGTATGTCTTCTTAGGTAGCAAGGAGATCATTTAAGTATTTTTATATAGATTTTAACTAACCATTATAAGCCTAATATATTCCATAACCACCTATTAATGGTTATGAAGGCTCAAATTTACACCTTGTAACACTTTCCATGCCTCTCAAGGATTCACTTCAATGTTGGTTATCTAGCACTAGTTGACAGCTAGGCCTAGTTACACCTATTAGTTTATTTGAATGGTCATGAAATATAAATGGAACCTTGGAAAATGATTAAAATCATGTTATCAGACCTAATAATCACTTCAAAATATGAATAAGGCCTTCAATGTTATATAATCATGTTGTTCTTTCCAACCTAGGTCGTTAGGTCTCTCATTCCTAGTACACCTCAAATTGTCTTCTTTGTGAAGATATGTAGGAATAATTTCAAGTATTAATAAAAGTATTTTATGCCATAAGGAGTTATAAAACATCCCAAGGTACCTCCTATAATTAATTTCAAGCATTCATCCATGTTTGTACCCTTCAAAATCATCAAGATTGGAAAAATAAAGGACATTTAGTGTGTTTGTACAAGTGAATTTCATGAAGAGGAGCACCAAAGAGCTATTGATAAGGTTAAAATGTTTCTAGATCCAAAACAATTCATTTGGATCCATTAGGAGACAAATATCTCATATCACATTCACCCAAGGATTTTAGTAGGGTTTAAGACCTATTTGGGGTCTTAACAATTATTCATAAAGCACCAACCACCAATTGACCTCATTTCACTTGGATAAACTTTTTGATTGACACACCCACCTATTAAAAATGGCTTAGATTCCCATTTAAAGTGTGGTATATGATATGAACATGTGAATTTTCTCCTCAAGTAGTAGTGTAGATGCCAGAAAGCACCCTTGCCCTATTCTTCCATCTTTTAGGCTATTGCTTTAATAATTAAATGTAGATGCTATAAATCTACACCATAGCCTACAATATTGAAATTGGCTAAGTCTTAAATGTGGTGCAAACCTCTAAAAATCTATATTTTGCATCTTAACTCCTGGAGGTCCCAAACCACTCTCAAACATCATGAAAGTATATATATAAAATATAGCTAAAAGTATAAGAAACTAAATGTCCAATAAGTGGACATTAATTATTGGAAATTTAGTTTCTTATACTTAAATTTTTATTTTATGTATATACTCCCTTTTTACCCATGGTAATTAATCTTATTAATTACTATTTACCATCCCTAACCACCCAAAATCTTTTAAATAATCAAAATCCTAAACATCAAATAAAACTAAAACATAATAAACCTCCTAACAAACTTATCTCAAGGTTAAAACAACCTCAAAAGTTTTTTAACCCTCATTTAACCCATTCCAACCCATTAGAGAGGTTTTTCATTTAGCTTCACCCATTTTTGGTAAATCTACATCAATCCTCCATGATCAACATCAATTGGTTAGAATTAATGTCAATCCATTTATATACAGCAGACCTCCATGGGTCAGGGAGGGAATGTGACTATAATTTTGGAACCTAAAATGTTATTAGACTCTCATTGTAACTTGTTTATGGACTTTATCAATAACTTATTATCTTGTGGAACTTTTGTTGGAGATATTATCAAAGGTTTTCAAAGGCTTTTCTCTCTCATCTTATCCAAGTTCATTTTCAACATTAAAGGTATGTTTTGTACTTCAATTTATTTACATTTCTAATCTACTATCTTTTATGTCTTTTTTACATTCAATTTTTATTATTTTATCAATAATACAGGCCATAATTATATTTTATTTATATCTCAACACTTTTACATAGAATCAACATCGATTCATCTAAATCAACATTGATCCTATAAAATTGATGTTGATCCTATAGGATTATCATCGATCCATGTTAGACTATAAAAATATACCCTTTAAATAGTTTGTTTTGCATATTTAGCATCTATTAAATATATATTATATTGTCTAAATATCTCTCCTAATCTATTGACATCCATTACTAAAACTTAATAAAGCATTGATACATCTTGTCCTAATCCATTTATCTTATCTCTTAATCATAGATAGTCTACATTTATCTAATATTTATTAAGTTGTATGTTGGTATTGTTTATACCTGCATCTATTATCTTGTATATTTTATCTATTATTTTGAATAATCCACAATCATTTATCTTTATAAAATTATCATTTACATCATTTATATCTTGAAATCTTTATTTTTTATTTTTTATCTTTGTTATCCTTCTTAATTGAAAATAATGGGCTGACATCCATCTAATAAAGTGTGTTCTTTCTCAAGACTGGTTTGTAACTAGGTAGCCCACTCATTTATCTATTAATCCATTTTTTGTTTAAGTGTGGTGAATTGTAGGTCATTCCTCCCCAACTAAAGAGGATTTCTCACAATCGATCCTGATCAATGGTGCATAACCAAACATCCTTATCTCTAGGTAATCTTAAAACCTGCTTAGACTTTGTTTTTAGTAGTTAATTAGATCACATTGAAAAAGCATAAAAACTACTCAAACAAGTATACTTAACTCTCTTGAACTCAAGAGAGGGCTAATTTGGGTTTTGGGTCTCAAAAATCAATCCCATTATTGTGAGATGTTTAAACACCTCCAAAAAAATCTTCCTCAATGTTCTATATAATTTAGAAATGATTATGACTCCACTATGTGCATTTGGTGTATTGTTTAGGAGACTTGGGGTTATAGGCTTGTCACCTCCTTCCTAGACATCAATGGCATTTAGATTAAAAACTAAGTTTTTTGGAAATTGAGAGTGTATTGAGACCCCTTCTAGAATTATGTATTTCCTCAAGGACTCCCCATGGGGTTTGACATGCTTATTTTATGTTTTAGGTTCAAACAAACATCTTGGTCTCAAGACTACACCTTGTCAATGGAGTGAACAAGGTCTTAGACAAAATAGTGAGTGTGTTTGCTACCTATATGACTTTGAGGTGACCATGGATGTCTTGATCCACTCATAAGCATCTTATGTATCCATTCACAAAGTGTGACCATGCCTATATATTGCTCAAAACATAAATTTCTCTCATGACTGGAAAATCTAGGCCAATAGTCTACAACTAGGTTATTGTATCTTATGATGGGGTCATTAAATCTATGTGATAGTCTCATCTTAGAATCTTGAGGATTATAGATGCACTTTATGGATTGTGTATATTTTTACACGTTTTATTTTCATGACTTGAAACTTCTACACGGCCTACAATGTATGAAATCCTTCTTGAAACCTCCAAACTAGGTTTATAACTCTAAGTGTTTTGCTTAGTCCAATAGTGGTACTTACTCCATGGCATCAACATCCATTTCTCAATTAATGGTCTTATATGCACCTCCCTCTCATCTATTCACTTTAATATCTACAATTTTTAGTAATGATTTTAGCCCATCTTCTACATGTGTCATTCATAGGTGTCTACAAAGATCTAGTTGTAAGTGCACTCTCCCCATGACCACTAAGTCATTAGGAAAACATGTCATCATGACACCTTATTAAAACATTATATTGGTTATGTTGGAGGTGTGTTCATGTTCCAAGACCATAGAGGGTTTTACAATGCTCACTAGCCATATTGACAACTACTATATGATAAGACTAATATGTAACATGAAGAAACATGGAGGTCTCTTACACCTGTATTCATTAGATGAATTGATATGATGACACTAAAAGGCCTCTCAGACCCTTCTAAAGTTCTTAAAACATTTTGTCTATAATAATGAGTTCATATTTACAATAAGACTACCCAAAAATCAAGGTGATGGGGTTTAAAACCTTCTCCAAGCACTTAACTTTCTTAGAATATATTCATAAATAAAATTAGCCTAAACCAAAGACAAATTCCATGAATCTAAATCTCATTTGGGTCCCCATACCTAGTGAATATCTCAGGATCCATCTCTCTATATTCTATATAGAAAAAGCATTTAGACATGACACTTAAAAGGCTACCAAAGGACCTGATGAAGTAAAACCTATATATTTTGCCATATTTAGACTTTTGAAAACTCTATAAATGTTGAAAAGGCCTAAGGAATATGGAGGGTCACTTATCATATGTTCACTTTTGAATATGACCATACAAATGATCATAAATGCCCCTTTTAGCTTAATTTCTCCTTCTTTGAGTGTTAAACCTATAAGGTCTAACTAACCTATGACTTGATCTAACATTAATAACATTATAAAACATATTCACATAGTTTAAAAGTACCACTTATACTTACCATACTTTATATTCATTTTTTAAATGACTTTATAACCCCTTAACAAATAATTTTCAAGTGTAGAGAGAGCTAGTGAAATTAGATGACCTCATAGAGTTGACATTTCATTTGACCAAGACCCTATAAGACCTTATATGGAGTCTAGTTCACCTCATCTTACAACTTATTCAATAAATAATATTTTAAAATACCCCCATTCACCATAATAGAAACCTTAATTTATGCTAAGAAACCTTAATTTCTTTGAGGTGACTAGAAATGGGTTTAAACTCTTGATTTAGTACTGCAAGGGCACTTGTAAGCTATGAGAACCTATAGACACTTATAGGAGAAATGGAATATGAAATAAATTAGACTCATAGAGATCAAAATTATGTCATATTTTGATAACATTCTTGGTGACTTTTTGGAGTAGCCTGCCTGCTAAGCTATGAGACCAGTAGCCTTTACTCAACCATTGGGTGATGGAGTCATGGTAGAGAATCCTTGAAGTATAACTAGATCAAGCTAAAAGGTAACCTAAACACACCACACCATATAAAGTAAATAACCACACTATGCTCAAGGCATTTAGATAAAACCATACAACAAAGACTCAAAACAACACACCAAATAAGAAGGAAATAAGCAAATGTGCATGAGCACTTACTCAACACACAACACACACCTACTTATGTACATGACCAACCTTCACATAATCAATAGTATGGATTCAAATGGATCCCATTTACATGGATAACTAACTCCTCCCCATCTATTCTTTCCAATTGGAAGGAATTATTTTTCTTGTGTTAGATGATGTTGTATGGCCCACTCCACAAAGTGTCAAACTTGGTGTGTCTCTCGGGCTTTGCTCTATCCTCATCCCATTTCAATAATATATCACCATATTAAAATACTCTTGGATTTTATTTATTATCAAATGAATTCTTCATTATCACATGATGATGCTCTATGGATTTATGAGCATTGTCTCTAGTCTCATGCAACTCCATCAATTATATCAACCTCACCTTTATTGAAGTGTTTTCAAGCAATTCCAATTGATGTGTCAGCTCTAAGGTAGGTAGCTATTTGGATACAGATAATCTAGCTTCCCTTCCATAAACAAGAACAAAATGAGACTTACTATTTGATGTTTTAGATGTGATCATATCATCCCATAGGGCTATCTTCAACTTAGTATGCTAACTTCTTTGGTTGCTTTCTAAAGTCCTCTTGATGATCCTAATTAGGTTCTTATTAGTAGACTCAGCCAACCCATTACCTTGAGGGTAATATTCAGAGGATGTACTCATATATATATATATATATATATATATATATATATATATATATATATATATATATATATATATATATATATATATATATATATATATATATATATATATACATACATATATATATATATACATACATATATATATGTATGTATGTATATATATATATATATGTATATATATATATGTATATATATATATATGTATATATATATGTATATATATATATAGACATATATATATATATATATATGTATACATATATATATATATGTATACATATATATATAGACATATATATATATATATATATGTATACATATATATATACATATATATATATACATATATACATATATATATACATATATACATATATATATATATATATACTACTTGCCCAATCAATTATCTTAGCACTCATGAAAGCAAGTGTATTGTCTAAAATGATGGTAGAGGAATTCTAGACCTTATGGCAATACCATCATAGAAAACAAGTTCATTGTCTAAAATGATGTTAGAGGAATTCTAAACCTTGTGGAAATACCTTCATAGAACTCCAAAATAGAACGCTCATTGGCCTCCTTCAATGTGACTGCCTCAACCCATATTTTAAATATATTAGTTTATATAAGGATCCACTTGTGGCCAACACTCGATGGAGGATTAATCATGCCAATGAATTCAAGACCCCATTGCATGAAGGGTTGATCCACTTCAATGGGTCTCACTGGGAGAGTTGCAATCTATTTTTTCCTATAAAGAAAGCACATTGAGAACACCTTCTTACCCAAGCATAGCAATATTTGAAGAGGATATGACAATATTACCCTTCCCTCATGATATTTTCAGCTATGGTCCTTAGAGAGAAATGACCCCCTTCTACTCCATTATAAAAAAATTCAAGCAATACACCAAACTGATCACTGTCAATACACCTAAACAATACACCATTTTTATCTCTTCTAAAAATCACACCATCTACAATAAAATAAGGAATAGTTTGTAATATAAAATACCTTATTTTGGATCTTCTCAATCTATTAGGACACTCACCATTTTGTATTAATCTTGATTAACCAAAACTTCATTTTTTGGTTCATGGATATTTGAATCCAAGTGCTCACATAAACCCTTACCCCTTAACAACTTGGTCACCTTGATGTCTACATCATACTCCATGACCTTTCTAATCCACCCTGCCCTCTTTTCATTGAGGTATTTACTTAAAAGGATCTCCTTAGTGCTAGGATGAGAGACCATGAGGTGAATTTTTCTATTTGAAGCCATGTGCCTAAACTTATTTAGACCTCTTACAATAGCAAGGACTTATTTCTCAAAAAATGTGTATTGGGCTTCATAATCCTCCAAACCTTTACTAAATAATGCAATATGTTCTTCAACAACCTCATCATTATTTTCATAAGCATAGTGGAGATAGTGTCAAGATTATAAAATGGATATAATATGAAGTACTTAGAAAAATTAGGATTTACAAGAGTGGGAGCTTACGCAATTACTTGCTTAGTAGTTTCAAAACTATTTTTAACTTCCTTAGTCTAAGTGAAAACCTGATTCTTCTTGAGCATGTTATGATAGGCTTTACCAAAGATACAAAAATAGGTATGAATCTTCTCACAAATTTTATCTTACCTAAGAATATTTGGATTCCTTTATTGTGCAAGGGTAATGATAGGCCTAGAATAGCCTCTATCCTTGTAGGGTCAATGGTTAGGTCATCCTTGGAAATAATGTGTCCTATAAACTTACCTTCATAAACAACAAAGATTCACTTATGTGTTTTAAGTAAAACCTTATACTATCTAAATCTCTCAAAAACCTACCTAAGATGTTTCATATGGTCATTTGCATCTTTTGATAACATGGTTATATCATTAAGGTACACTAGCAACATCTCATTGATTAGTTCCTTGAAATCCATGTCCATTGCCCTCTAAAATGTGGCACCATCATTTGAAAAAATAAAGGGAATTTTCCTATAATAAAATGTCCCCCATTTTTTATTAAATGTTGTCTTTAATCGATCATCCTTATTCACCAAAACCTGATTATAACTAGAATACCCATCTAGGAGTGAGAAGCATTAGGAATCTAAAACAACTTGAAAAATCTACTCCATAGGGGATAAGGGGTAATGATATTTGAGTAACACCCTATTCATGTCCCTAAAGTCCACATAAATCCTAATTTTCCCACTCTTCTTCCTCATAGGCACAAGATTAGCCACCCAAGTTGAGTACTTGATAGCGAATATTATCTTAGACTCAATTAGTTTGGTGAGTTCCATTCTCATGAGTTGTTCAACATTGGGGTTAATAGGCCTTTGATTTTGTCTAACTGGTTTGGCTCTAGGCTCTAATTAAATAGTATGGTGGGATAGGCTAGGGTCAACCCATTTATATCCTTATAATCCTTAGAAAATATATTCTCTAATTCTCTACACAACTTAATGAATTCTTGTTTTTTAGATGGAAACCATACCTTTCCTAGTTTAAAGAGATTGTCCATGAATATTAAGACCCGTTCATAGTTTTCCTGCTTTGTGGACATGCCCACATTCTCTTTATAATTTTGTTTATCTTAATTGAATATGTTCTCTAGAGTGACCACTCCCTTAGGTATCTTATTTAATCTCAACTATATAATCTGGTCTTCATACTAATCATGGAATTTCTTTTGATTTATTGAAGAGAACTTAGCCTCTTCTTTCAATAATTTCACAATCTATCAATCACTATAAAACACTTACCAAAAAACTTCATTGTCAAGAATGGAAGGCCTCATAATTACCTTGATATTTGAATGTTTTCCCTATTTCTTTATATTATTAGGTGTGTCAAATTGTGCCCCTATTGTATCTAACCTATCAAAATGCTTATTTTTTCTTGGGATTGGTTGTATGTTGAATGCACTAAAGTATTGAAGTAAATAAAATACCCTATGATTATAATAATTAATCAAAGGGTTATTTTTTGCATATGTATTCCTTATTTTATGCACAATCATCTCACTATCCCCATACACTTTCAAAATATTGATTCCCTTCCTCTTTACCCATTGAAGTCCATGAACAAGGCCTTCATACTCAGCCACATTGTAGGTATAACTAAAATGGAATCTTTGAGGAGTAATATTGATGTTTAGATGGAGAAACTAACTTAACACCATCTTTTGCACCAATATTTATCCTTGAACCATAAAATAACATCTTCCACATTCCATCACTCTCATCTTCCTTTTTGGTAAGTGAAGGTATAGGTGTTCCTTCCTCATGTAGTAAATACACCCCCAAATCAGTCTCTTCCATGAAAGCATATGGGTTATACTCATAGGTATTAATACCATATTTATCTAAGAATATATCAAAAATACCTTCAAGATGGGAGGATTATCTATCATCTATGGCATGCTCCTCTTATTCATTGATAGTAAAATTCAAATTAGAACTAGTTTCCACATACGGTTCATTATGGAAATTGGCCATGTTTGTGTTTTTATTTTCACTTTAGCTCCATTCCTTATTCTAAAATTTAAAAAATACCAATAAATATAAGCATACCCTCCTATCTTGGTAGCAAAATCTCTTGATAGGCAAATGGAAAAGTGTGCAAGCAGATCTGACACCACTATGTCTTGTAGAATTGGAGAACTTGGGTAGTCATGTGAGAACACTTTCAAACCTTTGATCAGACCTATTGACTTGGTTGGTGTTCCATCAAGCTAAAACACTCATTTATTATTATAGTCATATAAAATGTTTAAATTGGTAATTTGAGTGCAGCTTATGACACCCCATCTATAGGTCTTTTTTGCATACTCTTACGACCCTTTTAGACACCTTTTTGCTCATTATCAGTCATTTAAAACCTTATAAATAGTCATTCCACCTCATCCAAATAGTATTCCCCATGCCAATCCTATTCCCCTAGGTCCCAAGCTTATAGGATAGAAGCACCCCATTTGGACTATAACACCCCATAAAGAAGTGTCCCATTTTTGGAAGTCTTTTCCATTTGCACTTTGAGCCCCAACAGTCATTTTCATCTAGTCCTTATCCTTAATTAGGTCAACCTAAGATGAATACATCTAACCCATGACTAATTATTCCCTATAAAATGCCACTCAAAGCTCATTTAAAAATGGAGGTGACCAAACTTATAAAGTAAGTAAGAATATAAACAAAGAACTAAGGAAAACTTCCCTATTCTTTACACACAATCACCCAACATAGATAAAAACCTACTCAAATCCTCATACCAATCCATATCCACCTCAAACACCATCAATTTGGCATTTTCATTAGCATCACACTATTTCACAAAGCACACTAGGTGGGAGAACTACAAATGACTTGCTCCCTCTTTAGAGTATCGATATGTAGGTAGCATACCCACATAAGGGGTGTGGATTCCACATTCAATACATATTTCACACTAACCCCCTCTTTATAAAGTGACTCAAATGTCATTTTATCAAGCATGATGGAGGGTTAGTGTTTGAAGACAAATTTAGCTCTATAATGAGTTTTGTCAACAACCAGTGCTTAATTTTTCATAGGTACACTCACACAGGCACAACGTAACTACCTAAAAAGTTTCAAATATTTGTGATCAGTTTGGACAACAATGATAGGAATGGATAATAAAGTTGGACACTAAAGATTCCACTTTTTAGTGTTTTTATCCTTTTTCTTAATGAAATCAAGATTTAGGTTTATGACACCTTCCCAATCCTGCATAGCCATTTTCAACCTCTATATTAACCATCTCAGTCTATTTTCTAGCAAATTTATATTTCTTCTTATTTATTACTATTTTTAGAAAGGTGAAAAAGATAAATAGTTTCAAAAATGAAGACTATTTTTATTGTTATATTCTATACTAATTTATTAATCCAGACCCTTAACTAAAATAGGAATAAAACTCCTTTATTCCCAAAATAAGTTATGGGGGAAACTATGTCTCAACAACCACCTATAGCAGCCCAACCTTTCTATGTGGCACCACCAGTTACAATTATTACATCTTTGCCTCCTAATGTGGCTGCCCTTATGGAAGAGATTAAATATCTTCAATCCAAGGTACTACATCTTGAGTAAGGTGCCTCTAGACCAACACTGACTTTGAACTCTTTTTCTATACTTCATACACCATTAGCATGGCATATTGCTTCAACACCCTTGCCACTAGGTTTTTTTCAACCCAAGCTCACTCAATATGATGACATGGATGATCTAGAGACACACTTGAGATATTTTCACATAGCATGCTTGGACTATGTTCTAAATGACTAGTTACTAACCAAGCTATTTCCATGGAGTTTAAAGGATTATGCTCTACATTGGTTCTATAGTCTACCAAATCAATCAATAAAAGCATTCAATCCTTTAGCTAACATGTTCGTATCTCATTTTAACATTAACATATGTGACAAGGTTTTTTATGCCCAAGTTTCACAATAGAAATAAAGGTCAAATGAGTATCTCACATATTATGTTCTTAAATATAAAACTATCTTGGCTAAAATGACAAGCCCCATACCCAATCAAGAATTATAACATCTCTTTAAATAGAGTCTTCTACCAGATTTGCATGAGTCAATAATGTTCAAAAAAAATCTTCCTTCGCTGAGCTATGTCATACAGTAAATGAAAGGGAAGTCAAATTACTTTCAATGGGTAAATTCAAGTACACAAGCATATCAGAAATAACAAACAAGAGTAACAGTAAAGTCCCATAAAAAGTAAAGGTTAATGATAGAAAAAATAAAAATCAACCTATAGTAAATGTGGCTTTAAATCCCCCTTAATGAGTGGTTTTATCAGTGCCTCCTTGGTGATCCTTTACCAATCTACTATTATCTCTAGCCAGAGTCTTACAATAGCTATTGGAATGCAATGTCCTATCTTTTCCTCTTATTAATAAGGTTGATATGACAAATCATCTTCCACATGGATATAATCAGAATGTATTCTATGATTGTTATAAGGCACCAAGCCACACAATTAATAGATGCATTAGTTTGTGACACAAGATATAGGACTTGATATATGATAACCTTATTGATCTTGCCACTCTGGTTGAGCCTCCTTAGGAAAAATAAACATAGGAAAAGGATCTAAAAATTTTCTTAGATCCTTTCCCATAACATTATAAACATGAGATAGGGGCACATTATATGTTCACCATGCATATCATGCACACCCTCCACTAGATACATACTAGGTACTTTCAGTTGAGTCACATCTTTTGAGCAACATGATTGGTGTGTATAATTCCAGAGTTCCATCTAGACCTTTGATATCCTTCTCAAAGTAAGAAATATTTAAGGATGATACATATTATTATACATTCTTTATCAGAGCCTACATTGATCACAATCCCATTCATAGTGTTCTCATAGACAATGGATCTAGTGTGAACATGTTACTATGACATTACTTCAGCATTTGGGATATTCAGAGCAGGATATCACCCTGATGGACATAGTTATCAGTAAATTTAGTGGGCATATATAAATTTCATTGAGTGAGATTTTATTTCCTCTAAAGTTTGGTCCAACACATGTGGCCACACCCTTTTCTATTGTTCCTAGTGCAAGAGTCTTCGACATGTTATTTGGTTGACCATAGATCTAGAAACTTCTTATAATACCTTCTACAGTTCACAAATGCATGAAATACATGTATGATAATTAGGTTATTATAATTGGAGTTTTTTATGAATTACCACTCCTCACTTCAAAGTCATATCCCACTCTATATTCACCATTTTTCGCTCCTCCACTAGTTACAGTTCTTCCACCAGTTGAGATTCAGACATAGTTGAGGCCTCTCTCACTAGTACATAGAGTTCATACACTTCTATGGAGGCCTCTCTTAGAGTGACCACTATATTAGTGATAGTTTTAGACTCTAGATAGTTTATATCTATAGTATTCACACTTAGGGTAGCATCATTGAGGTTTCATGCCTCTACACATAGAGCACATTTTTAGAGAGATTTTTCTACTACCAAATGGGTCCTTAAGAGCCCCATAATTGCATCCACTTATCAGAGTTATAGGGGGACCCCACAATTAGTTTTCACTATAGATATTTCAAAGAACTTACAACATACACAACTTTTAGAGTCATAGTCTCAGCCCTTCCATTTTTCTTTATGATCATGCATGATCCCTCTCCTTGATACAAGACACCATGATAGGGAGTCTCTTATGAGACTCATCAGTTTGTATCATTTCTTCATAGTCTTTCTTGTACATAATTTTTCAACTTATACATAATTTATTTTCACTTTCTTATAGATAGTTTCCTTATGATTACTTGTACATAGCTTATTTAAAAATACCAAAAATAATAGAATATTTCAAAGTACCAAAAACAATATAATATTTCAAAATACAAAAACATTCAAATAACTCAAGACATAAAAAAAAAACAATTATACACATTATCCATGCTTTAGATTTCTACTACCATGTTAGACTTACATTTTATTGTTTTATGTTATCATTTTTTGATTTATCTACATTACCATGCTTCACTTGATCTTATTTGAGTGTGTGTAATGACACGTAGATCCTTGATTTCTTCACTCTACCCATTGAGGGGGCATCCTACTTTTACATTCAATACCTACATCAACATATCTACCCACTAGGGGGCATCTTCTACATGACTACACCATTCAGGTTATGTTATTCCTACACCACACACTCTAGTTATCATGTTGATGTACATTACTTACTAGCTTACATAGATTATTTTATCAACACTCACTAGTATATATCACTTATGTATTTCTTAGTTGTGTATTTCTTAGCATCTACCTAGTTTTGTGTTACATGTTTTGCATACTTTCACTTCTTGATTTGATCAGTTAGATGTGATAGTATTTATAAAATTTACATACCTTCCTTTCTTAATTTGAGTAGCTATATGTGATTGCATTTCTCAATTCTTACTTTGTTACTTGTGTGTGCCTTAGGACATTTTCCAATTTCCTTTGCTTGTATTCTTGTATGTGCTTGTGGCCCTCACACCAATATTACTTATTTTCAATTGTATGTGTATATGGGTATTTAAGCATGCCTTTTATGCTTACTTTCTAAGTTTGATTGACATGTTCCCATTTCCCTTATTTTATTGGCCCCTTGGCCTATTTTATATACTTATTGATTCTTGCCTTGTGTGCTTGTTTGCTTGTTTGTTTGCTTCTCAGTTGTTTGCAATTCCATGATCCACATCATGCATTATCTTACCTTCTTGGATGCCATTATGGACATCATGATCCATCCCTCCTTGAAAACTAACCATGTTTCTAGTTTTAGTTCAGTATACTACACATGTAATTACATTTCTACATCTATCTAGGCATACCACTATTAATCTAACAATATCCAACACAAACTATGATATATATTGAGAGATATTTTTTATCATCATTGCTATATCATGTATTTCATAGCATAACACACATGTAGGGATATTTATTCTAAGGGTATTCATTACAGGGTCTTCATTCCTACCCTCAAAAGAGGGGGCAATAAATAAGGGTTTTGTCACAAAGATCAGAGCCCTCTATCGATCAAAATCAATTTTTAGAACACTCAAAATAGCAATAAAAACTCAAAAGATATAGAATAGACTAGAAAATAGGGATAAACATAAAAAATATATCAAAAATAGTAAAGTATAAGAGCACCCCATTCAAACTATAGTGCCCTACATCAAAGTTACCACTTTTCAATGCTCCTATCCAAATAGCTAAAAACCCAAATTTTTTAGAAATAAATAGAAAGGTAAGGTCAATTACAATTTTTTTAGCTATAGTCTAGTTTAGATTAGGTATTTTTAGTATAGTTTTATTCAGACTATCTAGATATAGGGGGCATCATGTGTTCCATGATGGCTCTCACTTCTAGTTTTAGATTGGGTAGTTGGTACAACTTATAAATCAAAATCCATGTTATAAACACCAATGATTGGGGGCAATGTGCATAACACATTTACCTTCTTTTATTTCTAGTTCATTATATTATCTAGGTATTATTAGTAATTGTGTGCCTTATTCCATCTATAGGTGCTTTCATATAATCCTAGTTTTTAGTTTTAGAGTGGCTTTCATATAAGCCTAATCTCCACCTTTTGAAGTGGCCAAGATTGTCCTAGTTCTTAGTGCACATTTAGCTATCCATGCCACATTTTAAAATTATAGAGAATTCATGGGCTTCATAATCCATCTCATATGACACACATTCATAATAATATCAGTTCATAATTCACACTTAGTGGCCAATAATGGAGCCAAAGGATTAGTTAGCCTTTGTATTCTTGAGCCACCTACTCAAAGGGATTAGACACATGGTCCAAACATAAATTAACACATGCATGATCACATAAATTCACTACATATTGGATGATGATGGACCTAAAGGGATAGCCTTTGTATTCTTGATCCACCCTCAAGAAATTGAGCACTCAACTTCATTTGCAATATTACTATTGGTACAGCACATATGCATCATCACTCAACAACACAATAAGTTTTATATTGGTTCATGTACCTGATGAGGTGTATTCATTCATTTACTTTCCTCTCTATTTACCCAACCTTTGTACATTCTTATTTTAGACATAATATGTCTAGTAAGAACTAATAAACTACTTGTTTTCTCTTGCAAATTTATGCTTCACACTATGCTCTCTCTATGCACACTCAACATCACACATCTTCATGGGCTTCACTATTATAGATAAGTTTAGGTATGCTATCTATTTTTATTTTAACTTAGTATTTCACTTTGTTGCATCACTAGAATAAAAGGGGGCAAATGCAGTCATATAAAATGTCCAAATTGGTAGTTTGAGTGTGGCTTGTGACACCCCATCCATAGGTCCTTTTTGCATGCTCTTAAGACCCTTCTAAACACCTTTTTACTCATTACCAATAATCTATAAACTTTTGAATGGGAATTCCACCTTAGCTAGATAGTATTCCTTATGTCAATCTTCTTCCTTTGGGTCCTAAGCCTGTAGGATAGGAACACCCCATTTGGACTATAGTACCCCATAGAGGATTGTCTCATTTTTGGTGGTCCTATCCATTTTCACTTTGATTCCTAATGATCATTTTCATCTGGTCCTTACCCTTAATTAGGTCAACTTAGTGTGAATAAATTTCATCCATGACCAATTGTTCCCTATAAAATCCCACTCAAAGCTCATTTACAAAGGGAGGTGACCAAACTTACAAAGTAAGAATAAAAACAAAGCACTAAGGAAAACTTCCCTAGTCTTTACACACAATCACCCAACATAGATACAAATATTCTCAAATATTCATACCAGTCCCTAGCCACCTATCAATTTGGCATTTACATCTACATCACACTATTGCACAAAGCACACTAGGTAAGAGAACTACATATAACTTAATCCATCTTCAGAGTATTGGTATGTAGGTAATGTTCCCACACAAGGGGTGTGTATTCCATATTTAGTACATCTTTTTCACTAACCCCGCTCTTTCTCAAGTGACTCAAATGTCATTTTATCAAGTATGATGGAGGGTTAGGGTTTAAAGACAAAATTAGCTCCACAACAAGTTCCATTGACAACCAACACTTAATTTTTCACAAACACACTCCTACATGCACAACACAATAACCTATAAAGTTTCAAGTCTCTATGATCAATTTGGACAACATTGGTAGGAATGGACAATAGTGCTAGACACCAAAGCATCCACCTTTTAGCAATCCTATCCTTTTACTTGATGAAATCTAGATTTAGGTTTATGACACCTTCCTAATCCTACATATCCATTTTTAACCTATGTCTCAGTTGTCTCAGACTATTCTCTAGATAAGTTATATTTCTTCTTATTTATTGTTATTTTTAGAAAGGTGAAAATGACAAATAGTTGCACAAATCAAGACTATATTTATTGCTAAATTTTGTACTAATTTATTACTACAAACCCTTAAATAAAATATAAATAAAACTCCATTATTCCCATAATAAGTTAAATCAGCTATAAGTTTCATACTTAAATCCCAAGTTTTCTACAACTAGTTTAGACATAATTGAAGTGCTTGTCCTACTATCCACAATACAATTATGGACTACTTTATCTCCCATAATAAGGTTAAGATATAAAGGTGTGGGATTTTAAAACTTGGTGTAAGTTTCAAAAATATGAGTAGGTTTATTTTAGAGGGATACACATATATGCTTTGATATTTAGGGGAAAATATGGAGTTGGGATAGTTGTTCTTAGAGTAACATTGTTTAATCGTGCATGTGGAGAACCTCTCAAAGGGATATTCTTATCTTTTTATTCTTCAAGGATTCAATAACATTCAAATGAGACACACTAACCTTTTCTTACATCCTTAGAGGTAATGTTTTACCTTAAACTTGAGGTAATGAAGGTTTGACCACTTTTCCTAAAATTTTATTTTGAAGAGGTGCAGAACTTGTAGAGGTTGCCACATTTTCATTCATACCTTATTGCCTTAAAGTGGGGTTATTTGTATTTATATTCACATATTGATAATTTCCAAAATATCTCATCTTTGACTTTGTGTTGGCAACAAGGTACTCTAATTTAGGGAAAAACTATCTTCTATTTGACATTTCATAAAGCTTGCTCCTAAATTACTATACTCTCCATTTAGTTCTGCTTACATATAGCTATCATCTTTTAATGTTACATAATGAGTAGTCCCTCCTTAATCCACCAAATATTGACCTTCTCCCTCATTATCATTCATTAACTAACTTTGATGTTATCCCTAATAAATTATCCATTATTTTCCTTAAACTATGTTGTTATGGATCGAAACCATGGATCTTATGGTGGGAGTAGAATTTAAATTTTTAAACATTAGGTGGCCTATTAAAATTAGGTTAACCTTCTCCCCTCCCTTGACCATTATTCCAAGGTGTAAATATATTTTATTTTTTAGGGTAATAGTAGGATTTTTGGTAAGCTCCAATATGTTGATTTGACTTCCTAGTTGAAGCTTTTATGACCTTATACTTTACTTGACAATCAATTGCATCATTTGCTTTCTTTGGAGAAACTTTAGACTTGTTATTTGGATTTAAAAATGGAACAATTCTTGGAGGGGTAGTAGTCATGTATGAATTGATACATTTTGAGGGAGTTTATTAGCTTGTACAAAACCATTTTCATCTCTAATAGCCATATCATAGGCATCAGACAAGGCATAGCCTCCCATGGACTATAACATGACATCTATAGCAGTCCCAATATCACTGAGATAGGTTGGGAAAATAAAAATTTAGGGGGTCTCATAGGAGGTGGAATCCTATTATATATCCTTTGGAACCTTTCATTAAAATCATGTATGAGTTCCTTAGTCCCTCTTTGGATAACATTCAGTAGATGGATCAGTGATGTATGATCACTCTTATGCTCATATCTTTGAGTCAACAACTCCCAAATTCATCCCACATAGTAATGCATCCTCCTGAAAAGGTTCCATAATAATCAAGGGATTTTCCCCTAAGAGATATGATAAGCAATCTAATTTTTATGTTAATTTGTGTGATATTATGCAAATTGCAAAAGTTGGATATGTCTATAATGTGTTCACTTGGGGTGATAAGACCTTCCCCATTAAAATTAAGGACACTCTTGGTGGCATTGGGAGGGATATCATCATAGACAACAAGGTTTATGGGATTTTTAGTATTGAAATATAGGAAATCATGTTGCCTAGCCATATTACCTTCAACCTCTTCTTTACTCTATTTCTCTTCTTGATGTTCAAAGTCTTCTTGCTCTTCAAGATCTTCTTCAAGATTATCAAGTATCAAGAAAGACTTAGGGTATTAAAATTCAAGAAGAATCTCAGGATGAGAGAGTGGATTTTTAAAATGATTACCTTTATTAGAAGATGATCTAATAGTGACCATGAAGCATAAAATATGATAAATTGGCCTGAAAATAGATGTTTTAACTTCAATGGAGTTTCCAAATGCTAAGTAGGAAACACTTATGCATCTGTGATATTGTCAAAACTAGCATTCACTTGATAATAAGTTCTTATGACAATTGTCCCACCAAGCATGCCAAAACTATTATCACCTAATTTTTCACCCTTTGAAAGTTAGTTCAAGCCTAATCCAATTAAGTGAAATAATAGGATTATCCCTTGACCTATGGGTTATCTATAGTGGGGAAAAGCCTCCAGTTGAAATGGATAGCTCCCTAGATTTTTCTTGATTATCCTTTTACTAACTAGTTTTTGTATGAAAAGGGATACAAAACTATCTAATTATAAGTAAAATAGAAAAATGGGGTGATACACCATAAGGTTTGATCCAGTACTATCATATACTTACACTTAAAAGAGGTAAAACTTCAATTTAATCTATGATTCAAGAGAGAACTTCTAATATAAGTATTTCAACTTAGAGACTAAGTATAATAGATAAGGTGAGAGCTTCAAAGGACTAATAAGACACTACTAAAAATCCAAAACACTTATCTATAATACCACACTCCAATGTAGACCTATAAGAAGACAACATATCCATACCTAGGTGTACACAAGTAGGACAAGTTGCAAGGATAATCAATTTTCTCACTAGAATCTATCAACAATTCATTGAAAACACTAAAATATGAACTTAGAAAGCTTCAACCAATTTGAATTTTATTTCTCAAGGAAAATATGAGTAAAAAAAATAGTAGGGCTTCCCTTGCCTTTCTTGTGTATATGTTATAATGCCAAAACTAGGCATATTTATAGCACCAATGTGAGAGATAGAAAATCCACACCAAAAATGGAATCGTGGGGGGTAAAAGAATGGAGAAATATTGATTAGCTTTAGAAGATTCAGGAAGAAGCATCTAAAGTCTTCTTTAGGTTTTATTTGATCTCCAAGTGTTTGGAAAATTGCCTTCAAGTTAGAAGGAGTCAGTAATTATTGTGAAAGTCTAAGGGTGGTTTACTATAAACAAGCACAAGCATGGGATAACTCTTTTTGTGCTCAACATTTAAATAGTTGTATACACTAGTATCAATCCACATAATGCACAAGCATTATGTTTTTACCCAAAAATGTAATTGAGAAGGAACTAGGACCCACATTTGGCTAGTTGTGCCATGGCATGAGGCTTCACTAAGGGGACTCAAGCAAATACTAACAACCTAGACACTCACAAATAAGCTTGGGCACATACAATTGGAGCTAGAATGGCCATTAATCTATCTAAGCCTCAATGGTCACTATAGCATAATTTATAAAGTATGGTTTCAAAGTCATTATGTCAAAGCTTCACTTCAACTCTCCCTCTCCTTTTATCCTCTATTTTGAGCTCTTTATATAATCTTTTAGGAGCATCTTTTCTAATTTGAAAGCTACATGTTGAGTGTTGAGCTAGAGTTTCATCATCATAACTATCAGCTCCATGACCCCATGATTCCTATACTCCACTTTCCCTCTATATTTATAAATTCATTAATTTTCTAATTATCTAAGAGATGCTTATCCATCAATGAGTTGGCACATGATTTTTGTTTCATCCTCTAGCTAGCTACCAAAATAGTTAGGCTAACCACTTGCCAAAATATATAGATGTACCAAGGTAGATATCAAGTTAGTGTGAAAAATCCATTAAAAAAGTTAGGGGCCCAACATTATCCCATAAAAAATCCCTAGTCTGCCCTCAGACTAAGCCATAAAACTCTTGGGAGTAAAAAATGTAGGTGCATTCTCTTGGAGTTATGCATTGAAATCCTCAAATCCCTTTATGGATAGCTAGATCTCTTTTACAACACTATCAATCTCAGTTGATGTAGTAGTGAGAACAAGTCTATCTATTTTATCTAACTTTTTACATAAGGCTTATATGTTGGTATGTGCCTTTTCCACACTTACATCTAAGATCTCCCCTTACTCACATGCCTTAATCTATAGATAACAAAAGATTTCTTCCAAGGTTCTTTCCTAGTCTTTGATCTAATTACTCAATGAATTCATGTTGCCCATGATCTGTAACCTTTCTACCTTGCCTATGAAGTACACCTTATCCATTAGCTACTTCTTCTCATCTTTTACTTGCTTTAAGCATGCATCTATCATTGAGGCTTGGTTGGAGAAGTTAAAGAAGATTTCATCTACTATTTTTGTGCCCTCCTTCAACTTTTTGAAGATATATTCCACTTCTTAGAAATTATTTGATAGTTCCTTCTTTAGTGAAATGTTTGTGTCTTCCTCTTCTTTTTATTGTGTTAGTTTAGGCTACAATCTTGGGAGCATCTACTCAACCAATACACAAATCTTATCAACCGATAAAAGGTCTTAAGTGTTGACACTAACTAGAAGAGATCACTTGGTCACCTCCATTCACTCATAAATCTATCACAATTTAAACCTATTGGCTTATGCTTCCTCTTGGCTTCCTTAAGGATTTTTTTTTAATTTCCTTACCTTGTTTTCATTTATGACATTCTAACATGTTACTTATATGGCCATTTTTATTATCACATTCCTAGATTGGAATGGGTTCATGGTGTGTTGGTCAACAAAAAGGGATTCTTTCTCTTCCTCAAAATCTTTTAGTCTCAAAGTAGCAACCTTTGGCACCTCAAATTAGGGTTCATCTATATAATGGTCCAACATAAATGAGAGATGTTTACATGTCCTTTTCATGGTAGCTTGGGGGGATATAGTTTCATATAAGTATAAATCTTCATTCCCCCAATTATTTTATGCTACTTCCCTAATGTTAATTTCTTTTTCATCCTTTTCAATGATAGCTTTCTCCATCTGAACTTATTCCTCTTCACTAGCACATCTAGTCTCTTCGACATGTTCTTCTGAGGAGTCACTTGTCTAGTCCTTGAGGGGTTGCTTCATCAAACTTATCCCCCTCATCCAGTTATTCATCTTAGGGATTTTTAATAATTACCTTAAGGGTTATACCTTTGATGCCAAGGTCACCTTATTATTGTTGATGTTCCTCAACTATTTTCATTTATTATTTTGAGGTACCAGTATCACCTTTTTTGGTCTATACACCCCTTCATTACTTGGGTGTGCCTTAATAGCTTCTTATTCTTGTTTGATAGGGTTACTTGGTATGTGTTCAACCACCTATACCACTAGTTATATTCTTGAGGGTACTTTTGGGGTCCTCTTATCTAATTTTGACTTCTTCTATTCTTGATCAAGTTTTTACTTCTCTTTAAGCACTAAAGTCTAGATTATGTCTTCCTCACTGAGTCCCATTTTCCTCCAGGCAAATCTTTTCTACTCAAAAAATTGAGGGACTATTGGGGAGGCCTTATCCTTGGATGTAAACATTAGTTTCCTTAGTGAGATCTTTATTGAGGTTATGCTAGATGTAAAGATTTTCATTTCCTTCAATACTTTTAGCATAGTGTTCACACTGCTTTGTAGGGCCTCTTGAATGTTTCTAGCACTGATCTCCTCTTCACCTTCCTTTATTTTTCAAGATATAAGTTCTTGCCCTATCTTCTTTCATTTTTTATTATATTAGGATGCTAGGGATGACTCTTTTTCTATATCTAGAAGGGTTTTGGTAGGGAATGCCATAGGTCCCTTAGTATTTTTTCTTAAATGCTTGTTGGAAGAATCACACTCTTGAATGAATTTCATGCACTTCTTTGGGTCAAATGGCATGATTTGTTCCTTAGAGGCTTTCTTTAATTATATGCACTTAGTAATCTCCTCTAATTTTTCACCCTATTTCTTTGAGAGTGACTTCACCTAAAATTTTGGTGCATCCTTTCCTTCATCATCGAATAGGAAGGGTCACTTGTTATCCTTTCTAAGATCTCCACCCTTCTTATGCAGATTTATCTCATAGTACAAGTTAAAAATTATTCAATTAATTATTACCCTTTTGATGGGATGGATGTTAGGCCTATTATTATCATCCTCCTCATCCTTAGTTGCCTTGGATTTAGGGAATATAAATTAGCACCTCATCATGCTTATATAATAATCTATAGCCTTGGCCTAGATATCAATCTTTTATGCATTTGGGATTCTCCTTAGCATTTTTATGAAGTATTTAGTTGAGAATGCATAAGGTAATCAAATCCAACCTAATAGATTTCCATATATGATCACTAGGCGCACCATAAAGAAGTGTTGTATCATAGCAAAGGTAACTATTGACTTTCTAAGTCACCCCTTACTTATCATAAGGTTTCCCAAGGCTCAAAAAAATTATGCACATACGAGGACCCAATCCCTTCAATTAAAAAGTGTGCAGGCACTTCTTATCTGTGTCCAAACCCAAAATAAAGGTATAGGTCTGTGTAGGAGTAAGGGGGTGGTT
Organism: Torreya grandis; assembly: GCA_037957365.1. NCBI lineage: Eukaryota > Viridiplantae > Streptophyta > Pinopsida > Cupressales > Taxaceae > Torreya > Torreya grandis. The sequence continues at coordinate 679,596 of JARHVA010006299.1, forward strand.
CATTCTCACTAAATCATCTCAACACGTGCCTACATGCAAGTTCCTATGATAAACTAGTCAAAAGGTGTATGAGTTACAAGAGTATAGGGCCCAAGCTTTGAATGGTCAAGTAGTGGGAGTACACAAGGGGAGATCAAAAATCATGAGAGACATGCCAAAGACATTCAATATTCATGTGTAATCTTATTTAAATGTAATCCCATACCTATCTAATGAATTTATATTCATGTGTGTAGGATCTTACATCAATGCCCTATTATCATGTAGAGTGAAATCTAAAGCCATGCACTACCTCTTCCACAAGCTCATAGTTTTGGGGGACTCTAATGAATACCTTGGTGTAAGATTATTTCCCAAAGCAAAGGCACATGCACAAATTATGTGAACATATAACATATAAAGAAAGGAGTGCACACTATTATTTAATATATCCCTCACACCTAAGCTAACATAGTCCCATACCCATGCCTAGGATTATATATCTATGCCTCAAAAATACATAGCATGCAACCTTCCTTCCATGTTGTCATGTGGTGACCTAGTGATTGTTCAATATAATGATATTTGTATTTATCCTAGGAGAAGTGACATTTCTACATGTGTCAACCCAATGCTCATCTAGGTCTAGTCCCTTTCTAACATAGATGTAATTTGCACCATTGGCTAGTGTAGAAGGAAAAAAGGGACCCACCAAGTAGCCATAGTGAAGAAGTGTTACCCATGTGTCATGACTGTCTTACTTCCATCCAAAGATCCAAAATTATTCCTCCAAAGGCTTGTCAATGTGACACATATCACCCCTACAATACAACACTTGATATCAATCAAAGAATGCCACATAACAAGGGGTGACAAGATATAAAGGTCATTATGGCAATTGAGTGGAGCTTGAGATACTATCCAATGATTACATGTAGAAATGGCTACTTGACATCATGATGTGCATGCATGCCACCCTCTAACTCTATCAGGTAAATATTTCATTCCCTTTTACATGTATATCTAGAAGTGATCCTACCACCAACCCCAAATCTAATCACCAAGAAAACTTCAAAAAGCATGATTACATTGTTGTAAGGGATTAAATGCTACATCTGGCACCCCCATGTGGTGAATTAATTGTTAAAATGGTTTAATCTACTATAAAATTATGGTTCTTACTATAAAAAAGTTGACACTTTTTAGCAACCTCACATTGTTATAATTTTCCCTCCATGATAAATTATATTGGCTAAATCTTGTAGATTAATGAGAATTAATTTCACCTAATTCTATTATTCTAATGATCTATGTGTTATTTTATGTTTGTTGATCTTTTATTATGATTAATTATCACTCATCTCATTGTCATTCATTCCTAACACATCATCATTGAAATTAAAACTCACCTATAGGTCATATTCTTTATACACCAAGGTCTGCATAGGCTTTGTCTATGGATAACCTACATATCTCTTAATGTTACACTATGTTCTTATGCCTCTATACAAAGACTTTATGCATTTGGAGTATCCTTGGAAAAATTTGTATGGAAACATCTTATTTTTAAGGGTTTATCATGTGTTTATGATAGTAGGAGTGCTCACTCTATTATGGGAACATATCCTCTTTTATGTTTATGCATATCTTACCTTCTCCCCCCTTTCCTCAAAGATCCTAGGTTTAGATTAGTGTTAGTTTACCTTTCTACTCTTTATTCCTATGCACTTGTCTTAAACCAAGTGCATTTAGAATAGATTGAATTTAGCCTACTCCAAAGGCTTGTCCCAAGGAGTTCAAAGGTCCCATGCCTTAGGGTCATTCCCATAATTGTGATGATACAACTGATACTTTCATGTGCATCTCAATGATAATACTTCCATTCCCAATGAATTAGACTCTTGCACCTTATGCAAGGCCTTCATGCTTAGTACCCCACCACCAAGCTTCCTCACACTATGAAGCATCCCCAGGAGCACATTTCAAATGACAATAGTTTATATCATGCTCAATGGGACCAAGTTAAAATTAAAGTTAAGGAATCAATGTTACCCTTGGCTATCAAGTATTTTAGACACTTTGTAGGGCACATGGTGACTTTGAATGTCCAAGTCTACTAGTTTAAACACCTTGAGAGCTTAAAGATATGTCTTTTCACCCCCCATTCCATGAAAATGTTACATTAATACCTTCCCATTTCTTATATCAAGCTCATGTGAGTGCCTATAACATTCCCCTAATTCAACCCCTATGGCAACCTATTTATGCTTCTAATCAGCCCTACACAAGCTACCTCACTCCCAATCAACATTACTACCCTCCAAATCTACCTTAAAAGAGCATTAGCAATATACATCTTGATTTCAAGAGATAGCTAAGGGATATTGAAAGAGAGTATAGTTATGGTAGGCAATAAGAGGATCCTACTCATCAATCTCACACTCAAAAATAAGAGATGATATAGTAGCATAGATTTGAAGAGGAATGTTTGGCTAGGTAAATCGTAACTAAGGAAGAGCAGATGCATTAGTTACTTGCATGGATGCAAAAAATTGAATCAAAGCTAACCACCTTTATTCCTTAATTTCTTAGCTTCAATCAGGACCCCCCTACACTTACAAGCCAACCCATGGGACATAAAACTTCTACGCCCAAAGTCCCTAGCTTTTAGCAAGGTAAACCCCCTGTGCCTTCTATTAAATCTTATAACTTTAAAGTACTAAGATTTATAGGGCCCCTTCCTTTAAAAAATCCTATGTTCATGCCAATTCAAGGACCCATCCTCCCTTAAGATCCTCAAGCACAGCCATGGTATCCTTCCTTGACTATGTATCCCAACTTCATGATGCCCAACCTTATATAATCCCCTTCTTTTGTACCAATTGAAACCTCTTACCCTCTTGCCATCTCCCTTTTCAAAGGAGGACTAGTTGTATAAAAGGCAAGTAAAGATCACTCAGATGAGGAGGAGGATACTTTGAGTGAATATGATGAGGATATCATCATTAACAACCCTCTTTGTGCCATGAAGTCAAAAATCTCAGAGCTAGTACAGGAAAAGGATGAACAAAATCAACCTACATTGTAGTGTGGTGCACAAATGTGGGGTGATGAGGTATACTCTTGGATAAATAAACTTCCATTTAATATAAAACAAAATGACTAAAATGATGAGTGGATAATTCATATCATTATATAATACACCTAGGATTCTGAGCTAGATCTCTCTTGGTTAGATGGGCTACCATTTGATATTATAGATGAAGACCTCAGGGATAAGCAAATCCTTCAAAATAAATATGCACTTTAGGAGGAACATCACAACTAGATCTAAATTAGTCTATCAACACTAATAAGCAATGAAGATAAGAAATATTTATTATAAATCCTACACATAGGTTATGTCCCTTTGCAAGCAGGCTATGGTCTAGCCCAAGTTGAGGACTACACCTTTATTAAATAGGTTATGCGAAAAGAAGGAAGCATCTCATTAGGTCAAACTTCTTAGGGGTCAAGTTATAATTTATTTTATTTACTCAATGATGGATATCAACTCTTTAATGACCTTACATACACTTGTGCACCCCTCAAAGACATCATAGGTAGGCTTTGGCCTCAGCCTCCCAATAAGCAACACAAAGATGAAAGGGACATTACAGTATCAAATAGACTTCAGTTCCATTATATTAAACACCTTACATGGGAGTTTTTATAATATATAATGGGTTTTTAAGGATAACCCACTGATTTCATGAGCTTATCAAGCATCATGCACAAGCCTCTCAAGCTCTAGAGGAGTTGGTCTGAGCAAAGAGTGAATCTAGGTGATAAGAGATCCAAAAAGGATTGGTTTGACATCAAGGACATCATCTAGCTAGGGGAAAGACTTATGCATATCATTATAGAGTCATTCATCAAAATGGAGCCCAATTAAATAAACTCTCTTGAGATCTCTTCAAAAGTACCTAAGGAGCACCTCCTTTGTAGTGAAAATATGCCACCTTACGTAAAGGATCTAAGAGGTTTATATTTTGATCTAGGAGAGTGAAAGCCCATGTTTTTAGTTTGTATATAGTAGAATAGATTAGCTCACATTATATTTCCCTAAGAACCTACATACACATTGTATAGTTTTAGTTTTGTTTTGTTTTCCTCTAAGTGCATTTTACACATATGCTATTTTTTCTCTTTTGCTTTATTAAGGGTAAGACTCAATTAAATTCATTTATACATAAGCTAAATAGGTTTTACTTTAACAACTTCTACCCAATGGATCACTTTAAAGGCCATTAGACTCCCTCTTAGCAAAAAATTAGCTCGTAGAGGTCACCAAAAGTGTTGACTTTCTAAGTTAGCCCCCCCAATTCTTTGCAAGGTTTCACAAGGCTTAAAAAAATATTTGCGCACCTATAAGGACCCAATCCCTTAAATTAAAAAGTGCATAAGTGTTTCCCGTTTATGCCCAAACTCAAGATAAAGGCATAGATCTACATAATAGTATAGGGATGGTTGGTGTTCACTAGAGTCTCTCAACATGTGCTTGTGCACAGGTTCCTATGATGAATTGGTCAAAAGTTGCATGAGTTACTAGAATATAGGGCCCAAGTTCTGAATGGCCAAATAGTGGGAGTACACAAGGGGTGATCACAAATTGGGAGATATACACTAAATACCTTTAGTATTATTTGTAATCTTATTTAAAGGTATTCTTACACTTATATAATAAATTTTCATGATCATGTGTAGGATCTTACATCTACAGCCTATCAGTGTGTAGAGTGCAATCTAAATCCATGCACCACCTCTTCCATAAGCTCATAATGTTAGGGGACTCTTATGCATACTTTAGCATAAGATTATTTCCTAAAAAAAATGTATGTACATAAATTTTACATACATGTAACATATGAAGAAAGGATTATACACCTTTATTTAACATCTCCCTCACACCTAAGATAACATAGTCTCATGCTCACACATAAGATTCTACATCTGTGCCTTAGAAATGTGTAGTATGAAACCTTCCTTTTATCATTACCATATGGTGAGCCAATTCTTGTTTGATGCAAGGATATTCATAATTCTCCTATGAGAATCACTATCTTTCCACATGGTGACCCGATGTTCATCTAGGGTTGGTCCCTTTCTAACATAGATGTAAGCCACACCATTGGCTAGTGTAGAAGGAAAAAGGGGACCTACAAATCAACCATAATGAAGAAGTGGAATCCATATGTCATGACCATGTTGCTTCCATCTAAGGTTCCTAAATAATTCTTCCAAAGTCCCATTAAGATGAAACATGTTACCCCTATAATACCACACCCAAGATTCATCATAGAGTGTCATATTCTAAGGGGTATTAAGATATAAATAAGGTCATTAGGGTATTTGAGGGGAGCTCAAGACACTATTAGATTATTAAATGTATAAATTTCTACTTGACATCAGGATGTGCATGCACACCACCCTCTAACTCTATCAAGGAAATTTTCTATTCCCCTATGCACACGTATCTATAAGTGATCATACTACCAACCCCAAATCCAATCACCAAATAGACTTTAATAAGCATGGCCACAACACCACAAGGGATTAAATGTTACATATTCCACCCCTAAGTGGCACATTAATTGTAAAACTAGCTTAATCTACTATAAAATCCTAGTTTTTTCACTATAAAAAGGTTGACACTTTTTATCAACCTCACACTACTAGATTTTTCCCATGATGAGCACATCTATTGGATAAGTCTTATAAATTAATGAGAATTAAGTTCACCTTATTTTATTATTCTAATGATCTATATGTTTTTTTGTGTTTGTTGATCTCTATCTATGATTAATGTTCACTCCTTTCATTATTATTCATTCTCAACACCTCTTCATTAAACTAAGAACTCACCTGTAGGTCATATTCTATGTGCTCTAGGGTTTGTGTAGGATTTTTCTATGAATAACCTTTATGCCTCTCAATGTTGCATTGTGTTCCTATGCCTCTATATAAATCTTTTTTACATTTGGAGTATCCTTGGCAAAATCTATGTGGAAACATCTTGTTCTCAAGGGTTTGTAGTGTGTTTAAGACAATACGAGTCATCACTCTATTTTGGGTGCATCACCTCTTTTATTTTTACACATATATTACCTTCTCACCCCCATTTTCCTCAAAGATCCTAGGTTTAGATTAGTGATAGTTTACATTTATACTCTTTAGGCCTATGCACTAGTCTTAAATTAGGTGCACTTAGAATAAAATTAATTTGACCTAATCCAAAGGCTCGTCCTAAGGAGTGAAAGGGTCCCATGCCTTGGGGATGCTCCCATAATTATGATAAGATAATCAATTCTCTTTCACATAGCTTAGTGATAATACTTCCATGCCTAGTGCCTTATATTCTTGTACCCCGTATAAGGCCTTCGCATTCAACACCCCACCACCAAGCTTCCTCATGCCATGAAGCATCCATGGGTGCATATTTTGAATGATAATAGTTTCTAACACACCTTTTGGGACCAATTTCAAATAAAATATAAGTAAATGATGTTACCCTTGGTTATCAAGTGTCAAAGATACTCCATAGGGCACCTGATAACTTTAAATGTCTAAATCTATGGGTTTAAGCAACTCAAGCACTTAAAAATATGTCTTTCCATCCCTCATTCCATGAAAATGATACATTTACACCTTCCCATTTCTTATATCAAGCTCATGAGAGCACCTATAACCTTATCCCAATTCATTCCCTATAGTAACCTACTTATGATTCTAATTATCCCTATACAAGCTACCTCACTCTTAATCAGCATTACTACCCTCCATATCCACCTTAGAAGAGAATCAATTATATACATCTTGATTTTTAGAGATAGCTAAGGGAGACTAAAAGAGATCAAGGTTATGGTAGGTAACAAGAGGAGCATACTCATCAAGTTCATGCTTGATAGTAGGAGATTATAGAGTAGTGTAGATTTGAAGAGGAATTCTTGGCTAGGTAGATCATAGCCAAGGAACATTAGATGTGTTAGTTGCTTACATGAATGTAAAAAATTAAATCATATCCAACCACCTCTACTCATTCATTTCCTATCTTCAAGTAGGCTCCTCATGTGCTTGCAAGCCAACCCATGAGACATAATACTTCTATGCTTAAAGTCCTTAGATTTAGGCAAGGTAAACCCCTTGTACCTTATAACAAATATTTTAACTTTAAAGTACCAAGATTTAAAGGCCCCCTTCCTTTAAAAGATCCTATGCCTATGCCCATGCCAATTCAAGGATCCATCCTCCATCAAGAGCCTCAAATATAGCCATGGTAGCCTTCTTGGACCATGCATCTTGACTTTGCAATGCCCAACCTTATAGAATCCCCTTATTTCATGCCAATTGAAACCTCTTGCCCTCCCACCATCTCCCTTTTCAAAAGAGGACTAGTTGTATGAAAGGTAAGTGAAGATCACTCAGATGAAGAGGAGGATACTTTGAGTGAATATGATGATGAGATCATCATTGTTATCCCTTTTTTCACCATGAAGTTAAAAATTTCAAAGCTAATACAAGAAAATAATGAATAAAATTAGCCTACATTATATGGTGGTGTGCAAGCATGAGGTGATGAGTTACTCTCTTAGATAGATGAACTTCTATTTAATATGGAATAAAATGCTTAAAATGATGAGGGGCCAATTCATACCATTTTAGAATGCACCTAATAGTCTAAACCAGATCTTTATTGAGTAGATGGGATACTATTTGATATTATAGAGAAAGACCAACAAAATTCTTGTGGCTTGAAAAAATTATCATGCATCATCTAATAAAATAGAACTAATTTCCATGCACCTACATAGGAAGAAATATACCAAGTATTCTAGTTTTCTAAAGCTTGGTATCTCAAAAATTTATGTTTCACCCATGGTTTGTAACTTGTCTCTAATGGATACATCAAAAATCATGGCACCTACCTTGGTTTTCTTGTCTATGTCCACCATCTAATCTTTCTTCAAATATTACGTGTTGATGTCTATCCTATGGTTATAGTCTTTCAACTTGCACACATGGGTGAGGGATACCCACTTTTCTCCCACCATGAATTCTAGTGGGTACTACATCTCTTGATAGGTAAGATTTGTGAGTGTAATTGGATTGATATCCATAATGATAACTCCCTATACCACTTGTGCCTCTAGCTTTGTAGTGGTTGTTTCCCTTATTGATTTTGCTTTCTTTGCATCCCTATATGCTTCTAATGGTCTTATGCTTAGTCTTTTCTTCCCCATACTAAAATTTATACTATTGAATCATGATCGATTGATCTTATAGAAGTCTAAAACTGTGTTTGGTTTACTTTACATCCATGGGAAAAGTGACTACATGATTGGTTGTTGATCTTCCTACCTCGTTAAAGGTGGATTAGTTATTCTAAAAATATCTCTACTTTCCTATTTTTCCTTAAAATTCCCTTTGTTTTTATCCTCTTCTCCTTAGGGTGAAACACAATTTCCTTCTTGATGTTTTTCTCACACTTGGGAAGGTTATGGGGATTATGTTTCCTCTCTAGTAGCATTTTCTCTTTTGGTGGCTTCAAATCCTTACTCTATTCTGATCTATTCAAAATGACAAGTAAATCACCTCACCCTATAATCTCTAGTTTTATAAGCTATTCTCATCAACCAAATTAATGGTTGGCAACATTTAGATCCTCAAAATCTACTAGAACCCATAAAATCTACCACCATCTACTCATCAATGTAGATCTTTGTTTCTTTTCCCACTGTAGCATTAACTCTACTAATGGTTTCTTTGGGGAAGTGACAAGTAATTCAAATGGTCACTTACCATTGACTATTGGGTTAGTGTTAGCTATCAAAATGGTCAATTTATTGCACTTTGTTCATTTTGGCATGATTTTTTCCTTCCTTTTAGTTACATGGGTATAGTGCTTCAAATGTGAATGATTTAGCCTCCTAGGTTCCATCTCTTCTCTGGTGTTACACTTCCTTTCAAGCATGCCTCACTATCTTGGTCAATTTATATACACTTTACTATCTCTTACTTCAACCTCCCCTATCCCATACAAATCCTTGCACTAGTCCTCTAGTGCCTCACTATCTCCTCTTGGTCTCCTATACATGGACACCTTATGTGCTTTACTCATCAATTTATACTTATAGTTCACTTAGCTTGGTAGACTTTACACGTGCCTATAAACTTAGATGTCTATCCATAACTGCTTTTAAAAATGACTATAATTGACTCACCTGACTGGATTTATGTGATTATAAGTGCCAAGAATGTTCTACTGTAGGGTTGAAAGTGTCATGCTTATTTCACACTACAAAAGAGATAAAACATAAGGTAAAGAATTGGTTTGCATCAATTTTATTATGGTCACAATACAAAGTGACCAAATTTTTATTAGAAAGCTAGCATTAGATGGTGTAAGTGCCATCCTATTGATGGTATAATTTCAATATGTTTCCATTGAAATATGTGGGGAACATTTCACCAATCAACATGAACAATTTACATGTGTTAGTCTCTAAGATGTTATAGATGACATAATATCCCATTCATCTAATTTTTAATTTTCATGGTGCCTTATGAACTTAGAATCATATAATAAGACTAATTCACATTCTATCAACACTTTTCCCTTGATGTATTTATCATGTCATGTATTTTGGTGAGATTCTCTAATGTTGCTTCCATCATGCTTTGGCACATCATCCAGCCTCTCCAAATATTCTAGGTACGCACTTAATGACTCTTGGTCATCCAATTGACCAATGCATGTGATGCACAATGAGGGCACTAAGAAATCCATAGGTCAAATGGCTTTTAAGTTAAATAATAGTTATAATGGTGTAGCCTTGTTTAGGCACTTGTATGTTGTGTGATAGGCCCATAACATTACTGACACATGATCATCTAAATCCTTATAACCAACCTCGCATAAATTTGTGAGGCATTTACCTAGTATTTTATTTAACGATTTTTTGGTGCCATTATTTTTGGGGTGTTAGGGTGTCATTTTATGGTGTGACACAATAGACTCATACAAAAAGATTAAACTATTTCATTAATGAAATGTGTGCCATAGTCACTAGTCAATCTGATAGGGTACCTATACATATTGATAATGTTTTCCCAAATGAATCTTTCTATTGTGGAAAATGTATAGTCTTTGGTTAGCACCACTTCCACCCACTTAGTAAAATAATATGTAGTAGTTAGAATGTACTGTGTACTTGTTCACCTCATGGTGGGAGTAATAGGCCTAATAAAATCAACGGCCCATTTTTTAAATGGTGCTTGTGTAAGGATGGGGATGAGGGGCATCTCATCCTAGTGATTTGTATTCCTTGTGTACTAGAAGATGTCACACATTTTAGTATAATTTTTTGCATCATTAAACATAGTTGGTCACCATAACCCTGATTATAGAACTTTTTACAGTGTGGTGTTTCTAGCATAATGACCTCCAACAATTCCCTCATGTTCTTATATTACTAGGTCTCATTTATGTTTTAGGACACATTAGTTCATGATCTCATCATGGCCCAAATTTTACAATGTTTTCTAATGAGCTAAAATAGGGAGGAATGAACCATGATTTGCTTCTTTGCTTTAGTTGTCATGTTTTGAGGCATAAATTTAGAGGTTAAAATGTAACAAGTTTCTTTTTTGCTTTAGTTTTCATGTCCTAAGGTGCATATTTGAAGGTAAAAAATGTAGTAATCTTGGATAAGTCTTATGGGACGATTTGGATCTTGTAGAGTTACACATCAAGCATATCATCTTTAATTAGCATTATTGTATCTCCAATGTTGATGCAGGACAAATGTTTTGGGACTGAGTTTTGCTTTTTAGGCTTAACTATAATATAAAATTATAATTCTTGAAATAAAATGATCTATAGAAAAATGTGCCCATATCAAATGGGCTTGTTTATCAAGTACTTAATCTCTTCATGATTAGTAAAGAAGACAAATGGGGTTATTAGTAAATACTGTCAAAAATTTTGCCAAGAATAAATCATGGCAAGTACCTCATGCTCAGTCATGGTGTAATTTTATTCTACCTTAGTTAGTTTCATGATTCAAAATAAATAGGATTATCCATTTTCCCTTCTCATGGTTGTGAAAAAATAGCATTGATTACAGTACTAGAGGCATCAATGTGGACATGGAAGGGAGTTGTCTAGTCAAGAAATTGTAGTATCAACTCACTTTTCAACTTTAGCTTTAGGGTCTCAAAATCATCCTCCTACATTGTGATCTAATAGAATGTGCCATCTTTTTGCAAGAGTTCATCTAGCTACATGACAATCTAGGCATTATTACTTATAAACTTCCTATAATATCTATAATGTCCAATAAAGGTGTGAATGTCTTTTTGCATTGATGGTGTTTGAAGCTGAAGGATGATTCCAATTTTGGTTGGATAATTTAGTAGACCATATTTATAGATGATGTGCTATAAAAAGTACCAGATAGCATCACAAAAATGCACTTATTGTGATACAAAGAGATTTAAAACTTTTAGCACTTTTAAAACATTAGATAAAAATTGTCATAGTGATCTTTTACTAATTTATACACTATCCACTCATCTAAATATACGTAGAGAAACTTGTGAATAAATTCTTTGAATGTAGTGATCACCACCCAAGATAAAATGGATGGTGCATTATTTAGCCCAAAGGGCATTATGTTATACATAAAACATCCCCATTCAGTCATAAAGATGGTTTTGGGCTTATCTTCCTCTTTAATCTGGACTTGATGGTATCCTAAAAATCCATCAATAAATGTGTATATTTTACAACCTATGATTCCATCCAATACTTCATGATGTATGGAGTTAGGAAGGGGTCAATCACATAGGCAACATTCAACATTCTATAGTCAACATAAATTCAAATGCACCCATCCATTTTTATGTTGATGACCATGAGGCTAATCCAAATAGACTCCTACACCAGGTAGATAACTCTTACATATATCATTCCATAAATCTTAGTTTTAACCTTAGCATGAAGTTTTGGGTTCATTCTATAAGGCCACTTATTGACAAGTCTCACATCATTGACTAGTGTGATGTTTATATTCTTGAGGTATAAGTGGATGTCTTTCATATCTTTATAGTTTCATTAGAATAAGTCTTGGAATTATTCTAGGAGATTAATAATATGTGCCAGTTATGTGTCAGTATAATAGGCTCTCAAAGTGTAATTTTGGGTTCTCCATCTAAACTGATATATACCTTGGTAGTTTTTAATGGCGCCTAATAGGGTTCATGCTTCTCTAAGTGTAAATCCACAACTTATATTTTACAATCAGTTATCTTACCTAAATATGGGTAGGGTATTATTCTTCTAGGTTGTTATCCTCAACTTGGTACACTAACTTTTTTTCCCTACCAAATTCTTCTAGTCATGTGCTTTCCAAGTGTCATCATCTTCATCACTAGAGTCATTATTTATAATTTATTCTTCAAAGAAGGTTGGGAGTGCTAACCCTTTTTTTTCCAAACATGTCCCTTAGGTGATCTTCCAATATAGAAGTGTCCTCAAACACTAACCTTTAAACTATCTATAATGTCTCAATTAGTTTAAGATTTTGCAAAGAAAAAGATAAGGTATGAATAAACTACTCCTTAAGGGAATCAATGTCTTCTATTTTACAATGTATCTCAATTAATATGTATCATTCATATGCCCAAGTCTTTAAGGTTCTATATAAGGTGTGCACCCATATATTTCTTAGAGAATTTTCACCACAAACAGTCCACATTTCTTTGCAAAGGTATACATGTGTTATGGGGTCAAAGTTGCTTGAGTAAGATAAAACGTCTAGGTCCTCATTATTTTTTATAAATCTAGTGAAAATGGCCACCTTTACATCCTTCCAAGTTAGCAAGCTAGGATTCTATGCTACCCACCAATGAGTGGTAGTGCTTCTAGTTGTTTTGGAAGATGTACAGTCTTTAGTTGGTGCCACTTCTACCCACTTCATAAATAATCTGTAGCAGTCAGAATATACTATGCACCTATTCACCTCATGGTGAGACTAATAGGCCCAACAAAATTAATGGCTCATTTTTCAAATTATGCATGTGCAAGGATGGGGATGAGGGACATCTCATCTTGGTGGCTTGGCTTCCCTATGAATTGGAATATGTCACATGTTTTGGCATATTTATTGCAACATTAAAAAAATTTGGTCACCATAAGCCTAATTGTCAAACTTTTTACATTTTGGTGTCTCTAGTATAATAGCCTTTAGTAATCCCCTCATGTACTTCTTATAGTAATGGGTCCCATTTATGTTCTAGGAAACATCAATGTATGATCTCATCATGGCCCAATTTGTACAATTCCCTACCAATGAGTTGAAATGGGGAGGCACTAACCATAATTTGCTTCTTTGATTTAATTATCATGTCTTGAGGCATAGATTTAGAGGTCAAAATGCAACTAGTTGCTTCTTTGATTTAGTTGTCATGTCTTGAGGCACAAATTCAAAGGTCAAAAATTCAAAAATCTTGAATAAGTCTTTCAAGATGTGTTGGATCCTATAGAGTTACACATTGGGCATATCATCTTTAATTAGCACTATTGTATCTCTAGATTTTCTATAGATAGATGTTTTAAGACTGAGTTTTGCTTTCTAAGCTTGACTACAATAGAAAATTAGAATTCTTGAAATAAAATGATCCATTGACAAATGTGCCCATGTAAAATGGGTTTATTTACTACGTACTTAAGCATTTCATGATCAGTAAAGAAGATAAATGGGGTTGTCAGTAAATACTATCAAAAAAATTGCAATATATAGATCATGTCAAGCACATCATGCTCAGTTCTGGTGTAATTTTGTTCTACCTTGATCATCTTCCTAATTTGAAATAAATAGGATGATTTATTTTCCCTTCTCATGGTTGTGCAATAATGACACCATTTACAGTACTAAAATCATCAATGTGGACATGGAAGGGAGTTGTCTAGTCAATAAATTATAGTATCGATGCACTTTATAGCTTTAGTTGTAGGGTCTCAAAAGCATCCTCCTATTTCATGACAATAAAATGTGCCATCCTTCTACAAGAGGTCATCTAGTGGCATCATAATCTTGGCATAATTCCTTATAAACTTCCTATAGTATATGTAATGTCGAAGAAAGATGTGAATGTATATTTTCATTAATGGTGTTTGAATTTGAAGGATGATTTAAATTTTGGTTGGATCAATGAGTAGACCATCCTTGCAGATGATGTGCTTGAGCAAAGTGCCAAATAGCTTCACAAAAACACACTTCTTGAGATTCAAAGAGATTTGTAACTATCAGCACCTTTAAAACATTAGGTACAAATTATCATAGTGATATTTTACCAATCCATACACCATCCAATAATTTAAATATGCTTATAGGAATTTGTGAATAAAGTCTTTGAATGTGGTCATCACCACCCAAGATAGAATGGATGATGCATTCTTTAGCCCAAAGGGCATTATGTTATATAGAAAACATCCTCATTCAGTCACAAAGTTGGTTTGGGCTTGCCCTCCTCTTTAATGTGGACTTGATGGTATCCTAAAAATACATCAATAAATGTGTATATATTGAAACCTATGATGCCATATAATACTTAATTGATGGATGGAGTTATAAATGGGTCAGTCATGTAGGCATCAATCAACATTTTTTAGTCAACACAAATTCAAATACACCCATCCTTTTTTATGCTAATACCATGGCACTAACCCATTCAAACTTTTACACTACGTAGATAACTCTTGTGGATATCATGCCATTGACTTTAGTTTTAACCTTGGCATGAATATTTGGGTTCATTCTATAAGGCCATTTGTTGACAAATCTCACATCATCAACTATTTTGATGTTTATCTTCTTGAGGGATGGGTAGATGCCTTTCATATATTTATAGTTTCATGGGAACAAGTCTTAGAATTATTTTAGGAGATCAATAATATGAAATATTTTTATGTCAATCTAATAAGCCCTTAGAGTGACAATTTTAGGTTCCCCCTCTGAACTGATATATACCTTGGTATTTTTTAATGGTGCTCAATAGGGTTCATGCTTTTTTGAGTGTAAATCCACAAATTATCTTTTTCCCTCAGTTATATCTACCTAAATATGGGTAGGTTCTTCTTCTTTTTGGGTTTTATCTTTAACTTAGTACACTAACTTCTTTTTCCCTACGAAATTCTTCTAGTTATATGCTTTCTAAGTGTTATCATCTTCATCACTAGAGTCACTATTTAGAATTTATTCTTTGAAGAAGGTTGGCAGTGATGACCCCTTTTTTCAAAACATGTACCTTATGTTTTCTTCTAATATAGTAGTGTCCTCAAACACTATCCTTTAAGCTATCTATAATGGCTCAATTAGTTCAAGATTTTGTGAAGAGAAAGATAAGGTATGAATAAACTACTACTTAAGGGCATCTATGTCTTCTATTTTGTAGTGCATCTCATTTACTATATATCATGCATATGCCCAAGTATTTAAGGTCATATAGAAGGCATGCATCCATATATTTCTTAGGGAATTTTCACCACAAATAGTTCACATTTCTTTGCAAATTTATACATATGTTATGGGGTTAAATTTGCTTGAGTAAGCTAAATTTTCTAGGTCTTCATTGCTTTTTCCAAATCTGGTGAAAATGGATGAATTTACATCCTTCCAAGTTGGCAATCTAGGCTTATATGCTACTCACCAATGAGTGGAAGTTCTTCTTTCTATTGTGGTAGATGTACATTCTTTGGTGGGCACCACTTATACCCACTTAGTAAAATAATGTGTAGCAATAAGATTGTATTGTGCACCTTTTCACTTCATGGTGGCAGTAATAGGCCCAAAAAAAATAATGGCCCATTTTTTAAATGGCACCTAAGCAAGGATGGGGATCAGGGGCATCTCATCTTGGTGGTTTGGTGTTTTGGCATATTTTTTTTCATCATTAAACATACTTGGTCACTACAACCCTGATTATATAAATTTTTGTGTTGTGGTGTCTCTAGTATAATGACCTCCAATTATCTCCTCATGCACTTATTATATTCAGTCCCATTTATGTTCTAGGACACATCAGCGCATGATCTCATCATGGCCCAATTTGTATAGTTCCCTACTAGTGAGTTGAAATGGGGAGGCATGAAGCATGATTTACTTCTTTGCTTTAGTTGTCATGTCTTGAGGCATAAATTCAGATGTCAAAATGTGGCAAGTTGCTTCTTTTCTTTAGTTTTCATGTCCTGAGGCATAAAATCAAAGGTTAAAAATACATCAATCTCAAATAATTTTTCTAGGATGTGTTGGATCCTATAGAGTTACACATCGAGCATATCATCTTTAATTGGCACTATTATATCTCAAGAGTTGATGTAGGATAGATGTTCTGGGACTAAGTTTTGCTTTTCAAGCTTGACTACAATATAAAATTGGAATTTTTGAAATTAAATGATCCATCAGTAAATGTGGCCATGTAAAATAGGCTTGTTTACCAAGTACTTAAGTGTTTCATGATTAGTAAAGAAGACAAATGGGGTTGTCAATAAATACTATCAAATTTTTTTCAAGGCATAAATCATGGCAAGTACCTCATACTCAATCATGTTGTAATTTTGTTTTACCTTGGTTAATTTCCTACTTTGAAATAAATAGGATGATCCATTTTTCTTTCACATGGTTGTGCAAGAATGGCACCAATTGCATTACTAGACGCATAAATGTGGATATGGAAGGAATTTTTCTACTCAAGAAATTGTAGTATCAACTCACTTTCTAGCTTTAGGGTATCAAAAGCATCCTCCTGCATCATGACCCAATAGAATGTGTCATCCTTTTACAAGAGTTCATCTAGAAGCACCACAATCTTGGCATAATTCCTTATAAACTTCTTATAATATCTATAATGTCCAAGAAAAGTATGGATGTCTTTTTACACTGATGGTGTTTAAAGTTGAAGGATGATTTCAATTTTTGTTAGATCAATGAGCCGACCATCCTTGCATATGATGTGCTCAAGCAAAGTTCCAAATAGCATCACAAAAACACATTGTTTGAGATTCAAAGAGATTTTTAATTATCATCACCTTTTAAAAATTAGGTGAAAATTATCATAGTTATCTTTTACCAATACATACACCATCCAATCATCTAAATATACTTAGATTAACTAATAAATAAAGTCTTTGAATGCAGTGATCACCACCTAATATAAAATGGATGGTGCATTATTTAGCCCAAAGGGCATTATGTTATACACAAAACATCCCCATTCAATCATAAAGGTGGTTTTGGGTTTGTCCTCCTCTTTAATTTGGACTTGATGATATCCTAAAAATCCACCAATAAATGTGTATATTTTGAAACCTATGATGCCATCTAATACTTGATCGATGAATGGAGTTGGGAAGGGGTTAGTCAAGTAGGTAGTCTTCAACATTCTATAGTCAACACAAATTAAAATGTGCCCATCATTTTTGATGATGGCCATGGGGCTGACCCATTCATACTCTTACATTGGGTAGATAAATCTTGCAAATATCATGCCATTGATCTTAGTTTTAACCTTGGCATGAAGATTTGGGTTCATTCTATAAGGCCACTTCTTGACAAGTCTTGCATTGTCAACTAGTTTGATGTTTATCTTGTTAAGCTATGGGTGGATGCCTTTCATATCTTTATAGTTTCACAGGAATAATTATTGGAATTATTTTAGAGATCAACAATATGTGTTAGGTTTATGTCACTATAATAGGCATTCAGAGTGGCAATTTTGGGTTCCCCCTTTAAACTGATATCTACCTTGATAGTTTTTAACTAGGCCTGATAGAGTTCATGCTTCTCTAAGTGTGAATCCATAACTTGTCTTTTTCCCTTTATTATCTCTTTTGAATATGGGTAGGGTCTTATTCTTCTAGGATGTTATCCATAACATGGTACACTAAATTATTTTTCCCTACCAAATTCTTCTAGTTGTGCACTTTCCAAGTGTCATCATATTCATCACTAGAGTCACTATTTATAATTTATTCTTTAAAGAAGGTTAGGAGTACTAACCCTTTTTTTCCAAACATGTCCCTTAGGTGCTCTTATAATATATTGGTGTCCTTATATACTAACCTTCAAACTATCTATAATGGCTCAATTAGTTCAATATTTTGCAAAGAGAAAGACAAGGTATGAACAAACTACTCCTTAAGGGCATCCATGTTTGTTATTTTGTAGTGCATCTCATTTACTATGTATCATGCATATGCCCAAGTTTTTAAGGTTATATAAAAGGCATGAACCCATATATTTCTTAGGTAATTTCACCACAAATAGTCCACATTTATTCACAAAGTTGTATATGTGTTATGGGGTCAAAGTTGCTTGAGTAAGCTAAAATGTTTATGTCCTCATTGCTTTTTATAAATTTGGTACAAATGGCCACCTTTACATCCTTCCAAGTTGGCAAGCTTGGCTTCTACACTACCCACCAATGAGTGGTAGTGATTTTTAATGTGTACACTAGTGAGCCCATTCTATCCACCTTATTTGGGATGTATAACTCAATGTCACAGACATATTTTTTTATAGGATTACTTCCTTCATACCTTAGGAGCACAATAAGTTTGCCCTTATTGATGCAGAACACTCTTTTTCCGCTTTTTTATGGATTAAGGGATACATATTTTAGGATCATGATCAATCTATATCCATCTTATCTTTACTATTTTTAACACCTTTGCTTGCACCAAATGGCACCATCATCCAATAGTCTCATATGCCTCCTTGACCCATTAGTCACAAGTAACCTTTGTGATGTTTGAGGCTAATTATCTTTTTTCCCAAGAGAGTATTCCTTGATCATTTGTCTTTAGAGTCTCATCACTTTATGTCATGATGTTAAAAATATGGTTGATTTCATCCTCAATGTCCACACTCTCAACATAAGGGGGTCCTTGGTCATTTTAAAGAGGTGTAACTACACTTTCCTTTCCATTCTCAAAGGTCATGTAGTACCTTTGAATCACATATCTACATTATTTTCATAATGCCACAGCCTTCTCAGAAGTTCTAGGTAGTTTTCCTACTCTATTAATTCTATTACTTCAAAGTCAGCCCAAAATTTAGCACTCATGAGATCTACAACTACACTCTTCAAAATTTTGATAGGTTGTGCCCAGGTTTTATTTTCCATGAAGAGCACATGAGGGGAAGGTCTCAAATTTGGGATAACTATTTTATCCCAAGAAGTCTTTATCAAGATGTTGACCTCAGTGCATATGTCTATAAGAACCTTACAAATAGACCATTTGTCAATAGTGGCATCCACCAAGAGTTTTTTGTCATATTCAGCATTTTGAGTGTGTTGGACTTATCACATCCTTTCCATGCATGACATGATGACCTCAACTTACTTTTGACCTGCATGTTCAAGGATTAAGTTCTTCAATAGGGGTAGCATACCCTTGGTTTGAAAGAGGCGTAGGATCTCAATTAATTCTTTCCCTTCATCTTCTTAGCTATCTTGCTTATTTTGAGAGGTGGTAGCCTGCACTTCTAGGTCCTTCACTAATTAGAGTTCCC
The DNA here is from genome assembly GCA_037957365.1 of Torreya grandis. Lineage (NCBI taxonomy): Eukaryota > Viridiplantae > Streptophyta > Pinopsida > Cupressales > Taxaceae > Torreya > Torreya grandis. The sequence goes on from JARHVA010006299.1 coordinate 699,188, forward strand.
TTTGTAAATTTTTGATTATGTTCATAGCCTACTATAGTATATCCTTTTGGCATGTTAGGTCTATATAAGGCATAGATTTTGGTTTAGGCCATGTTATGTGTTCATTTTGACCCTTATCCCCATACTTGAGGCATAGCTTAGGTACTGGCAATTGAGTGGTGAATCCACTACAAGTAGTTACATGCACCTTGACTTATACTATGTGTAAGTTATTCAATAGGGGTATCATACCCTTAGTTTTCAAGAGGCATAGGATCTCAGTCAATTCTTGTACTTCATCTTCTCATCTATCTTGCTTATTTTGAGAGGTGGTAGCTTGCACTTCTAGGTCCTTCACTAATTGGAGTTCCTTTTGTGAATTTTGGATTATGTTCATAGCCTACTATAGTACATTCTTTTGGCATGTTGGGTCTAGATAAGGCATAGCTTTTAGTTTAATCCATGTTATGTGTTCATTTTGATCCTTATCCCCATACTTGAGGCATAACTTAGGTACTGGGATAGCTAGAAATTAAGTGATGAATCCACTATGAGTAGTTGCCTACACCTTGATTTATACTGTGTGTGTAGGCTACACCTTTATGGTCCATTTTTCCATTTTTTTCTCATGTCTAATCTTCCTTATGCCCTTGTCTACACCAAGCCTACCTTCGATCAACTTTTTGTAAAGGTCAAGGCATTCTTTGACCTTATGGGGCCTTAGACAATACCCATAAGTGGGATGTATAGGATAGTTGCACTAATAATGCTCTATTGAGCCATACTTATATCATGTCATGTTAGGAACTATCCACCACCATATCCTCCACCTTTCCCTCTAGCATCTTGTTGTATCTTGAAGCCTATATTTTATTGGCCATATCCATCATTCCTTTGCTTTGCTTGTTCATTGGCTACTATTATTTATTATCACATGCCCCTTTCTATGTTTTCATACATTTCATCAATCACCCCATAATTAGTATTGTTATGGGTGTAAGAATCACATAAATGATAATAAATGTTTGTGTTGAATTAGCTGACATGTTTCAACAAAGGAAAGTTTCACACATTATGCACTTATTGATAGACTTCATAGATTAGAATCAAAGTGTACACATTCCTCCTTGGGTAGTTAGTTTAATTATGTCCTTCTACTTTGTAGTTATTGCACCATATTGCACTTCAAGCATCATGCATAGTGTTGGTGGTAAGATTATAGAGCTAGGATTCCATAGATATAATTCATGCCTCTATAAATGGGTTGACCCTAGTGTATACACTTCTAACTACCTTAGCTCTAACTATGAATTCAAGTGTTTCTTAAGGGTCTATAAAATTATTCATGGAAAGTGCTCTTTAAAATTATATGAGTAACCCCAAAATGAACTACAATGCATGTTGGGAAGGGTGAATTTCATATATGATCTTTGATAGGAGAGTTTTAAATCATGCATCATATAAGTGAATTCTCTCTAAGAGTCCTTGGATAATTTATTTTAGCACAGTTATACTCTATTATTTGACTTCACGATGTCAAACTCTTTTAGGAATGCACCCTTCAAGGTATCATAGTCAATCATGGCCTAGTTTAGATCAAACTTCTTGTACTAGGTGTGTGCATGATCAATTAAATTAGTTATAAACTAAGCATCCTTGAATTTTTATTGGTTTATGCCTCATGTGTGCCACTATAGTTCACACTTTAGCACTTTTTATATAGCATTTTACATTATGTTATACTTTGAGAGGTTCATATCCATTTCATAGTAGATTTGTTATAGGGGCAGCTAGTACTTGTGGCACTGTCCCCTAGTGCTTGTTCTCTTGGTAGTGGTATTCTAATGCCTCTATCCCTATAGGTGGCATTGGTCTTATCATTCCTACTGGCATAATGATATCATTAGTTTTGTGTTACTTTTTTGTGACACTGGACCACTTATTATGGGTTATATCCAACCTTGTGTTGTTGACATTAGCTATGTTGGTATGCTCACATTCAAGTTTTATTGTGGTGAGATAGTGGTCAATAGTCTAAAATTAGTTGAATTCACCTCCTTATATGGAATAATTTATATAATAATAAAGTTAAAATCTAAATCTATAAAAAATTAAGATATAAGGCATTGGTGGGGTTAATAATCACTCTTTTACTATCTTCAAGTGGGGGATCCAGTACATGAGCATGCACTTTAGGTTCAAAATGGGTAGGCACATCAAGCATATATATAGTCATCAAATTCTATAGGATCTCAAAAAATTACATAACTATCAAGTGTCGAGCTTAGTCTATCCCTTCATTATACCTCTCATCTTGTTTTTTAAGATATCCTTCCCCATGCCCTTCCCATTCACTTTGGGTCCTCTAAACACTTCTAGTTTCTATATCCTCCATCATTCAATGTTTTCTCTTATTATAGGCTTGTCTTCTAAGCTTTCAAGTGTCAATTTTCTCATCCCCTCCCACCATGCCTCACCTACACATCCCACTCTGCCCCTTTTCATAGGTCATATGTGAAAGGATTTTGGCCTTCCATCACCAAAGTTTTAAAAATATAATCAACCATTAGATTTTTGAGGTCTGTGCCAAAATCCTTCATGAACATGCCTCTAGGGTTATGCAAGAACTAGTACTCTACTTCTTTAGGTCATGAATAAGTTGATACTACAAACTCAAGTACATAGCTATTCAGAGATCCTTATCACCATTTATCCACTACTCTAGTCTAAGTAAAATCTAGGTTCCCAAGCCTCTCTAGGCATTCTTTTTTCCACTCATAACATCATCTATAGCTTCTTATTATATTGGTTGAATATGTAACCAACCAATTATAAACATGTTCAGGTAACTCATAGAAAAAGACATCATATATCCTTTATAGGTTGGGTGATTCTACACAAAACTATTTTCTACCTAATGCAACCAATACTCAATGTTTTCAGTAGAAATATAATACATCATTCTATCACACCATCGCAACAATAAAATTCAAAATATATCCCAGCAACAAAATCAAAATGTTGTGAAATTCTAGGGGTGGTTTACTACAAACAAGTGCAACCATGGGATAACTCCTTTTGCACTCAACATGTAAACACTTGAATACACTAGCATCAATCCACATAAGTCACAAGCCTTATTCACTCACCTAAAATACACCTAAGAAATAACCATGGGCCATATTGGGCTAATTGTGCCATGGTATGAGGCTTCATTAAGTGGACTCAAGCAATGCATCGAAAACTTAACTCTAGGGGAGACCAATAAGCACCAGACTATACTTGGGGTAATCTCAGGGTCACATAGGTGATTAATAAGATGTAATACTAATGTATTTAACTTGTTTTCCATACTAAATATATGCAAATTAAATAGGGGTTGGGTTCACTAACATAGACCTATACTCATCTTATATGTAAAATGATGATGACATCATGAAAATTATATAGACTCCATTAAAATAGTAAAACCACCAAAACACATGAATTTTAATTCATGTCACTCAAACACTTGCATCCCATATAAAAACTACAAGACATTCAAACTAGACAAACTCACATACAATTGAAGGCAACACCAATTATCATTATCTAAAGTCCATAGCAAGATTTTATATTTAAAGTCATAATACGAACAACCCAGAGGCTCATAAGCAAGCTTAGGAACATACAATTAGATCTAGAGTGGCCTCCATTCTATATTTAAGCCTCAATGGTTGCTAGAGAAAATTTTACAAAGCATGGTTTCAAATTCATTCTATTAGAGCTTCACTACATTTCTCCCTCTTCTTTCATCCTCTATTTTGAGATCTTTATATATGCCTTCAGAAGCACATTTTCTAGGGTGAAATCTACATGATGACTATTGAGGTGGATTTTCATCATCATAACCACTAACTCCATGACCCCACAATTCCTATGCTCCACTTTCCCTTTGTTTTTAGATCTTCATTGATGCCCTAATTATCTAAGAGATGGTTATCCATCAGCCATCTAGTGCATGATTTATGCTACATCCTCTAACTAGCTATTAAAACCATTAGGCTAAACACTTTCCAAAATTTCTATATGCATTGAGGTAGATATCAAGTTGGCATAAAAACTCTACTAAATGGGTTAGGGGCCCAACAATAATTGAGGAGTTCATAAGCCTTCTTTAAAATGGATCTGATGTCTTGTAGGAAGCTTCTTCATATACCTTGAAATTTCATGGATATAAATTTACAAGGGTGGATTGATACGTCACCAAGGTGTATGCATAATTATCCTCCCTTGAATAAAGCTTTCGTGAAAGGGGGAGTTAGCTTAAATCATGAAGTGTAGTCTATCTTCCTAGGTGGTTAGGAGATCATCTTATTATTTTTATATAGATTATAACTAACAAATATAATCATGACATATTCCATCACCACATATTTAGGTATTTTAAATATCTAATTAACACCTTGTAACATTTTCCATGCCTCTCAAATATTCACTTCAACATTGGTTGTCTAGTATTAGTTGGCAACTAGGCCTAGTTGCACCTATTAGTTTATTTGAATGGTCATGAAAACTAAATATAACCATATAAAAAGGATTAATATAATTTTATTAGACCCAATAATCACTTCATGATATAAATAAGGCATTCAAGTCATCATAATCCTATTATTCTTGCCAACCTAGGTAGTTAGGTCTCTCATTCCTTGTACACCTCAAACTATCTTCTTTGTGCAGACATGAAGGAATATTTTCATGAGTGGATGAAATTATTTTGTGCCTTGAGGAGGTATAAAACATTAAATTGTAATTCCTACAATGAATTTCAAGTATTCATCCATGTCTTTACCCTTTAAAATCATCAAAACTAGCAAAAGAGAGGGCATTTAATGTGTTTGTATAGGTGACATCAACATCAAATTTCATGGTGAGGAGAACCAAGAGCTAAGGTTTAAATTTTTTTAGAGACAAAACAATTCATTTGGATACATTAGGAGATAAATCTCTCATATTGCATTCACCCAAGGATTTTACTAGGGTTTAATACCTATTTTGGGTCATAATGATCATGCATAAAGCACCAACCATTAATTGGCCTCATTACACTTATAGAACCTTCTTTATTGACCCCCCCTCATATTCCAAATGTCTTAGCTTCACATTAAGAGTGTAGGATATGGTGTGAATGTGTGAAGTTGTTCCTCATGTAGTAAACTTAGCTCTCTTGAACTCAAGAGAGATTTATTTTAGCTTTTGGGTCTAAAAACTCAATCCCATTATTGGGAGAGGTTAAAAAACCTCCAAAACAATATTCCTCATGATTATATATACTTTTTAAATAATTATTACTCCACTATGTGCATTTGATACTTTGGTCAGGAGACTTGGGGTTATAGGCTTGTCATCTCCTTTCTAGCCCTTAAGGGTATTTGGATTAAAAACTAAGTTCTTTTGTAACTTGATAGTGTATTGATACCCATACTATGTTTATGTATTTCCTAAATTACCCCCATGTAGTTTGACATGCTTATTTTGTGTTTTAGGTTCAAACAAACCCCTTTGTCTCAAGCCTATACCTTGTCAATGGAGTGAGCAAGGTCTGAGATAAAATAGTGAGTATGCCTACTAAATATGACTTTAAGGTGACCATGTATGTCTTGGTCCACTCATAACCATATTATGTATCCATTCACAAAGTGTTATCATGCTTATATAGGTCTCAAAACATCAATTTGTTGTATGACTAGATAATCTAGGATAGTAGTCTATAACTAAGTGATTGTATTTTATGATGGGGTCCTTGAATCTATCTAAAAGTCTCATCTTATCATCTTGAGAAATGTATATTCTCATTATGGATTATGGATATTATTAAACATTCTATATTCATGACTCAAAACTTTTACATGTCCTATAATGTATGAAATCCTTCTTGAAACCTTCAAAATGGGTTTACAACTCTGAGTGTTTTGCTTAGTCTAACACTTGAAATTACTCCATGGAAATAACATCCATTGCTCATTTAATGGTATTTTAGGCACCTCCCTCACATCTATGCACTTTAAGATCTAAAATGTTTAGCATTGAGTTTATTCCATCTTCTACATGTATCAATCATAGGTGTCTCAAAAGAGCTAGTTGTAAGTGCACTCTCCCCATGACCACTGAGTCATTAATAAAACCTATCATAATGAGACCTTATTTAAAACTTATTTGGGTTATTTTTAAGGTTTGTTCTTGTTACAATACCGTATAGGTTCTGGCAATGCTCACTAGCCACATTAACAACTATTATTTAATAAGACTAATCTATAACATAAAGAAATATGGAGGTTTCTTGCACCTATATGTATCATATTAGTTGATATGATGACACTATAATTCCTCTCAAACCATTTTAAAGTTATTTAAACATTTTCATGTAACAACGAGTTCATATTTGTAATAAGACTACCCAAAATCAAGGTGGTAGGGTTTAGAGCCTTCTCCAAATACTTAACTTTATTAGCATTTATTCATAAATAATAAGAGCCTAACCTAAATACTAATGACATGAATCTCAATCTTATTGGGGTCCCCATACCTAGTGAATATCTTAAGATCCATCTTTATATATTCTATACAAAACAAGCATTTAGACATGACCTTTACAAGGTTGCCAAAGGACCCGATGAAGTAGAATATGCATATTTTTCCATTTTGGACCTATGAAAACTCTTTTAACATTGAAAATTCTTAATTAATTTGGAGACTCAATTCTCATATGTTCATTTTTGAATATGACCATACAAATGATCATAAATTTCCCTTTTTTGCTTAAATTCTCCTTCTTTGAGTGTTGAACATGTAAGGTCTAACTAACCAATGACTTGATCTGACATTAGGAATATTATAAAACATCTTCACATGATTTACAAGTACCACTTGTATGTACCATTATTTATATTCATCTTGTAAATGACTTTAGAACCCTTAAGAAGTAGTTTTCAAGTGTAGAGAGAGCTAGTGAACCTAGATAACCTCATGGAGTTGACATTTCATTTGACCAAGACCTTATATAGACTCTAGTTCACCCTCTCTAAAAAATTATGCAATAAATATTTTTTTTAAATACCCCCATTATCCAAAATATAAACCTTAACATCCCCAAAAACCTTAATTTATGCTACAAAACCTTAATTTCTTTGAGGTGATGAGAAATGGGTTTAAACTCATGATTTAGCAATGCAAGGGCACTTGTAAGATATTAGAACCTATATACATTATAATATAAAGGTAAAATGAAACAAATTGGACTCATATAGGTTAAAATGATGTCATATTTTGATAACAAGTATAAAACTAGTGTAATAATTCAAATTATAATGTATTATAATGAACATGAATATGAATGTTATGGGTTGTAACTGATTCGAGTATTAGAAGTTCTAAATAAAAAAATTACAACAAAATTATAAGATACTTATTCTTATTTTACAATAATATTATAAGATACTTATCTTTATTTTACACTAAAAGTATAAGATACTTATCCTTATTTTATATTATGCAATACTAATACATCTGGAAAATGGTAAGAAAGATGACAAACTAGACTACAAGTTGTTTGGATCATGTTTTTCTCTCTACCTATGCTTAAACTATATTGTTAGACTTATGTCAGTAGCATTTATATGTTATGTTCCTAGTTGTATGGCTATATACCTATATATTTTTCTTTTATGTCTTGACATAGTAAGGTGCACTTATTTGTCCTTTGTTTTTGTGTGTGATCTTAAGGTTTGATTACATGTGTAGCATCTAAAAATCCATCTCCTCCACTCAAAACCCTAAATCCACTTGAAATTATATAAATATTATTGTAAAATGGTAAGAAAGGTTGGATGAGATAACTCAACCACTCATTATGAATGGTTAAGGGTTGCCTACATATCTAATACTCTAAAGAGGGAAGTCAAATTGCATGTAGTTATTCCCATTAGGTGTATGTGTGTAATGTGTGCTCATTCAATGTATGAAACTTGTGATCTATATCTCACACTTATGTAAACTCTGACTTAACTATGAGGTGATTTATACTTGATTAAGTCTTGCTACATGTGACTAATTTATAAAATAGGAAGAATAGGATAGTCCATTTAACTATGTAATGGTGTATAAATGTTCTCTAGATAAGATTTAGATGCTTAATAAGGGTGAGGTTTGATTTTTATTCCTATGAACATATTATAAAATTTATCATGTGATAAAAATACTAGGTATATGGGTCTACCCATATTAATTATTTGATTTTGAAATTTTACCATTGTTGGGTGAATGGTGAAACTGTCAAGTTTGGATGATGTCATCTAGATGGTATTTTATAAGTCTAATTTTTATGTTTGGAAGATAATAATACTGATATTATGATCTAGATATGTCTAAGTATGATAATTTACTAGTTTATCATAGACTAGGGGAGTTCATATAGGTTATGAATAGTAACTTGGAAGGATTAGACCCATAGATGGCATGTGGGTATGAGATAATGGTGAATTAGAGTCGTATATGTACACACAAGTCATGTGGGGTGAAGTTAGGTAAAAAATAACATTTCCAAGTGTCAAATACAAAACTTTAGTATCTAAAAATTCCTACATTTTATTATAGTAATAAAGTTCAATATATTTATTAAATTTAAAGGATAAATATATAATTGAGTGTGTAAAACACACTTTATTTTTGGGATAAGGCTTCAAATGTACAAATTTCTCAAAGCAAATTTTCAAGGAAAATGTAGTAGTTAATGACCATAGATTTAAATTGAAATATTAACTATAATTTAAATTTGAAAGTTTGAAGAGAAAAAAGGAGTACGCCTATATGTTGTTAAAAATGTGTCACCCTACAGCTTATTGGAGATAATGCTTCCCTATTATAAAATTGGAGATTGGTTCCTCTTGTTAAACCATTTGAAGAACTAGAGGTGATGAAATCCCAATTTTTATAACTATGAAATCCCATGAATTGGCAAGGTAAATTCCCCAAACCTAATGAACAAGGAGTAATGCCAAGGTCATTGAGTATCATTGAACCTCAATTATACTAAATTAAATAATTAATCTTTCCTTGATCTTGAACCTCAATATGGTAAGGTGATAGGCACATATTGGGATTGATATTAGCAATGTCAAATTTGTTGAGTATTTTTGAACCTCAACCACATTAACTCAAAAAAATGAATCAATTGTTGCATATGGACTTATAGATTCAAGGTTGCTCATTTTTAGGTGCCATTTAATTATGTTTGAAAATAAATAGATATAATAGTTCTCACTAAAAAATGTGTATATGTGCATGAACAAATATCATTTCCCCTGAATCAGTGTCAAATAATATCTAAAATAGTGTATGTGTGCATGAACTAGTACCATGCCCCACCAATTCAATTCTAACTGATAAGGAATGTTATGCATCTATATGCTAAATATGAGAATTTGTATCTCAAATGTACCAGTATGGAAAAACCTATAATTTATGTTCCTATAAATCATGTGTACCTACATGGCATATACACTCAAGAGTATTTAAATATATACTCTGTAACTCATGTATCTCTAAAGTGAGTGCATATGCATGGCATATGCCCCTAGAATATGTGAATATATGTCTCATATCTTAACCCAATTAATATCTAAATCACTCAAAATCTATGAATCATATATTTTATCCCAAAATTTGATTTATCTTATCATGAATGTTTATGTATTTATGAAAGCTCACTAATATTCCCCTTTTTGAGGTGATGGATCTATCATGTAAGTCACCCATCTCAAAATAAATATTTAACTATATCATGTTATATATAAATATGTCATCATCTAGAATCAAGGAAATATGTGGATAATATGTCATCATAGTAATGTATATGTCATCAATGTATGGAACATATGTAATATAGGGCATATAAGTTTTATTTAATTGATATATTTATCAATTAGGCATGTAGTGGTAACCATCATTGATATAATAACTAAATAAGAATACATAGTAAGGAAGTGCATGATATAAATCATGGCACCACACATAAAGATAAGGTGCATGGTAAAGATCATGCCACCTATGAACTCATAAATAGCATCAAGCTCAACATTATTAACAAGATTAGTAAATAATGTAATAGCTATAATGCACAAAATAAAATCAAGCAAAAGTAAGGAAAAGGGTTTCACATGATAGATATAAATATTTCACATCAAACAAGGCTAAGGGCCACACACAAGGGACATGAATATGTTACAACAACACAAGGCCAAAGGCCACATTCAAGGGACATAAATATGTCAAAAAATGGGCAAACGAATGTCGCACACACAAGACCAATATATGCACATAATATACAATAAATGACTAACCTATAATGAAATATTAACATCATATATGAATCATATAACAAGTGAATACTAGTCTACACAACCCTTGTATATGAATGTCACATCATATCAAAATAGCATATCCATGTAACACTATGTAATATATGAGTTACTATAAAAACATGTATAAGCAATTTATGCAACTCAACATGGTAAAAGGTCAAAATAAGATATAGCTTGTGATATTGTGACCTATAGAATAATATGTCCATATTTTACCATAACTTGGATTAATTTGAATTACTTAATCTAATTAAGATAAATACTTGAAATAAAATTCAAATATTAAGATATGGTATTCAAGCATACATATGAATGTAAAATACTAAGATGTATTATCCTGATTTGATAAGTGGCATCTGATAAATATAATAAGTATAAAAATGAGATGAATACTTAGATTTTTTGGTTGATTGTCTAACTAAAACTATATTATGAAAGTGAAAATTAGGATAATGTAGGTTGTGGTTTGTTTAGTTCAAAAATTGATTCTCTGTTTACACTGGGTTAATTCCACCCTTATGGGTCAATATCACTAGTTGATATTTATTTATTTATTGGTATTAATATGTGAATAATTAAAGAACAATGACTATATGTTCCTACACATGTCTTTACTTGCTTTATATTTTCAGTCCTAAACCTTGATGATGCACATAGCTCCAAAATTTAGTCTCCTTTATCTTAAAACCCAAGGTATACTTGTGAGGGATATAAACCTATAAAATGGGGAAAATGTAATGGGATAACTTCATCTAAATCACCTCTATTTTATTATCTATTATTTCCTATGTATATGATACTCTGAGTGAAAATAAGTCACACATATTTCTCCCACCTAGTGTGATTGTGTAATTGTATTTCTTCTCTCTATACATGCAATTAATTATTATGATTTGATACTTGAAAATGCTTCTTTTCACTTGGATTTAGAGTTCTTTAGACTTGGCTTGTGACTTCTCCTAGTCATAATTTTCAAATTTGTCAATAATAGGGAAAATTTTCTCAATGTGAAATAGTGTTTATATGTGTTCCAAAAAAGTGCCAAGTCCATTTTGAATGAAACTTGTGTGTGTGTGTGTGTGTGTGTGTGTGTGTAGTGGTTTAATTTTATAAAATATTCATTGTTTGGATCAATTCAGTACTGACCAAATCAAATTAATATTGACTAGCACTACTAATGGACTTTGGCAGAATTGATCGTGTACATGCAAACTAAATTAAAAGTCTAGATATGTTTGTACATAAAATTTAACAAGTTTAAAATAGATAGTGAGTTTATTATGGGTGTATAATAATTGAATGGAATATTATCTCATAATATAGCATGCAAGTGTGAGAGAATGGTGGATTGAGACTTTGTTTGTGTGCTCATGTCATCTGTGGTAAATGTGTATCAAGTTTATATTTTTCAAGTAATAAAGATCACATTTTAGAATCTCAAAATTCCCCCATTTTATTCTAGTAATGAAATTTCTAGAGTAAAAGGATAAAAATTTTGTGTATGTGCAACAAACTTTCTCTTTGGTATGATGCTCCAATTGTGTAGGTCACTCAATAATAAAAAATGAAATTATGTTTTGTCAATGTCCATAAATTAAATAGTTAATTTGAAACTAATTTTTTTAATTTTTAAATTAAAGGATTAGAGTGAACTTGTGTGTTCATGAAAACCATACTACCCTTAAAACTTATTGGAGATGATGCTTCCTTGTTGAAGCATTGGAAAAAATTATGCTTTCTTTCTAAATCACATGGAGAGTTGAGGTGATTTTTCCTAAAATTTGTGTAACTATGTAGAATCTTGGGTTGGGAAGGAAACACACCAAACCCCTCATGAAATGTGAAATTTATATAATGTAATAACCTAAATAATTACATAGGTAAAAGAGAGAACCATAAATCCATGTTCACTTAAAGAAAGTGAATCAACCACTATAGATTGCTTATAAATTCCATTGCATATTTTTTCTCAAGTTAATTCCATGTAAACAAAAAAATGAGTGATGTTCATGACCCCATAATGAACATAGGTTTGATTGTATAGTTTTGCTCGATGTATAATATAATGCATGATCAAAATATAATGAATAGTGTGCATTCCCCCATCATAACTATAAATCAAATAAGTGTGAATTGAATTGATGACAATTTTCCATTGAATTGTAAATAATGTCATTGTGTATGTGTGCATGAACCAATATCATGCCCCATAAATATTTGTCAACATATATAAGATGTTAGGCATATATATGTTGAATTTTAGAACATGTATCTCATATGTATGTGTATGTATAAACATGTTGTTTTTATTCATGTATATTGTGTGCATATGTCCATGTATATGCACCCACTTGTGTATGAATCTATGCTCAAGTGTTTATAGATTGAGTTCATATGAATGGAATATGCCCTTGTAATATGTATCAATGTGCCAATATATGTCATGTATTTGAACCATTTGATTCTAAACCATTCTAAACATCTAAATATATGTACTCTAATTTCAATTTGTGCTCATGGAGTCTTATGTCTCTATGATAAGCCCATTATAATGCCACCCCTTTGAGATGAGAGAAGTATCAAGTAAGTCACTCATCTCAAAATAAGATTTAACTTCATCATGTCATGTATAAAGATAGTATAATGTAATATCATTTTATCATGTGGAGAATATGTCATCATGGTAATGTATGTGTCAATCAAGGCATGTATTTAACATATGTAATGCATGGCATTTAAGTTTCATGTCTATAGAAATGTATCAATGAAGAACATTGTATAAATATATTTGAATACAAATACCCAGTAAAAGTGCATTATATAAGTTTTGGCACCATTCATTTTCATAAATCTCAACAAGTGTAAGTGTTAGTGTCACACATAAGGGACATATACAATGGACATGAAAATTTCTCAACAAATAAGGCTAAGTGTTACATGCAAGGAGACATTAAAATGTCATAAAAAATAATTCCAAGGGCCACTTGCAAAGGGAGATTAAAAAATGACTCAAACAAGGGACATCAAGGATGTCACATCAACAAGGCATAGGGGCCACACACAATAGTCAAACATATATTATCATATCATGTAAAATAGTAACAACATCAATGAATCATAGAACAAAGAACTAGTCTACACCATCCATATGATTCAATGTCACATTGTAGTTGTTTAACCATATTTTAGATAAGATGTTATCCTACTTAGTTAAAATGGTTAAGGATGTAAAAATGATAGGGCACAAGGGTCAATATCAAATCTACAATAGGCCAATTAATGTGCTAAATTTAAATGTACCATACATTGAATTTATAATGTTGAAATAGGCAATTAATGGAAAGTATAACTATGCTAGATATATAAATGAAATAAAATAAAGTATTTAATTATTTCTAATGATAACATAGTATTTGATCTAGTATAGGTAGGAAGATAATTCTATAATAATTGTTAGATTTTTATATGTGGTGCCTCTAGCTCTTTAAACACTTACATCAACCTGAGATAATTGCATCAATGTTAGTGTCTAAGTTTGACACTAGTGTCCTAAACATAAATTTTCTCAAATAAGATGTAACCAACTAGATGATTTTGGGTTTGGATTCACCTTTATTCTAATGTATTTAGATCTAATTCATGGACTATCATTCCTGGTGAAACAAAAAAACCCTAGTTTTCTATCTTCAATATGACCTGGGGGAAAATGGGTTAGTGGGCACATGGTGTCAAGCTAACTCCTAATGACCCTATTTTTAAATTGAACTACCTACATAGCCAATACTCCATAATAGGGCCTCAAACTCATATAGTTTTCCCATATGTGTTGTATTTTGTGTGAATAATGTAATGTGTAAAGTAAGTACAATAGTGACCTAACTTTTAACTTAGAAAATATGAATTTATGGCTACTCCTTTAGTACTTTATACCTTTAGTTGGGTTATTCCATTGACTAATATCAAAATATGTAAGAATAAGAATCTTTTAGTAACTTGGGTTCTTCTTGAGTGTTATTTTGGTCTAATTTCTAGATGAGGAATGAATGAGGGTTGATATTGTATTTATACCAATCCTTTCAAGAAATAACTGACATTAAAGCACTTATTCAAACCATTGTAATAAGTTTCATTTTAAAATTGGATGACTTCATTGGGATAGGATAGTAATGTTGATGTCACTATCTGACCTAGACATTAGTTTCTAATGAGAAAGAGAGCAAACATAATCTTAGAACTTGTAGATGTATAATATAAGTACATTTTAAGCCTTTTTGGGCAAGATGGGATGTCTTTGTCATCAATATAAGGCTAGTTAGACTATGAGATAGGCTGAGGGGTACAAGATAGAGCATATATGAGGCTTAAAAAAGTAAGGCATGTGTAGAACTAAGAGGAATAGCCAAGGTCATGAGTTTTCTAAGTGTACAAGACTGAGGTATTACATAATCACAAAATATCATCTACATCCCCCCCTTTAATCTAGTAATTAAATTACTAGTTTTAAGGAAAGGAATAAGTACCTAGGTGTGTGTACACACCTTATCTTTGTTTGAGTTGAATTTGAGTGATTTTCTAGAGTTGGATTTGAGTTATTTGTTGGTGACTAGCCTATAACCAAGAGTATGTTATAGTATATTATTAGTGCATATAATATGGTTCAAAAGTAATTAAAATAGATTAAAATTGAAAGAGAAGAGTTTAGGAGTACACATGTGTGTTGATATAACCACCTTATCTTTTGGCAAGATATTTTTGCAAAATATGTATTACTGTAAGGCTTTAAAATTAATATTAAGATAAATATAGATAAATCTTTAAATTGCATGTATCCAAGGAGATATAGAGAGAGATATTAGAAGTCACATACCCCCAACATGGAATAAAATTGATTTGCCACATGGTAGTTGAGATTAGTTCAACTATGTAATATAAATATACTCATAGCCTAGTGAGTTTGGATGATCAATTCCAAACTAAAAACTTGCCAATATTAAGTGATTTAATCACCCCAAACATGCCAAAAGGTAAACCAACTACTGTAGTAGATCAGACGCTAAAGTTTATAAAATTTTGTTGGGTATTATTATTTGTAATAGCTTTGGAATCTAAATTTGATTTGGATTTTTCAATATTAGTCACATGTTGCATAACATATTCACCTTAGATTTGTCTCATGCTAAAATTATGTGTAATAATGGTATCATGTATATAATTTTGCCACAAATGTGTATCAAAATCATATAATTGTGTGATTTGGCCAATTTAAGAAAAAAATAAGTGTGAAGGACATGCTTCTAAAGCATGCCCCCACTGTATATAGAGAAATATGAAATCAATATAAGTACCAATGCGGAGGACATGTTTCCAAAACATGACCCCACTATAAACTAGAGATGTTGAAAACTAATTAGGTATGGAGAACATGCTTCTAAAGCATGCCCCGACTAAATATATGAATTACAAGTATGATATTGAAAGAATTTGGATAACATGCTTTACAAACATACCCCCACTGAATATAAAACTATGAATTTGTGGAATTCATAGTCATGACATGACCCCACTAAATCTATAAATTGGTGTAAGTACCATATACTGTGTGAGTGTGGATAACATGCTTCTAAAGCATGCCCCTACTATAATATGGAAACTATGAAAATTTAGCATTCATGTCACCATGACATGATCCCACTAATATTCCCCGCTTTTAAGTGAGGTATAAATAGTACCTAGTAGTTATCTCACCTCAAAAGGGTAAGACAACTTTAAATCTATGAATGTAACCATGTAATATATAAAAGGCAATATGTCTAGGTAGATGTAATATTGAATCATATAGAACCAATGTGATCACATGTAGTCCTAATATGCACAATAAATATCATGGTAACATCTATATAATAACAATACAAGCTCAACAAGCAAAAAATCACACACACAAGAGTACTCAAAAGCAATTAAAAGGTAGTGATCCAAGGAAACCAAAAATAAGGAGCATGTTTAAATTACACAAAAATGAATGGACATGACTTCGTCAAATGTACACAAAATCAAGGAATGACATATTCAAATGTCTAAGAATTCAATGACATATTCAAATGTCCAAAAAAATAAGGAATGACATATTCAAATGTCCAAGAATGCAATGACATATTTAAATGTCCAAGAAATCAAACATAGGCATAGGGGCCACATACAACATAGCATATGCAAATTCTCAAAAAATCAATGTAATAGCAAGGTAAAACACTTAAGTGTGTAAAGTGAAAACATGAACAACCAACATAAACATGTCATAATGGCCCATGGATCAATTATGTTAACAAAAAATGTCAAGTACATAGCATATCAAGTACCTTGTGTAAGATTTAATCATGGATAATAGGTAGGTGTAAGTACATATATAAGCTCAAACATCATAGTGTATAGTTATCATCAAATCATATAACCTATGTATATCAAGACTGTAGAATATCGATGCCCCCAACATCCTAGTGATGTGAGTAGAGGGAAGGCCCAACATCCATAAGTGTATTTTATATCTATCTATGCTTATATATGTGTATTTAGGATTAAATGATATGTTATTCCTCAAAAACTAATACGTAGATGTCAAAGAGGCAAGAGAACATGTAGGTATCAAACATGTTTCTAGATTTTTGAATGTTTTTTTTTTTTTTGGTATTTTTTATTATGAGGAAAGATCATCCTATGATGTCATCTAATGGATGATCATATATGTTTCTCCCCATTGTGAACCTTACAACCTCAAGTTAGATATTTTACATTGTTTACATCATTATTAGATAGGTTGAAAAGGGAATAGCATGTTCATCCTCACATTTTGCATGTGTAGTAGAAGATATAATGTTATAATTTGAAATATGTACTAATTTGCCTTCATGAGGAAAGGAAATTCCTTCTTTATTTAGGTAAATTTTTTATTCTATTTGGTATAGCCAAAGAGTTCCAAGTGTAAATGCATATATATATGTGGTGTTGTATAAAAGGGCACTCAATGTTATCTCAATTTTGGGCTTATTACAACCAAGTGAAAATATGGGATTTTCCCTCTGCACTCAACATTTTACACTTAGTTGTGATGGAATAATTTCACATAAGGCATAGGCCTTATGAACTAACCCAAAGTACAACTAATAAGGAACTAGGGCTCACATTGGGATAGTTATGCATTAGTGTAAGATATCAATTATGAGATTTAGTCAATTCATAGAAGTTTTTAAGTAGATCCATATGCGTAAGACTTTCATGGACTATGTTTAGTGGTCTATAGGCACAAACCTTTCATGGAATAATACTAGAATCATATGGGCACAAGCCCTTGGTAAACTAACCCTAACATCATATAGACACTAAAAGGGTCATAGGGATACTTTCACTTAAGTTCTCACACTAGGCTCATGCTTCTATCAAGGGTAGGAACACTTGATGCATGGGATTTATATACTTAGTCTTTATGCAAGTTACAGTTTATGTCATCATCTATAATAAGGATGTCATTAACATACTAAACTAGAATCTCATTAACAACATTATTAACATAAATGTATATAAATTATAACATTATAATCATTGCACATTTAAATAATAATATTAAAGATGCATAAACTAGATTAATCTCAATTTGATGCAACATTCATCTTCATTAATTAAATCTTAAACAATATAGATTTCATAGAAAGAAATATATTCAAGTTATCATACGTCAGGACCTAGAGGCTCACAAGTGAGCTTGGGTGTATAAAAATGGAGCCTTAAAAGCATATATGCTAAGCCTACATATAATGGTTTTTGGGTTCATTCATACAAATATAATTTCAATTCTCTAGAGCTTTATTGCACTATCTTTGCATCTCTTTGCTTTCCTAGTTTGAGCTCCTTTTATAGCTCTTCAAGAACATCTCTACCAGAGTGGATTATACATATCAAGTGTCGAGATGGAACCTTAGTGATCATTCCATTATTTCCATCAACTTATGAAGTTCTCATTATAGTCACCATGCATCTCTCAATCATTGAAGATGCCCTAAAAATCTTGGAATTAGTTATCCACTTTCTAGCTAGTGTAAGGTATGCATTAAACTCTCTAGTTGGCACTAAAATTCCAAAATGTCATCATTAAGAAAAATGATGCCTCAAACTGATGTGTATGTCATGCTAGAGTTAATCCTACACTTATGAAAATAAGGGTCCAACATTACCCTATGAAAATTTTCTAGTCCATCTTCGAACTAGGTTGTCAAGGTCTTTGGTGCATAAAACTCGATTGTGCTCTCTTTAAGCTCATAAATAGAGTCTTTAAATACCTTAATGGTAAACTTGATTTTTTTAGTAGCACTATCTATTTTTCTAGAGTTATTATTAAGTGAAAGCATGACAATATTTTCCATCTCCTTCCTAAAGGCCTCTACATTTCCATTAGCCTTAGTCATACTCACATCCAATATTACTCCTTATTCATAGGACTTGGTTTGTAGAGCACAGAAGAGTGCTTCCAATTTTTTATCTTGATCCTTGATTTGGGTGATTATCATATTGACATTCCCTATGATCTACACCCACTCTAACCTACTTGTTGAGTATACATGTGCCATCAACTTCTCCTGCTCTACCTTTACATGCTTGAGGTGCATGTCCTTGACTAATACTTGGTTTGAGAAGATAAATAATATGGTGTTAGCTAAATATATGCCTTCCTATAGTTTTAAAAAGAGGTATTCTACCTCTTCAAGATTATCATCAATCTCCTTTTATATCATGGTGTAGGTATCTTCTTCTTCTTACACCAACTTTAGCTTTAACCTTGGGAGCATATGGTCTACTAGCACATAGATTTTATCAACCTTTAAGAGGTCAAAAAATTGATGTCAACCAACAGGGATGGTTATGCCATCTATATGTGCTTATAGAGCTTCTATAACTTGAATTTAGTGGTATATGCTTCTTCTTAGGCTTCTTCATGGAGTTGCTTCCATTTTCTCATCTTGTCATCATCGATTATATTTTGTCATGTAACCTTGGTGGCCATCTTGATTAGCACATTCATAGATCACACTAGGTTCATGGTACAGGGGTTTATGAGGAGGGAGGCATGCCCTTATTCAATCTCTTATGTGCCTAAAATAGCCTTTTTAGGCACCTCAAAGTGAGGCTCATCCATATAGTGATCAAACATAAATGCAAGTTGTTTACACATCCTAGTTGTGAAGGTTTGGGGGGAATAGTGTTAAACATGTAAAATTATTCATCCTTCTACCCCTGTTACACCTTCTCCCTTATGCTCATCTTTGCATAATCCTTCTTGATGATGGCCATCTCCATTTTTTCTTCCTCTTCTTCATTTGCACAACCACTTTCTTTAGTTATTTCCTTAGAGGAATCATCTATTTATTCCTTAGGGGGTTCTTCCTCAAAATTTTCCCCTTTCTCCACTTCTTCTTCCTAAGGTTTCTCAATATTTACCTTTAGGTTAATTCCTTTGATGCCAACATCACCTTGTTCCTACTATGGTTCATCAACAGTCTTTATTTATTATTTTGAGGTATTAGTATCACCTTAGTTTTCTTCAAACACCCCTTCACTACTTGAATGCACCTCTTATATATCTTCTTATACCTTCTTGGTGGGGGAATTAGGTACTTTCTTGGTTGCTTCAATGGATGGTCTCACTCTTGTGAGAACATTCTTGGTATTTTTCTCTTATTTGGCCTTTACTTTTTCCTAAGATAGTTTGTGTTTCTCTTCAAGTGCCAATGCCTTCTCAATGTCCTCCTTATTAAGGCCCATTTTATTCCACACCCTTGTCCTATCCTCTTATATTTGTGAAGGTGGTGTGGAGGGTTATTTATTGGATAAGGATCTTGTTGGTTCCTTTACATATTCAAGTATAATAGTTGTGACATTTTGGAGGGCCTTCTATACATCCTTGGCATGGATCTACTCTTCCTCTTTGACTTATTGATGTAGGTCCCTTCTCTTTATTCCTTAGTTTTTCATCTATTTTAGGCATGAGTTTCTCCTCTTTATCCACTTCTATCATATTTATTGTAGGGAATGCAACTAGTCCCTTTGTCTTCTTCTTGTGATTCTTGTTGGAGGAAGTAATCTCTAGCATGAAGGTTACATACTTCTTGGGAGATGGAGGTGTAGTTTGTTCTATAGAGGCAATCTTCAACTTGATTCTCTTATTTATCTCCTTAATTATCTCTCCCTGCTTCTTTTGGGGGGTCTTATCCTACATCTTTGTCACTAGCTTCCCTTCATTACCAATTAGAAGGGGGTGATCATCATCTTTCTTCGGATCAGTACCCTTCTTTATGGCTTAATTTGGTAATAAAAGTTAAAGATGTGTTTGGTTATTATTTCCTTTTGGAAGGGATAGACGTATACTTTTTTAGATTCATCATTCATGGCCTTTGCTCTAGGGTACACATACTATCACCTAAACCTGCTCATGTCTTGATCCATGGTCTTCACTAGGACTTTAACTATTATGCACATGGAATCCTCCTTAGCACCATAATGAAATACTTGTGGAAAATGTATAAGGTAACTTCAGCCATCTAGATAGGTTTACATTTGTGAGTGTCAGGCACACTACACAAAAATATTACATTATAGTGAAGGTCATCATTCCTACCATTTATTAGGGGAGATATTGAGGGATATGCCATTCAATCCCAAAGGCCTTGATGTATCAGTCACACCACCCTTGTTTTTTATTTTTGTGAGAAGCTAGGTGGGTAGATGAATTCTTGATACTTTATCATAAGGGAGTCATTGTGGGGTGGGAACATCCATAGATTATCTTTATCACCATCTGGCATGTCAATATCCTCCATCACTATCAATATTATTAGATATCCCCATCTGAAGGTCTCACACACTTTGTGGCACTTCATCATGTTCTTAAAAATATCCTCAATAATAAATCTTATGATATTAAACTTCACCCCTTATGTCATGTGATTGGAAATACACAGGTAGATCTTACTTATGTCAAACCACTATCCATTGGGTCATAGCTTATAACTAACTAGGTGTGTCTCTACCCTCATGGCAACATCTTAGATGTCTTTGATAAAGAATTTGAACCCTGCCTTATAGTAGCCCAAAAGCTTTATTACCCTCTTAACCTCAACTTCATCATCCATGATTTGATGGATGTCCATCCCTATGCTTGGGAGTCTTATGATCCTACTGATGAGGTGCATCAAGATCCTCATGCACCTCCCTATGAAATAGAAGTGGTTACCATGGACATGTGAGAGTAGGAATTACACCAATTCCTCTAGCTTGTTAAAACTTAGAATCTCAAATAATTAGTTTGTACATATTATCTCCAACTGGTCTCAAATGGAGACATTGAATAATATCATACTTGTCTAGGGATTCTTTCCTATATCAACCATCCAGTCCTGGTTGAGTTCTTGTGTATTATTAGGCATTTGCTCCTTTAATCTACACGTGTGTGAAGGATACCAATTTCTCCCCCACTATGACCTCTATGGGGAACTACATCTCTCTATAATCAATATTTATGCTTGCTTCAAGGTCAATTATGATGATGCTAATTCCTTTTACTAGTTGCACTTCTCACTTCACTATGGCTACTTCTTTCACTATTTGTGCCTTCTTAGCATCTTTTTATGCCTTCAATAGCCCTATACTTAATATTTTCTTTCCCATTATGAACTAGTTGTTATTAATGTGTGATTGGTTGATCTTTTTAAAGCCATTAATTTTGCTTTATGCTTCCTCATAGTCATGGAAACTATAACTATGTCTTCAGTTCTTGACCTTCATGCACTGTTAATGGCAACCTTGATGTTTTATAGAATTCCTACCATCTAGTTTCTCTCTCAATTCCTCTCCATTCACCTCCTTTGAAATTTGAAGCAGATTGTAATTCTATCATGATTTAATTATTCTCACTTTGGAGCTATGAATGCTCTGGTTCTCACTATGGTAGCAAGTTTTTGGTTCAGCTCTATGTTTAGGTTCAAATTTTTACAAGGTTTTTAACCTTTCACAGTTTATTATTCTCCCCTTTATACCTTATTAATGACTGGTAATTAATGGCATGATAGCATGTGGATATCTTAAAATTTGATAAACCTATGAAATCCATTAAAATATACCACCACATTCTCATTTATTGCTAATCTTTGTACCTCCACCATCATAACATTAAATTTTTCTAATGGTTTATTTGGTGAAGTGATAGGTGATTCAAATGGTCACTTCCCACTAACCATTAGTTGGGTTCTAGTTATTTTGATGATCTTTCTCTTGCACTTTATTAATTTTGGTGTAACCTTCACCCTTCTTATGGTAACTTGGGTGCATCTCTTCACATGCACGTAATTCAACCTCCTTGGTTCCATCTTTCCTTAGTGTTGCACTTTTTTTCCAAGCATAACTGTCTTGGTTAATTTATTTTCACTTTCATGTCTTTCTTTGTCTTTCCTTACCCCATACAAACTCTTGTGTTGGTCATCTAGTGCTTCATTCTCTAAGCTTGGTTTACATTACACTAACATCTTGTGTGCCTCATTTAGTCAACTTATATTCACATCTTCCTAAAAATGGTAACTTCACATGCCCAAAAACATAGGTGTCTAGCCTCAGGCACTTAGAGATCATATATGCTCAACTCATCCTATTGGATTTATGCATGTAAGTACCATAGTAGTTTTTCTATAGGCCTAAAATCACCATGTTTATTCTCCTAACACAAATGAAACAAACATAAGGAAATATTTGGCATGTGCCAAATATTTTTTTGGTCAACCCAAAATAACTAACTTGTGACCAGGAAGTTGATGTATGATGGTGTTAGTACCATCTCATTGACTATAAGGCTTTAATTTATTGTCATTGAAATTATCAAGGAGTACAACTTTCATGTGCTAGTCTCCAATATTATATGAATTTTATAAGTTCCCATCCACCTAATCTATATCTTGCATGGGTGTTTGAGGTACGTTTAATCATATATCAAGACTAGTACACCATCGATAAAAATATTATGCTTGATGTGTTTATCATGTCACAGATTTTGGTGTACCTTTTATATTTTTTAACTCCTTCTTTCTTAGTTACATGCTTCTTCCAAGTATTCCAAGTCTTCCAATCATGTGCTCAAAGACTCTTTGTCATCCAAATGACCAATATGCACAAGGCATATTGAGGGCACCATAAATTCCATCAATAAAATGGTCTATGTGCCAAACACCAATTGGAATGGTGTAGCCTTATTCAAGTGCTTATACATCATGTAATAGGCTGATAATACTTATAATACATGGTCATCTCAATCCTTATGACCAACATTGCATATCTTTATGAGGCACTTTATCAATATCTTATTGAATGCCTCAATGGTGTCATTTGCTTATGGATGATAAGGTGTCATCTTATGGTGTGGCAACATATATTCTATCAATAGGATCTACATGGTTTCATTAATGAAGTGCATTCCATGGTTTCTAATCAAATTAAGTGGGCACCCATAGTTACTGATGATGTTTTTCTATATAAACCTTGCTATGGTGGTGATTGTACAATCTTTAATTGGTGTTTCCTCAATCCATTTGGTGAAGTAATATTTGGCCATTATAATGTGTCATGAACCTATGTGTCTTATAATAGGAGTGATAAGCACCATAAATTCAATATCCCATTTTCAAAATGGTGCCTAGGTAAGGATGGGGATGAGCAGCATATCATCCTAGTGGTTGGGCTTTCCTATGAACTGGTAGGTGTCACATGCTTTGGTGTAATATTTAACATCTTAGAATAAAGCTAGCCACCATAATCTAGATTTTAGTACCTTACATGTCATTACATCTCTAGTGTAATGACATATATCAATCCCCTCATATGTTTCTTGAAATACTTAGCCCATTCATACTCTAGGACACATCAGTGTAGGACCTCATCATGGCTCAACTTGTAAGTTCCTCATCAATGAGTTGAAAAGGGGTGGCATGAACTTCAAGTTACTTCTTTTCTTTAGTCATCATAGTTAAGGGATTATATCTAGATGTTAAAAATGTGGCAATCTTTGCCAAGTCCTTAGGGATACACTAGATTCTATAAATTTGTGCATCAAGCATGTCATCTTCAATAGGCACTACTGCATCACCAAATTTAATGTAGGATAAATGGTCTGGGCCCGAGTTTTATTTTCTAAGATTTATGATAATAGAGAACTAGAATTATTTAAACAAAACAATCTATTGATAAATTCACTCGAGGAGAATGGGCTTGTTTAATAGGTACTTAATCACCTCATGATCCATGAAGAATATGAAGGGGATTACCAACAAATGTTACCAAAATTTCTATAAGGTGTAGACCATGGAAAGCACTTGACGCTCAGTTGTGGTATAGTTATGTTCTACCTTAGTCAAATTTCTACTTGTAAAAGAAATGGGATGGTCCATTTTTCCTTCTCTTGGTTGTGCCAAAATGGCACCGATCATAGTTAAAAATGCATCGATGTCGACATGAAAGGAATTCATCTAGTTAGGAAATTATAATATTAGTTTGCTTACTAGTTTGAGCTTTAGGGTCTCAAATGCATCTTCCTACACTATGCCCCAATAGAATGGGCCATCCTTTTGTAAAAGCTCTTCTAAAGGAATTTTAATATTAGCATAGTTCCTTATGAACCTCCTATAATACCCATAATGACCAAGAAAGGTGTGAATGTATTTCTATGTTTATGGGGTTTAGATCTAAAGGATGATTGCAATCTTTTTTGGATCAATAAGTAAACCATATTTGTAGATGATGTGCCTAATAAAAGTGTCAAATAACATTATGAAGACATAATTATTGAGTTTTAAATATATATAAAATTGATTTCACCTCTCAAACATCAAGTGAAAATTATCATACTGATTCTTCACTAATCCATACACAATATAATCATCTAAGCACACTTAAAGGAACTTTTAGATGAATTCCTTGAAAGTAGTTATCACCACTCAACATAATATGGTTGGTGCATTCTTTAGTCCAAAGGGCATCATATTGTATGTAAAATAACCCCATTATTTCACAAAGGTAGTTTTGGGCTTATCCTCCTCTTTGATTTGCATTTGATGATATCCTAAGAACCCATTAGCAAAAGTGTATATATCACAACTTGTAATGCCATCCAAGACTTCATCAATGGATGAAGTTGGAAATGGGTCAGTTACATAGGCAGCATTCAATAATCTATAGTCAATATAAATTTAGATGTGCCCATACTTCTTAACACTAATGACTATGGGGCTAACACATTTAAAATATTACATAGGGTAGATGATGCTTGCATCTAGCATATCATCAATCTTGATTTTGACCTTGGCATGAAGATTGGGGTTCATCTTGTAAGGTTGTTTCTTAACAGGTCTTACACCATGAACTAGCTTGATGCTCTTATTCTTGATAGATGGATGTGTGCCTTAAATATCTTAGTAATTATAAGGGAACAAGTCTTGGAACTCCTTCAGGAGATCATAATAAGTTTCAGCTCCATGTCAGACTAATAGGTGCCTAGAGTAGTAATATTTGGTTCCACTTCTAACCTGATATCTATCTTTTTATTTTTTAGTAGCATGTTGTATAGCTCATTCTTCTCTTGATGGGAATACTTGAATTATATATTTCCCTTAATTATTTCTATCCAAAGGTGAGTAGGTTCTTCTAATTCTAGGGTACTATCCTCAACTTGGTGTACTAACTTTTTTTTCTTGTCAAGCTCTTCTTGTTATGTGCCTTCTAAGTTTCATCATCTTCATCACTAGAGTCACTATTAAGGGTTTATTATTTAAATATAATTGGAAGTTCCAACCCTTTTTCATTAAACATGTCTTTTAGGTGCTCTTCCAATATTACAGTGTCCTTGAACACTGACCTTTGAACCACCTATAATGGCTCAATAAATTCAAGGTTTTGTGAAGAAAATGAGAAGTTGTGAACAAACCAATCCTTAAGTGTATCTCAATTGGATATTTTATATTATGTCTCACTGATAATGTACCATGCCTATACCTATGTCTTTAAGGTCTTATAGAAGGCATGCACGCATAGGTTCCCTTTGGAATTTTTGCCATAGACAATCCATGTTTCTTCATAAAACCACACATACTCTATCGGTTCAAAGTTTCAAAAGTAGGCTGAGATGTCCAAGTCCTTATTGATCTTTCTAAATTTAGTGAAAATGGTTACCTTCACATCTTTCCCAGTTGGCAAGCTAGGCCTTTCTGCTACCCGCCAATGAGTGGTAGTGATCTTTAATTTATACACTTGGGAACCTATTTTATCCACCTCTTTTGGGATGCATGATTCAAGGTCATAGATATAGTCTTCCACTAGATTACTCCCTTTATATCTCAAGTGTTGTAATTTTATCATTATTAAGGTGAAACACTCTCTTTCCCTTCTTCTTGGCATAAGGGACCCATATTTTAGAATCATGATCAATTTAGACCTAGCCTATCTTTACTAGTTTTGGTGTCTTTACATACACCAGGAAGCATTTTCAACCAATGGTCTCATATGCTTCCTCAACCCATCAGTCACAAGAAACATTAGTGGTGTTTGAGTTTGATTTCCCATCTTTCTAAGAAATCACTCCTTGATCATTGGGGTCTAGCATCTTAGTGCCTTGTGTCATGATGTTATATATGTGGTTGATCTTATCTATGAGGTCCATAATCTTGACATAGGAGGGTCATTGGTCCTATGACAGGGGTATAACTACCTTCTCCTTTCCATTCTAAAATGTCATGTAGCACTTCTTAAAGCACATATCTACATTATTTTCATAACACCATGGCCTTCTTAGAAGGACCAAGTAGCTATCATATTCTACTAACTCGATCACTTCAAATTCATCATGGAATTTGATGCCCATGATATCTATAATTGTGATTTTCAAGATTCTAATAGGTTACACCCAAGTCTTATTGGCCATGAAAAGTACATGAGGGGAAGGCTTCAAGGCTAGCCTACCCATTTTCTCCTAGGCATTCTTGGTTAATATGTGGACCTCAGCACCTATGTCTATAAAGACCTCATAAATAGACCGTCCATCAATGATGGAATTCATGAGGAGTTATTCTCTATACTCTACATTTTTTATATGTTGAACTTCTCATGCCCTCTCCATGCATGGCATAGCAACTTTGACTAGATTTTGACCCACATGCTCTAAGAGCAAGCCCTTCAATAAGGAAACATTCCCTCTACTTCTAAGAGGTACAAGATCTCCATTAATTATTATATCTCAACTTCTTATATGTCCTACTTCTTTCAAGAGGTAGCATCCTATGCTTCTAGATCTTATGTTAATTAGAGTTTCCCTTAAAAATTTTGGATCACACTCATAGCCTATTATAATATATCTTTTTGGCATATTGAGTCTAAGTAAGGCATATTTTTAGGTTTAAGCCATGTTATATGCTTAGTCTAACCCTTATCCCCATGTTCTAGGTGTAACTCAAGTATTGTTGTAATTGGTGGCTGAGTGGTGAATTCATTATGAGTATTCACCTACACCTTAACTATTTTTATGTAGGTTGATTGCACCTTCAGGGTCTACTTTTCCATTTTTGGCTCATGCCTAATCATTTATTCACCCTTATCTACACTAAGCTTATCTTGGGTCAACTTTTTGTATGATTCAAGGCATTATTTAACCTTATGGGACCCTCAAAAATACCCACATGTGGGATGTGTATGGAAGTCATACTGATAATGCTCTTTCAAGCCACACTTATAACATGAGTGTGGTGGGAAGATTTTACCACCTCATCCTCCACCTCACCCTCTAGCACCTCATTACATCCCAAACCTTATATTCTATTGACCATAGCCTTCATTTCTTTGATTATCTTTCCCTCCAACTACTATAGTTGCCTACCGTGTGCCTCTTTCCATGTTCTCACACATCTCATCAATTACCTAGCAATCATTTTTCGTATGGTTGTACGCATTACATAACTAAAAATAGATGGTTATGTTGACTTGGATGGTGCATTACAATAAAGGTTAGTTGTGAACATCATTCACCTCTTGACAAATTTCATATCTTAAAATAAATGTGTGCACGTTCCTTTGTGGTCAATTACTCCTATTATTTCCTTTTGATTTGTATTTAGTGCACCATAATCCACTTCAAGCATCTTGTGATGAGATAGTGGTAAAATTTTAAAGTTGGGAGGCCATAGATGCAATCTATAGCTCCCTAAATGGGCTGATCCTAGTATTTATGCTTTTGACTACCTCATCTCTGAGCATGGCTTCAAGTGATTTTTTGGGGTCTATAAAATTCTTCATGGAAAGCACTCTTTATTATCGAAAAAGCAATCTTCTAATAAACCACTATGCATCTTAGGAAGGGTGAATATCATATGGGATCTTTGAGATGAGAATTTTGAAACTCACATCATATAGGTGTACACTTTCTAAGAGTCCTTGTGTAATCTCTTTGAGCATGTCGATGCTCTATTGTTCAAACTCCAAAATGTCAAATTTATTAAGGAATGCCTCCTTCAGGGTATCATAATTGACCATAGCCTAGTTAGGATCAATTTTTTTGTATTAGGGATGGGCAAAACCTAGTAAAGTGGTCTTTAATTGGGTTGCTTTGTGCCTTGATTGGGTTATGCCCAATATGCACTAATGTATTTCACACTTAAACGCATGCTCTACAACATTTTCCATGCCATGATACTCTTATAAGTGCATGGCCATATCATAGTAGATTTGCAGTGGGGGGAAGCTAGGATATGTGATGTTTGTCCCCCTAGTATCTATCTTGGTGGTGGTCCTCCAACACCTCCAACCACTAGGTTAGGCACTAGTCCCATTATTACAATTAGTGCAGTTGATGTTGATGGCATTGTACTACTTACTTGTGTCATTGGACCACTTCATATGGGTTGTTTCCCACTTTGCATTACTAACATTGGGTTAGCTTTTATGCTCACATTTAATTTTTTTTGTGGTGATCTAGTACCCAAAGGTTTAGGGGTATTTGTGCTCACCTCCTAGTATGGAATGGTCTATTTAATTACAAATTCACACTCTAAAACCATCAAATATCTATGTCAACAATAGGGTCAATTATTAATTATGTATTTTAGTCAAGAAGGGGATCTAGTACATGAGCATGTTCCATAGGTTCAAAGGGGGTAGTTGCATCAATTATGTCTTTAGTCACCAAATCCTATAAGAACTCAGCAAATTCTACACCTATCATGTGTTGAGCTCGATCCATCGCTTCATTATACCTCTCATCCTTACACTATTATATTTTAAAATATCCTTCCTCATTCCCTTCCCACTCACTACAATTTCTATCAGCACTTATAGGTTCTAGATCTTCCATAAATCTATGTTGTGTCTTATTATAGGTGTGTCTCCTAAGATCTTAGGTGTCAATCTACTCATCCCCTTCCTTTACACTTCACCTAAACATCCCCTTTTCCCCCTTTATATTGCTCATATGTGAAAGGACTTTAGCCTTCCATCTCCAAAGTTTCAAAGATGTAATCCACCATTAGCTTTTTTATCTCTTCATCAAATTTATTCATAAACATGCCTTTAGGGCTATTCAAAAATTGGTACTCTACTTCCTTAGCGTATGAGTATGTTGAAACTATGAACTCAAGTATGTATCTATTCAATGCTCCTTACCACCATTTATCTACTTCTCTAGTTCAAGTGGCATCTAAGGTCTCAAGCCTCTCTAGTCACTCCTTCATCCACTCATATTATTTTCCATAGCTCCATCTTTAATGAGTTGAATATGCAACCAACCACCAATACACATGCTCAAGTAGTTCACAAAAAAAGACTTCATATAGAGCATCATATAGGTTGTTCTAAACCCACTTTCTTAGTTTTTATCCCTTTCAAGTTGGATAATTCATTGAAAATATATCTTCTACCTATTACATCCATCACTCAATGTTTTCAAGGAGAGTCGATACATCATTCTTCTACACTATTGCAATAACAAAATTCAACATGTGTCTCAGCAATAGAACCAAAATTGTTGTAAAAAAAGACACTCAAAGTTGTCTTGGTTATAGGCTTATTATAACCAAGAAAAAATATGGTATTTTCCCTCTAAATTCAACATTTTACACTTGGCTAGATTGGCATCACTTCACATAAGTCACAAGCCTTATGTGCTCATCTAAAACATAGTTGAGAAGGAACTAGGGCCCATATTGGGCTAGTTTTAAATTGGCACAAGACATCAATTATGAGATTTGGTCATTTAATATAATTATTTAATTAGATCCATAAGTGTAAGCCTTTCATGGACTATGCTTAGTGGTTTATAGGAACAAGCCTTTCATGGACTAGTCACAAAATCATATGGGCATAAGCCCTTAGTAAACTAAGCCTAGTGTCATATAGGTGCTAGAAGGATCAAAGAAATATATAGGTACTATAAGGGTCAGAGGGATATTTTTACTTAATTTATCATACTAGGTTTGCACTTCTATCAAAGGTAGGAACACTTGGTGCATGGGATTTATATACTTAGTCTTTATGTAAGTTATGGCTGACATAATCATCTATTATAGGGATGTCATTAATGTCATGAACCAAAAGATCATTAACAACATTCTTAACATAAATTTATAGAAATTATAACATTATAATCATTGTGCATTCAAATAATAATATCAAATAGGTAAAAAACATATTGAGCTCAATTTGAAGCAACATTTATCCTCATTAATTAAATCTTAAATAATACAGAGTTCATAGCAGGAAATATTCAAGTTATCCTACGTCAGAACATAGATGTTTATAGGTAATCTTGGGAATATAAAAATGGATCCTAAATGGCATCCATGATAAGCCTACATCTAATGGCTATTAGGTTCATTCATATAGATCCAATTTTAATTCTCTAGAGCTTCATTACATTATTTTCACATCTCTTTACTTCACTAGTTCGATTTCTTTTTATATCTCTTTAAGAACATCTTTACTAGGGTGGAGTTCACATATCAAGTGTCAATTTAAAGCCTTAGTGATAATTATTCTGGCTCTATCACCTTGAAAATTTCATGTTGTAATCACCACATATTTCCTAATCATTTAATATGCCCTAAAAATCCTATAATTGGTTAGCTATCTAGCAGTTGGTGAAATGTATGTGTTGAACTCTCTAGCTGGTACCAAAATGCCAAAACATCATCATGTTAAAAAATGATGCCTCACACCAATTTTTATGTCATAATGGCATGAATCTTGTACTTACAAAAATAAGGGGCCCAACATGTGGTAGGCATAACCTAAACCTATGTTTCAATTACTTTAGGAATTACACTAGGACCACAAGCAATTGGTATTATTATGTTTCCCAATGAGTCTTTCTAAATGGCCTTCTTTTTCAAATATTTCAAGTTAAAATGAAGTTGTTGAAAATGCATTATTATTCAAGTGGTCTTGGTTTTTTTAGGATCAATATGGTTATGCTAATAATAAGCACCACCCAGTATAAGTTAATTGTTAAATCCTAGTGTTCTGTGCACTTTTTGATTTGTTGTGAAGCTACTTCCTTTGGCGTCAAATGTAATTTTTTGGTCATCAACAAGATCTTAGATCTTTTATTTCAATGTAAATTAATTGTTTTTATAATGCATAGGGCCTTGTTGGTAGTCACAATAAGAATTTACATCAAACACTTTGGACAGATGTGCATTTACATCAACCTCTATAAGAGGAGGGAGAGATATAAGGTGACACTCTAGTAATCATGAGACTAATGAAACTAAATGTTTAGGTAAATGTGCAAACATCTCCTTAGTGCATTAGATAATATAATATGCTTAGTCTTTTGTAATGGAGTAATCTAATTTTGGAATAAAGTGATCTTTAAGTCTAAAGAATGATGTTTCTTTTATAGCTCATGTAGTATCTTGATCATATTTGTGAATGGATATTTTAGGGCTTCACAAGTACAATCACTATGTATTTTAGATTGAAAATTCATATGTTTACCATCAAGGAATGGTGGAAGTATTTTATGGCTTCCTAAATTTTGTATAGCAGTATAATCCACCTTACCCTTTGAAAAAGGGATAACATGATCCTGGTTAGAGGGGTGATAGTTGTCATCCTCCTTTGGTTTTCAAATTGGAATAGATCCTCTTTGCCATTTTTAAATGTTATAAATATTTAAATGTGGAAAAGATGGGAGATACATACAAATTCTAGAGAACACTCCATGTGGCACATATTTTTATGATAATCAGGTATTAGCAACAGGAAAAGAAATCAAAAAACCCCTAGTTGGTCTAGGGTTTTATGTTTAAAGATTAGGTTCACCAAATTTTTAACCCTAATTTGGATAATAGGTTATCCTAATTGGGTAAAAGTGTTAAGGATATATAAATCATAGGGTATGAGGTTGAATACAATATATACAATAATCCAATTAATGTGCTAAACTTAGATGTACCATATGCTAAATTTATAATGTTGAGATAGGCTATTAATGAAAAGTAAAGCTATGATAGATATATAAATGACATAAAATAGAGTCCTTAGTTATTTTTTGTGCTAACACAATGTTAGATCTATTACATGCAAGAAGAAGGTAGGAATATATTTCTAAAATAATTGTCAAATTATAGATCTGGTACCTCTAAATCTCTAGACACTTGTGTCAACCTAGGATAGTTACATCAATTCTAGTTTATAAGTTTGATGCTAGTGCCCTATATGGAATATGAACTCAAATAGGATGTGACCACTTGGATTCTTATATGTTTGGCTTCACCTTCACTTTGATACATTTAGATTTGAGTCATGGACTTTCACTCTTGGTGAAATGGTAAAACCCTAGCTTTTCATATTCAATGTGACCTTGGGGAAAATTGGGTTAGTAGGAACACAATGTAAAGTTAACCCATAATGACCCTACTATAAAATGGAAATTCCTACATATCCAATACTCTATAAGAGGGCCTCATACTCATATAGTTATCCCTTATGTGTTGGATTGTATGTGAGTCATATAATGTGTAAAGTAAGTACAATAGTGACCTATCTTTTAACTTATCAAATATGACCTTATGAATATTCCTTTAGTAATTTAGACCTATATTTGGGCTATTCCTTTGAATAATATCAAAATAAGGCATAATATGAAATATTTTGGTAACTTGAGTGCTTATTAAGTATTCTTTTGGTCTGATTACTAGGTGAGGAATGAATGAGGGCTGATATTTTATTTATACCAAATCCTATTAGGATACAACTCACATTAAATTATTTAGGATAACCATTATAATATGTTGCATTTGAAAATTGGATTAATTTAGGTCACTGGATACTTATATTAGGCCAGGATAGTAACATCGATGTTAATGTCTGACCTAGACATTAGTGTCTAAAGAGAAGGAGAACAGGCATAGGCTCATAACTTATAGAGGTATAAGATAAGTACATTTTAAACATTCTAGTCAAGATGGGATGTTTGTGTCATTAATATAAGTCTAATTAAAACAATATATAATCTAAGGGGCACAAGATAGAGTAGATGTGATGCTTGTGGAAGCAAGGCATGTGTATAACTAAGAGGAATAACTAGGTTTATGAGTTTCTCAAGTGTACAAGATTGAGTTGATATATAATAATAAAATATCATCTATAGTAGTATAATAACATATCTATTATCATTGTGTAATATATATAAGCAACTATCAAGGCAACTGATTATGGTAAAAAGTTCATAGAAAGGTATAACCTATAATAGTGACACCACTAGGTAAATAATATTCTAAGATCTTTATGTCCATGTGTAATTTGTATGTCTTTCATATCACTTATATACCATAAAATTCATGTATATATGTAAATAATATTCCATCTACCAAACATGTGATAAATAGTATATGTAGATAATGTCATGCTTGGGTCCTAATTTTTTGAACATAAGAATGTTTTTATATTTTATGATTATTTGAGATTTGGAAAAGTGAGTCCAAGTGACAATGGTTTTGAAAATATAATAATGGAAGGAATCTGATCAATCTACAACATATGTTAAGGTATAGTGAACTAGTTGTGATAACTTGAATATGTAGATAAATTGAAAGTAATCAATATTCCCCACTTTATATATGATTCAAAAAAATGTAGCTTATGGGAACATATGGAGATAAGGATCATCATGCCCCAAATGGGAAAGAATAAATGTATGATCCTATATTGTGTGTGTGTGTGTGTGTGTGTGTGTGTGTGTGTGAGAGAGAGAGAGAGAGAATTATAAAATAGAGTTTTAGACATATGTGTTTCATAAGATTCAATATAAGCTTATTTTTTTAATTTTATGAAATTAGTATATGCCTTTGACTTATTATTTTTTAACCTAATATGTACCTAATACCATGTCATCTTTTTTGAGTAGATGCTTACACAAGGTTAACAATGCCTTATGCATGTTTCCATAATCCTTATCTTTTATATCCAATTTATTATAAATATATGCATTTAAAACTATATTAGGTCATATTTTTGTTATTTTTTCTATAATAAATTTCATTACCAAGTGTTTGAATATTTAGATTCATATGTTCAATATCATTTTTAAGATATTCTATGTGTCCTTATAGAGTCATGTTATACATGGTGTTTTTCATGTCATAGTTATCCATGAGGCTTCCCCTTCCTTTTGGGATAGTAGTAGAATGGACTTATGTAGGGTGAAAGTAGTTATCACCACCTTAAGGAGATGTAGTAAGAATGGTAGAAGAATCCATAGG
The DNA here is from genome assembly GCA_037957365.1 of Torreya grandis. Classification (NCBI taxonomy): domain Eukaryota; kingdom Viridiplantae; phylum Streptophyta; class Pinopsida; order Cupressales; family Taxaceae; genus Torreya; species Torreya grandis. Next base: position 734,385 of record JARHVA010006299.1, read on the forward strand.
ATAATGGTTAGGGTTTTGAGTATATTTAGGCATATAAAGTGCACAAAATTCTAAGGTACCAAATAACATAAGTGGAATAATGATAATCAAAGGGAACATAAATGAATAGAATCGGGTCACAAATTTGAAACCCTAATAAGTTGAGACCCTAATGAAGATGTATGGTCATAAATGAAAAGATATTTTATATATAAAAATCAAAAATCAGATTAATGAAACCCTAAGACAAACAAATTTGAGAAATATTTTTTTGTGTAAGGAGCTAAAAAATTAAATTTGAAACCTTGTGACAAAAAAATGAAACCTTGGAAGGATGAAACCCTAAGGAAAACCTATGATTAAAAATTTTTCAATATGTGTACAGGTTCACCAATATGTTTTACCCTGATTTAGATTGAGGTGAATTTCTTAACCTAATTACCATATAAACTTTAAATGTAATTAAATTATTAAGTATGCCATTCTTGCATACATTTGAATGTAAAACACTGAGATTGATTCTTTTGTGGAATATGATAGATTTGATGATTTCATAGTCCATAAAAATTTGATTACAATCTTTTGGAAGTATTGTGTACCAAAATATTTATATCTAAGTGGCATATACTAAATATAGTAAGTGCAATAGAGGGATGAATATTTAGATTTTTTTGGTTGACTATCTAGCTTTGAATGTATTTAGATAGTGAAAATTAGGATAATTATTTCTAAGTGGCATGTACTAAATATATTAAGTGCAACAAAGGGATGAATACTTAGCTTTTTTTGGTTGACTATCTGACTTTGAATGTATTTAAGAAGTGAAAATTAGGATAAACCAAGATTATGGTTTGTTCAATTCTAAAACTAATTATATATTTATGTTAGGTTATTTCTACCAAGTTGGGTTAGCTCTAGTTAATATTGATTTGTTAGTCATCATTAAACTACGTAAGATTAGGGTATAATTATTGTATGATCACTTGTGTTGTCTTTGCTTACTTTATATTTGTGGTCCTAAACCTTGATGATGTGCACAATTCCATAAATCAATATCCTTTTCCTTAAAACTATAGGTGTGCTTGTGAGGGCTAGAAACTTAAAAAATGGGGAAAGTGTAATGGGTTGCCCTAACCCCAATCACCTCCATTTGATGATTAAATGTTTCCTACCTATTTGATACTCTAAGGTGATAAATCAAGCCACACGTAGTTCTCCCACCTAATATGATTTTTAAATTATTCTCATTTGATATATGTATATAGCTAATGATTAGGATTTTTTACTTGATAATGTTTTATTTGACTTATCTTTAGAGTGCTTCAGAGTTGGATTTTGACTGCTCCTAATGATAGGTTTTTAATTTGGGAAAAATAGGGCATATTTGGTTAATGTGAAATAGTGTATATATGTGTTCTAGATAAGTGCCAAGTTCATTTTAAATGAGACCTAAATTTGTTTATATATGAGTCCAATTGGTTAATTTATCATACCACTAACACAATAGGAAAATGGGTCAATCCTAAAGAGAGGTTTGATTTTATAAAATAGCCATTATTAGGAGTGGGTTAGTTTTGACAAAATTAGGTCAATATTTACTAGTGATACTAACCAAAACTAGTAGAATTGACCCATGTGTAGATATACTAAACTAAGAGTTCGGAGATGTTTGTGTAGGGTATTTAGTAGGTTTGAAATAGATAGTGATGTTCATGTAGGTGTATAACAATAGTATATAAGTATTGACTCATAAGATAGCATGCAAGTGTGAGATGATGGTGGATTAAGATCTTATTTATGTGTTCAAGTCATGCATGGTAAATGTGTGTTAATATTTTCATTATCAAGTACCAAAGACCATATTTTAGTAACTACAACCCCCAACATTCGCACGGACCCTATATATAGGAAAATCCAACATCTATGTAACCATGTATGATATATATATGTCTTGCATCATACTCATATACCATGAAATTTGTGTTTATTATAGTAATATTCCATTTACCAAACATGTGATAAATAATATATAAATAATGTAACTAGCCATCATGTCATTCTTAGGTCTTGATTTTTTAATTTTTGAACATTTCAAATGTTTTTGTATTTTATATTTTTACTTATTTATTTTATTTTTGGAAAGGTACTAACCACTTATTCCATTAATGGGATAGTTATGGGGAGTGTTTGTATCATATGATGCAAAGTTCACCTTTCATGAGTGAAAAGTAAAAAATGTAGGTGTATCGTAATTTGAGAAGGAATTGGATGTTGTAATGTAACTATCATCATTGTTTCTCATAATATTTTATATATGATGGGAAAAACTAGAATCCCTGGGATTCTGTGGGGTCCTCTACATGTTAGGATGATATATTAGTGCCTATTTTCACATAGAACATGTTGTACTATCTGTGATACTATCTTAACATGTGTTATAGTAGATAATGTATTTTATAAGTCTTGAATAACTTTCTAATGTGATAAGTGTCATAAAACTTGTATATGAGATTCAACTACTATACTCTAAATTTATTTTATAGATATATCCATAATGGGTATAATAACTACATTTTTATAATGATCCTAAATAGGTTCAACAACCAACCATAGTGGTGGGGGTATGGAGGAGGAGATAACACTAGCCTAAAAGGGTACTCATGTCAAATGCCTAAAATAGTGACTACCTTGTTACAATGTATATAATTGATATATTTATGCACTATAGATGATATGACATGGAATTTTTTTACCCAATGGATCCTAAAAACATGGAAAATACCCCATTACTTGAGAATCAAGTAGTCACTATGGTCGAGCCTACTTGAATAAGTAGCATAATATATCTGAGGGTGTCTTGTATTTGTCCATTGAATCTTTTAACCACTTGTATAGTATCTTATATATCCTTGTGTTTATCCAAGGGAGTTAAGAAGTGTCATTGCGTAAACATGTTTTACTAAACCATTGTTGACCATGACACTACATATACATAATAAGCTCATATGAATAGTGCATTGAGATCTAAATCTTCATTGATAATGTCATTATCATCAAATGTGATCATAGGCAATTTTTTTGATATCCTTGTAAGTGTAATAATAATTTAATCTAATGGGTGACCATATGTTGTAGGATTAGGATGTGTATTGTATGTATGATTTACTTTAGAAGCATCCTTAGTCTTTGTCGTATCATGGTTTTTAAATGGGTTATTAAATATTTTCAATTTATAATTCCCATTTGATTTTTTCTAGACTCATTTTTAAGTGTGTTTAACTCAATAGTTTTTTCATAAATAAGATCTTGTATATTGTGCCTTTAAATGAAGCATATGTTTTTAGAATTTCTATGATTTTGATGCTAATTAGACTATGCATTATTGTCATAATTCTTAGGGGTAGGCCTATTTGTATTAAACTCTTGTGGTTGAGGGAGAGATATGAGGTTTCACTCAAGTAACTTATATAACATTACATGATTAGGTTGAGTTAATCACAAAACCTACCTCTTCTATTGATCAAAAAATAAAAGTCATTTTTTAGGTTGTGATATTACATTAACTATTGTCTTTACCTCTTATTAGTATCATTTCCCTTGTATCTTTATTTTCTTTGAAAATTGTTTGTTAAAGTAGATGGGTAATTAGGTTCATACTTGAGTTTGTTTAAATATATGTACTTGACTTCTCAATATCTCACTATATGGAATAAATCATAGAAATACATGAATTTATTGAATAATATGGACTTATGGAGTAGTGCAAGCAAAAATTTCTTGAATGTCTTTTAAATCATTTTATTCAATAAGATTGTTTATCTTAGCTAGTATGGTATTATAATAAAGTACATACTAATTAGTTCATTAGACCATTGTTTGAGTTTGGTGATTTTCACATAATATAGTTTTTCATCAATGTTGATCAAAAAGTGTGTTATAAAATGATATTAAAAATAAATTAATGTTATAACTAATTTTGGGGAGGTCATAGAACCATCACAAAGCATAGTCTTAGAGACTTCTTGGGAAACATTTGGTCAATAGTTGATGTAGTCATATAAAATGCAAAATTTGGTTACTTGAGCATGACTAATGACACCCAACCCATAGGTCCCTCTTGCTCATTCTCTTCACCATATTAGGTTATTTTTCATTGATTCCCAAACATCTATGGCCTTCCAAAATTATCCCTAGCTGACCAAACTACTTTCCCCATGAAAAATTCATCCCCCTAAGTCCCATAACCTCTGAACAATAGTGCCCAACTTAGATTATAGTGCTAAACTCTAGGGTGTCATGATTTTGATGTTGTTGTCCAAGTGAATTTTAAGCCCCAATGGTTAGATTATTTTGATCCTTATCTTTTCTTTATTTACCTAATTTGAATACATCTAACCCATTATCAATAGTTTCCTATATAAACCCATTCAAAGCTCATTTAGAAGGGTTGATACTCACTTACAGGAGAGAATCAAGAATGCAAGCAAGTACACTCAAGCACTTTTCCCTATTCTCTGCATACAACATTCCAATAGTATTCCAAGCTTATTCAATCCTTTGCACCAACACCTAGCCATTTCAAGTACACCTTGTTTCATATCTAGTTTCATTTTCATACATAATTGTACCAAGCACTTCAATGGGAGAACTACATTATCTTGATCCCTCAAAGTATTAGTATATAGGTAGTGTGCCCACACATGAGGTGTGAAGTGCACACAATGTATCTTTTACACACTAAGCCCTTTTCCATATTTGCCAAAGTTTCTTTCAATTACATAGAATATCCAAGTACACACAGAATCATCTCAATAGGGATTTTTGTTCATAATGAAGACCTAAAAATTGGTACAAGGCTCACCTTGAGTAGGTGAACAAAACCTAGAAAGCTTAAACCCTTAGGATAATATCATCAAAGAAGTACTATATCACCAAAGCCTATGGTTTCCAATTATAGTGCTCTTATCCAATCAAAAAACAAAGTTTAAGATCCTATTTGAGATAGTGTCCCAGTCTTGCATACAAATTTATAGACACTGTCTCAGACTAGATAGCTTAGAATAAGTTAAGTTGCATTTCTCTTTACTTTCTTATTATTTTTAGAAAGGTAAAATTGAAATTAAATTTCAAAAATTAGTGGCCATAATTAGGATTATTATTTACTAATTTTCCCTACTCAAACTTGTTTATTAAATAGGAATAAAACTCCATTATTTCCAAAAGTAATAAAACATTTGATGAACCCAACTTACTTTAAATTTCACACAAAAACCCTAAAAACCCTAGGGTAAATTATTTTTTATTTTTTTCCATAATTTCCTAATTTTTTTATGTATTTAAAAATAAAAAATCTAAAAATTAATTGAAAAATTTTAATATATTTTGTTAAAACCCTAGTTTGCACATACTAGGTCCTTTTTGCATATAAACACAATCCAAACACTAGGAAAAATATATTGCTAATTTTAGAAATATTTTTTGATTTTTCCTATTTTTTCAAGCAAAATTATACAAATTTTCTATAAATTCAATTCAAATTTTTAAAATTATCATACTAATTTTAAAAATTCATTTCAAAAAACCGTAGTTGTATCAACTAGCTCCCAGTTATTTTCTAATCACTTTTCCAATCATTTTTTGAATTTTTAGTTGCATATCAAACTCAAAAAATCAATTTCAAATTAAAAACTTCATAGTATTTTGCATAAATATTTTTTTTAAATCCCTAGTTGTATACCCTTTTGCTTCTTAAGGTATCACCTTACATGTTTTGGATCTTTGTATCCTTTCTATGCATATTCCAGTTCCTTGTTTAGATTATATCAGCTTAATCTTTTATACTATTATCAAATTTGTATTTCCTTCTACCACATAAGTTCCTTGTATCTCCTCCTTTGAGATGAAGTGCAAGACTTAGTGTAAATCCTCCTAAATTCACCTAGATTTTTGTAACTCAGCCATATACCATGGATAAACAACCAACTCAGGTTCAAGTCATAGATTCTACACATCCATATTACACCAATTTAAATAAGGATAATTTTGACAAAGATTAGTATGAAAATAACAATGATGATGTACACATTGATGCTCATGCTCCACCACATTGGACTACTAATCCACTTCCACCCATTATTGATAATAAAGTTTTACTCAACAAAGATTTGATTTTACAAAATTTTAGAGAAAGACTTAAGGAATAGCCTAAATATCATACACTAATTTTGTAATCTATCATGGAAATTAAAATGACTAAGGAAGTTGATTCTTTCATTCCCATAGAGAAACCAATTTAAAATGACACTACATGGGCAACTATGTCTCAACAACCCCTTATAGCAGCCCAACCTACCTCTACACCACTAGTTACATGTTTTGGATCTTTGTATCCTTCTATGCATATTCCAGTTCCTTTTTTAGATTATATCAGCTTAATCTTTTATAATATTATCAAATTTGTTTTCCTTCTGCCACATAATTTCCTTGTATCTCCTCCTTTGAGATGAAGTGCAAGACTTAGTGTAAATCCTCCTAAATTCACCTAGATTTTTGTAACTCATCCATATACCATGGATAAACAACCAACTCAGGTTCAATTCATAGCTTCTACACATCCATATTACACCAATTTCGATAAGGATAATTTTGACAAATATTAGTATGAAAATAACAATGATGATGTACACATTGATGCTCATGCTCCACCACATTGGACTACTAATCCACTTCCACCCATTATCTATAATAAAGTTTTACTCAACAAAGATTTGATTTTACAAAATTTTAGAGAAAGACTTAAGGAATAGCCTAAATATCATACACTAATTTTGTAATCTATCATGGAAATTAAAAAGACTAAGGAAGTTGATTCTTTCATTCCCATAGAGAAACCAATTAAAAATGACACTACATGGGCAACTATGTCTCAACAACCCCCTATAGCAGCCCAACCTACCTCTACACCACTAGTTATAGCTAGTGCATCCCTTTCTCTTGATGTGGCAGCCCTTATGCAAGAGATAAGATCTCTTCAATCCAAGGTGTTACATCTTGAGCAAGGTACCACTAGACCTACATAGTCTTTGGATTCTTTTACTCTTATACATACACCATTGACATTTCATATTGCTTTTACACCCTTAATATAAATTTTTGTTTAACCTAATCTTACTCTTTATGATTGCAAGGGTGATCTAGAGACACACTTGAGAGCATTTCACATAGCATGTTTAGACCATTACCTAATGATTGGATAATTACCAAGATATTTCCATGGAGCCTAAGGGATTATACTTTAAAATAGTTATATAGTTTACCAAATTAGCTGGTTCATGCTTTCAATCCTTTAACTAACATGTTTTTGGCACACTTCAACATTAACATTGGTGATAAGGTTTCATATGCTCAAATTTATCAACATGAAAAATGACCAAATGAACATTTCAAGGAGTATGTTCTTTGATATAAGACCATCTTGGCTAAGATGACTAGTCCCATGGTAGATCAAGAGTTACATGACCTCTTTAAATAAATTCTTCTACCAAAACTTCATGAATCAATTATGTTCAAGTGATTCTCTTCCTTCACTGAATTGTGTCATACACTAAAGGAAAGAGAAGTGAAACTTATTTCAATGGGCAAACACAAGTATACAAGCATTCTAGACACAACTAATAAGAGTAATAGAAAAGTCCCATACAAGGTCAAGTTTAATGATATAAAAGGGAAGAATCAACCTATAGTAAATGCAACTTTAGAGCCTCCTCAGCGTATAGTTTTATCATCACCCCCTTGACATACTTTCTCACATCTTCCAATTCCTCTAGCTAGGGGTTTATAGTAGCTTTTGGATTATAATATCATATCTCTCCCTCTTATTTGGTAAGTACCTCTTCCTAAGGGATATGATCAGTAAGAATTTTGTGATTACCACAAGGCACTAGGACACACTAAAAATAGATGCATTAATTTGAAACATAAGATATAGAACTTAATAGATGACAACCCACTTGATCTTGGCACTTCAGTTGATCCTCCATAGAAAAAATCAACATAAGATAAAGCTTTGAAAATATTCTTAGATCCATTTCCATATCATTAAAAATAGAATACAAGGGACACATCAGGGGTTCACCATGCATGTCATGCACATCCACCACTAGTTACATACTAGACACCTTTAGTTGAGTCACATCTTTTAAGTGGTATGATCAATGTGTATGAGTCTAGAGTTATAGCTAAACCTTTGATATCCTTCTTAGATCAAGAGATTGTGGAGGATAATTTAGATTATAATGCACTCTTTATAAGGGCACATATTCATAATTAGCCTATTCACAGTGTTCTCATTGATAATAGTTTTAGTGTCAACATGTACACCATTACATTATTATAGAATTTGGGATATTCAAAGTAGGATATCACCCTGATAGATATAGTTATCAGTGGATTTAGTGGTCACATATAGAGTTCATTAGGTGAGATTATACTTCCTTTATAGACTAGTCCAACACATGTGACCACACATTTCACTATAGTTCCTCATGTAGGATTTTTAGATATGTTACTTGGTCACCCATAGATTCAAAAAATTCAAGTAATACTATATATAGTTCATAGATGCAAGAAATTCATTCATGCTAATCAGGTTATTATAGTTGGTGGAGTTTCATATGAGTTACCACTACCCACTTTAGATCCATCCACTTTGTAGTCACCAGTTCTAGCTTCTCCACCAGTAACAGCTTCCCCACCAGTTATAGTTCTTCCTTTGATATAAATTTAGACACAATTTACACATCCATTGCTAGTATATAGGGTTCATACACCACCATAACTTTGGGATTCTAGACAGCTTCTAGTTATAGTTTTCACACCCAGAGTAGTATCATTAAGATCTCATGGGTCTACACATAAAACACATGTTTAAAGAGCATATCCTAATTTTATATGGTTCCTTAATATCCCTACATTTACATCCACTTCTTAAAATTATAGTGGGACCCCACAGTCAATTTTTACTTGAGAGGTTTTAGAGCATCTATGGCATATATAGCTTTTAGACCCATAGTCTCAACATTATCATCATGCTTCACATTCATGCATGATTTCACTCCTTGATATAAAACAAAATGATAGGGAATCTCCCATGAGACTCATCAGTTAGTATCATCCTATCCTAACCTACTTGTACATAGTTTTCTTTTTAGCATTGATTATACATAATCTCTCCTACTTGATTATACATAGTTCAAATATTTCAAAAAATAATACAAAATTCAAAAATACTAAAAAATATTTTGATTGTATGCATCATCCATGATTTACATCACTATTATCATGCTAGGATTTAAATTTTTTGTTTCATGTTATTATATGTCAATTTATCTACATTACCATGCTTCACTTGATCTTCTTTGAGTGTGTGTAGTGACATCTAGCTATGTGATTGCTTTAGTCTACCCATTGAGGGGGAATTCCTACTTATACATTCAAGACACAAATCACTATAAATATCCATTGGGGGAATCTTCTACATAATAACACCATCTAGGTTATGTCAATCCTACACTATACATTTTGAGTTGTCATGTTGATGGTCATTACTTACTAGATTATATAGATTACTATATCAACATTTCACTAGTATCTAACACTTGTATATCTCTTAGCATATACCTAATATTATAATAAACATATCTTGCATACATTCACTCTTGATTAAATTAGTTAGATATGATTCTACCTTTCCAATTTTTTCATGCTTTCCTTTCTTGTTTTACATAGCTAGATGTGATTACATTTCCAGTTCTAGTTTTAGTTTTTATGTATACTTTAGGACATCTACCAATGCCTTTTAATTCTATTCATGTGTGTGTACCTTTGGACATTTCAAAATGTCCTTTGTTTGTACTCTTATATGTGTATATGGCCCTCATGCCAATATTTTCTTATTTTAAATTATATGTGTATGTGGCATTTGAACATGCATTATATGCTTGCTTTCTAGTTTGAGTGACATGTGCCCATGTCCCTTATTTGCACGGCCCTTTGGCTAACTTTTTATGTTTCTTAACTCTTGATTTTTACTTTGTATGCTTGTTTCTTGATTGATTATCCTTGTTTGCAATGTCATGATCCATATCATGCATTTACCTTGCTTTCTTGGATGCCATGATGGGCATCATGCTCCATCCTTACAACTAACAACTAACATCTAACATTTCTAGTTCTAGTTTAGTACCTTATACATGATTTTACGTTGTTATATCTATCTAGGCATGCCCTTGTTGATCTAAGAAATCTCTTAATACAAACATTTCTATATCTAGAGATATCTTGCCAAATATCATTGATATATCATATATCTATGCAGCATAATACAATTGTAGGACTCTTTTCTTCTTAGGGTAGTCATTGCAGGTTCATCATTCCTACCCTCAAAAGAGGGGGCAACAAATAAGGGTTTTTTCATAGAGATCAAAGCTCCTAGCAGTCAAAATAGTAGCATTCAGATCACCCAATTCAGAATCTAGAGGTCAAACTAGATAAAACAAAATAGAAAAATAGTGATGATTCTAGATCAATAGCCAATTTCAGCATAGGATAACAATGCTAAAAATGCATATTAGTGCCAAACATATAGGTGTCCTCATTTTGGTGCTCTTATCTAGGTAGAGAAACACCTAGGTTTTCCAATAATAAGAAAAAAGTTTAGCTCAGCTATAGTTTTTTCACATCTAAATTAGTCAGAATCAACAGTTTCAATATAGTTTTCATAGGAAATATAGATATAGGGGGAATCATGTGTGACATGATGACTCTCACTTCCAATTTTAGTTTATGTAATTCACAGAAACTTGTAGATTAGAATCCATGTTCTAGACACTAGTGATTAGGGAAATATACATGACATATTGGTCTTCTTTATTTCTAAGTTTAGTTTATTACCTAGGCATTCTCATTAGTTGCATGCCTTGCTCCATCTACAAGTGGTTGGCATCATTTCTCAAGTTAAAATTCAACACAAGTTTAACTTCCTGAGTACCCAAGTTCTCGAGTTGGTTTTTACATAAGCATATTACATCAATTTTGGAGTGGCTTTCCTACAATCCTAACCTCCATCTTTTAAAATGGCTAAAAGTGGCCTAGTTTCTAGTAAACATTCAAATATCCATGCCACATTGTCATAATTTTAGAGCATTCATGGAATCCATGATCCATCTAATATGACATATATTCTATATTGGTGTCATTTCATAGCTTCACTTCACAAGGCAATGATGGAGCCAAAGGTCTAACTAGCCTTTGTATTCTTGAGCCACCTATTTAGAGGGATTGAACACATAGTCCAAACATCAATTGACAAATACATGATTCATTAGCTTCACTCAGTAGGTGGCAATGGAGCCAAAGGGCTTGCCTTTTCATTCTTGATCCATTTTTTAGGGAATTGAGCACTCATCTCCATTCATGATAAAATGTTTGGTATAGCATCATCCATCACAATCCATCATTACTCAGCAGGATCACAACAAATTTTGTATTGGTTTGTGTACCTAGTGAGGTGTATTCCTTCCTTTCTCTTCCTTTTCATTTTATTTAGCTTTTGTATGTTCTTGTTTTATATCACATATAATAAGAACTAATATAACCTTTGTTTCATTTCATAGATTCCCACTTGCACAGTGTGTTCTCTATGTACTATCTAGCATTATTCAACATCACACAAGCTTCATGGGCTTCACATTTGTAGGTAAGTTTACGTACACTTTTTATTCTTTCTTTTATCTTAGTATTTTACTTTGATACATCACAAGAATAAAGGGGGGAAATGTAATCATATAAATGGAAAATTTTGGTTACTTGAGCATTACTAATGACACCCAACCCATAGGTCCCTTTTGCTTGTTCTCTTCACCATCTTAAGCTCTTTTTCACTGATTCCCAGACATCCATATCCTTCTAAACTTAACCCCAACTGACCCAAACTATTTTCCCCATGACAAATCCATCCCATCAGTCTCATAACCTCTAAACAATAGTGCCCAACTTGGACTATAGTGTTGAACTCTAGGGTGTCCTTTTGATGTTGTTGCCTAAGTGCATTTTGAGCCCCAATGATCAAATTATTTAAATCCTTTTCCTTGTCAACCTAATGTGAATACATCTGACCCATGACCAATAATTTCTTATATAAACCTATTTAGATCCCATTTATAAGGGTTGGCACTAATTTATAGGAGAGAAGCAAGAATACAAGCAAGTACACTCAATCACTTTTCCCTATTCTCTACATAAAACCTTATAATATTATTCCAAGCTTATTCAAACCTTTACACTAGTCCCTAGCCATTTGAAGAGCACCTAGTTCTGCATCTAGTTTAATTTTCATACATAATTGCACCAAGCACTTCAATGGGAGAACTACATTACCTTGATCCCTCCTCAGAGTATTAGTATGTAGGCAACATGTCCACACATAGGGTGTGAAATGTGTCCAATGTATTCTTCACACTAACCCCTTTTCCCTATTTACCAAAGTTTCTTTCAATTACATAGAAGATCCAATTACATGAATAATCATCTCTACAAGGATTTATATTGATAAGGAACACCTAAAAATTAGTACATAGGCTCACCTTGAGTAGGAAAATAAAACCTAGAAAGCTTAAACCCTTAAGACAATAACACTAGAGAAAGACTATAACATCAAAGCCCAGGGTGTAGTTATAGCACTCTTGTCTAATTAAAAAATTAATTTTAGGATCCTATTTGTGATAGTGTCCCAATTCTACATGCAAATTTATAGACACTATCTCAGACTAGATAGTTCTGAATAAGATAAGTTACATTTCTCCTTGCTCTCTTACTATTTTTAGAAAGGTCAAATTACAATTAAATTTCACATATCAGTGGCCATAATTAGGACTATTATTTACTAATTTTCCCTACTTGGACTTGTTTATTAAATAGGAATAAAACTTCATTATTCTCAAAAATAACAAAACAAATGATTATTGGTTGCATAATCCAAACATGTTACATGGAAGGATCAAAGGTATTGTTTAGGATCACCTTAACCATTATATAATGGAAGATTGGGAACTAAAAAAACAATAGGCAACGGATAATCAAAAATTTAAATGGATAATGGATTATAGATCAAAATACATTAATCTATTTAATGAATATCTCTAGAATTACCTTGCTTTAACTGCAACACCATATCCTACATAGTTAAAATAGTCTTCTTGAGGGAATGTGAAATAGGAGAGGTTGATGATATAATATATATAGTCATATTAGAATTAACATAAGTCACTATATATGAATAGGATTTGAAACCTATTGGAATACTTATGTTACCCTTATGCTTTGATCCACACTTTGGTTGGAAATCATAAATGTAACTAGAGATGTAGATGTAAGAATAACATCAACAACAATGCTTTGGACACCTATGTTTGGTTTGGTAACTCGAAAGGGTTGATTGATAATAGTAAAGGGATATTTTTATCATGTATCAAATGTGTAAACCCTATATTTATAACCATAGTTATTATATATTAAGTTTAAAATATTATTGAGTTCTTAAGGATTTTAGAGAATTCATTGTCAAAAATTAGACAAGACTTTGACTTCATTAAGATCTGCCCCAATAATTTATTTAGGTTAAATACTATTTTAGTCTCCATAAATATATTGATTATAAATGAGGCATTTCAACATAATCATTTGTTTCTACATATTCATGAATAATTGCGTCATGAAAAGAAGAGGAAACATTCATTTCATTTTTATCCATTTTAGAAGAATCTAAAGGAATATGATTATAATATATTTGGGACATACTTATTTTATCAATGTGCCTTAGAGGGATAAGGGAACTATCCTTTTTGAATGGCATGTGAATGAATCATAAAAGTATGCTGAAGGCTACTACCAAATGTAAAAAATAATTGTTATCTTTTGTAATGAGAACTTATAAATTAGAGCTAACACCCTAAGACAAAAATCAGAAAACCCCTAGAAAGAAAGATGAAACCTTCAGTGAAACCTAGGGTTTAGTAATTTTCAATCAATATATAGGTTCACTAATATGTTTTACACTTTTTTTAATTAAATCTAATCCTAAATAAGTATAACATTGTTGTAATAATTTATATTATAATGTATCACAATGAAACATGAATTTGAATGTAACAAGTTGTAACTGATTTTATTACACTTGTTAAATATATAAATTATAACAAGAGGATAATATACTTAACTTTATTCTATACTTTGAATATTGAGATAGGTAGAATATGGTAGGAAGGATGAAAAAATGGACTACAAGGCATTCAAATCAAGTTCTAGATGTCTATATGTGCTCAAATGGTATCATCAGACTCATGTCAGTAATGTCCAGATGGTATGTTCTTAGTTGGATGGTTCTCTACCTATATATTTTACTCCTCTTTCCTAACACAAGGAAGTGTACCTATTTTTCCTTTATCTCTATGTGAAATCTTGAGGTATGTTTTTTTTGGTAGCACATGAAATTTAATCTCCTTCACTCAAAACCTTAAATCCATTTTCAATGATATAAATACAACTAAAAAAGAGGAATAAAGATGGTTTGATCTAACCTCAACCATTCCCCATGAATGGTTGAGGGTTTCCTACATATCTAATACTTTAAAGAGGGAATTTAAACTACATGTAGTTCTCCCCATTAGGTTTATGTGTGCAATTTGTGTTCATTTAATGTATGCAACTTCTTATCTAAATTTTGACACTTGGAAAAAATCAAGTTTGGCTTGACTATTAGGTGATTTAGACTTAGATAACACCTGCTCCTTGTGATTGATTTATAACTTGGGAATAATAGGGTAGTCCTTTTTAATGTGAATTCATATATAGATGATTTCCATATAAGAGCTACATGCATAATAAGTTTAGGATTTATTTTTTATTTATATGAGTCTATTTAGGTAATTTATCATGCCAAACATATGATAAGTACATGGTTTGACCCATATAAATGATTTTATGTTGAAAATTGACCATTGTTGGGAAAAATATGAAACCATCAAGTTTGATCGGTAGTGTCTAATTCTAATGTTTATGTCTAAGAGACATGAATACTGATTAGATGATCTAGAGATGTCTAAGTACGATTATTTATTAGTTTGGCATAGACTGGGGGAATTCTTATAAGTGATTGATAAAAAATTGGAAGGATTAGACCTACAAATGGCATGTAGGTGTGAAATAATGGTAAATAAGAGTCATATATGTATGAAAAAGTCATATGGGGTGAATATAGGTCAACACTAGCATTTCCAAGTGTATAATACTAGATTTTAATATTTACAAATTGTTTCTTTTGGAACCAAGTTGAATTTTTGTATGACTTACCATCCAAAAATAGATGGGAAAATTGATTGACTCAACCAAATGATTTAGGACATGCTACACATGTAAATAATGAATCAGCATACTAAGTTGGAAGAATATCTTTCATTTGTAGTGTTTGAAAATAATAATATATTCCATTCTTCTATGAAGATGGTGCCTTCTAAGGCCTTTTATGACAAAAAAATTATAACTCTAATTGGTTGGGATGGTTTGGATAACATAATGACTCCAAGACCTTAAATTTTTCATAATTATGATACACAATATAAATTATAAAATAAAAATTTAAAGAAGCCTTAAATCATAAAATATGTATGATGATCTAAAGTGAACTAAATAGGAATTTTAGGTTGGTGATAAATAAATTTAAGAGTTTATCTTAGTAAGAGATCCATTAAATTTGGTAAGGCATCTAAATTATATCTCATATTTGTCTGACCCTTTGAAGTGATTGAAATAATCAATTTGGTGGCTTACTAGTTAGTAATCGTTTAACCTTTTATTGGTTTATTTTGGATAGATAAGGGTTAAGGAGTTATATTAGCCTAATCAAATATATGAATAAAACTATTCTAAAATAGGTTAATTAAATTAATTTATATAAAACAATATACTTAATCTATAAAATTACCAAATATAGAAAGTACAATATCTATTGATATTTTGATAGTTAAAACATAGAAAAGAGATAATACTTAGTCTTTTGCAAATGTGTAGGTGGATCTGAGATGTAAATCTATATAAATAGGAAGACCGATGCTCAGAATCACATCATCATATTTTATAAATATTATTTATTAAGGCTTACACACTACTGTCAACCTATAGACATTAGCATCGGTGCTTTTGTCTATGCTTTAATGCTTCTTTCTTACATGTAATATTCATTGTATTCAAAAGTGACCACTTGGACTTATTATGGTTTTTTTTCACCTTTATTTTTATATGCTTGTATCACACACATAGACTTTGTATGCTTGTATATAGCTCAAACCCTACTTCTTCACCTTAGGTCATGTCACCTTATCAAAAATGGGTTAGTGGTATCATGAAGTTTATCTGATCTCAAGGACCCCTTTGTCAATGAGTGTTGTCTACATAGCCATTAATTCAAGGATCCTTAGACATATTTAGTTCTCCCTTAAGTGTGATCTTGTGTGTGGACAAGGGTAAAATATGCTATATGCAAGGTCCTACAATGATCTATCTTATAACTTGAAAAATATTATTCATGGGGTGTTCTTTGAATTCTCTAGACTTGTAATATGACTGATCCTATGACCTATAAATAAATAGATAAGAATATAGAAGTAAAACTCAGTTGTGTAATTGACTAAATGAGCTTGAATAGGTGATTATTTGGTATTTTATATATAGATGATAAGTAGGATTCGATTTGTATTTATAACACACATTTTAAAAATATATCACATAAATATTAGATAATATAAATAGGTAAACCATATGTTTCCCAATATTTTAAACTTAAATAAATTTTGAGGTATGGACACTAGATTAGGAATCTAGACACTAATGTTGATGTTAGTATCCCTATGTGAATGGTAGTGTCCAACATGATAGAAAAATATTAAAGGTCTATAACTGATAGTGAAGTATATAGATCATATTTTAATCTTTTTTTAATGTATAATTTATCTAGGTCATCATAGTGATAGGGTTAAACTCTAAGATAAGAAGTTAGGCATAGTGAGATGGTGAACATGAGCCTTTTAGAATGTTTAGTCTGAAGGTTAGATCTCTAATTGGCATTTTTCAAGTGTACAAGATTAACATGTTATATATAATCAAATTTTAGTATCCACATTTGCATGCCCCTCACCCCCCCTCTAATTGAGTAATGTGTAAAGATGAAATTACTAGGTTAAAGAAAATAAATGTGTACCTAGGTGTGTAAAACACACCTTTTCTTTGCTTGATCCCTAGTGAATTTTCTATTGGTGTGTGACCTATAAATAAGAGTATGTTACATTATAAATCACTGCATGTAATCTAAATTGAAAAAATTAAATGCTTTAAAAGTAAAGAGAAAAAGGAAGGAGTACACCTATGTGTCTATGCAACCATGTTGCCCCTTAATATTTTTATTTGGTAAAAATACTCCCTTATAAAGCATTGGATCTAATAAAGGTTCATAACTAAACCTTAGATATTTGAAAAGGAAAATTGGAGAGTAATTATGCCCCCAGTCTGGTGCAAGAGTGAGTTATCACATGACCATTGAAGTCACTAAATCTCAATTACATAACTCAAGTGAATGTATAATTTAACCAAGTTAAGTGATCTAACCAAATTGACCTATAAAATGGGATTAGTGATAAGGCCTTCAAGGGTGATAAATCTCAACCACACTACTTAAAAGAGCTAATTTTTATAGACAAGAAATGCTCAAAATGGTGTTTCTTGGTAAAAATGGTGTTTCTTGATAAATGTTTTGAATATGTATTTAAAATTATTGATGCACTTGCATGGAATTTGCACCTCTAATGTGTCTCAAGATAAATTATTTATCAAAATCTAACCTCTAATCTATAACTATGTATAATATTTGTCACAAATTTAAAGAATTATACCCCAAATATGTGAAAAAATCAATGTCGAATGTATAGTATTCTAACCTAAGTATATTTTTGAATCATGTAAACTATATCAAATTATTTCAACTATGTATGTGCATTCCCTCATTAATATTCCCTTATTTTGAGGTGATGGGAGTGGAATCTGGTAGGCACCTTACCTTAAAAGGATAAGATAATTATATTATATTTGTATGAATCATGTATCATATATGAGTAGAATATCTAAGTAGATATATCAATGACTCTTTCAGTATGTGATCACAAAACTCCCTAAGATGAATGTTATGGATCATGGAAAGGTCTAGGAAGTATCAATGCAATCTCATCAAACAATCAAGCACACACGCATGATATCAATCAAAGTCACACATAGAAGAGGTCTAAGGAGACTACAAACAAGGGGCATGTTCAAATGTAACACACTTGAAACAAGGACATATTCAAATGTCCACACATAAATAAATAACACTCAATATCTCAGGGGCCTATAAGTAAGGAACATATTCAAATGTTCCAAAATTAATTTAATAACAAATAATAAGTACACTCAAGGAAGTGATAATGTGAATAAATGAAGTATAAGCAACCAACATAAACATAGCAGACTAGTCCTTGCATATATGTGTTAGTAAAAAATGTCATGTAATATAGCATATTAAGTACATAATGTAAGATGTAAGCATGAGTATAGACATGTGTAAACATTAGTATATAAGCTCAGCATGATAATGTAAAAGTGATCATAAATATTATAACATGTATCGATCATGATCAAATAGAAGAAAGATGCCTCCAATGTAATGTGTTACATAAGAATAAAAAGGTCTCACATATTCATTTACATGTATCATAGATATGGTGTATGCCTATATCACATTCAAGTATGTGTGAAACATATTATGTTGTAATTAGCTATTGAGAGGGAGGGTGAATCATTATACAACAATGTACATTCAATTCCAAAACCATTACATCATTCATCAACTTGATTTGTCAACATAAACATGAAAGCACATACATACAAATCATGAATAAGAGTATACATCACATCAAAACAAAATCTACATGGGAAACCCTCTTTGGGGATAAAACCCACTAAACCCTACAAGATGGACTACATTCATATAATGACAAGATCTAATTTAGACTAGCTATAACTGATTAAGGAACTATAATTCTTATTTAGTGAGACTAAAATCCCACAAGGTGCTACAATACCTATCTAGCTAAGATGCAACAACAACCAAATTTTTAAAAAGTTTCACCTTGAAAGTAAGATTTAACCCCCTTACATGTTGAAATACCACA
Organism: Torreya grandis; assembly: GCA_037957365.1. Taxonomy (NCBI): domain Eukaryota; kingdom Viridiplantae; phylum Streptophyta; class Pinopsida; order Cupressales; family Taxaceae; genus Torreya; species Torreya grandis. Next base: position 753,674 of record JARHVA010006299.1, read on the forward strand.
ACAACACCTATGAACATATCCACCTTTGGACTGATGTCTAAAACACCTAATGATGGACCTCTGCTTATCACTTTTCACCTTTGCTCATACTCAATCTTCAAAGCTACAAGAGCACTGTTATGACATCAAAAATATAACCTAAAATTCATACACACCATCATCAACCTGATCTACCCTTAAACCCATCCACTAAGCACACATAACCTTCACTTTGCCTTTTCTCACCATACACACTCTCTCAAACAACCTCATAATCATACTCACTCATTATGCTTCTTCTAGGCTTATTAGGTCCAATGAGCTATGTGATCACCGTCAAAACTTTACTCAGAGAATAATTTATAATCCTATTTTCTCTCTTCTATTCCTTTCTAACCTATAACTACAATTTCAAAGGTTATCTCCTTTGTTCAACACACCATACATATATCTAGAAAAAATTGGCCAAATAGGCCTTGTATTTATACCATGCTCTTGGTATAACCCATCTTGGTCATCCAATATGCTTACCACACTTTTTACACATTTTAAAAATGTCCTCATACACATTAAATTTAAGAATAATACATTACATAGGTTGACTATTACCTCATTATCCCCAAACCACCTTTAGGTCTTGGTGAGACCTAAACCAATCAGACCTTCATACTCACATGTTACATGTGAGACTACTTGGACCATCTTCAGCTTCTATGAACACCTCAAAAACATGAAAATAGCATCAAATATACCGTTTTACACTCCCTCATGTTTCCACACCACTTGGAACATCAATTCAACACTTCAACCTACTAATTAGGTCTCCTTGCTCCTTCAAGTCTTTATATAAAAAAACACAGTCTAAAACTTTTGAAGCAAACACTCAAATCACTCACATATCCACATGAAAAAATAATACGGATATAACCTCAAAGATCTATTTAACATATTCATGTGCCTTATGCACTCCAACATAGACCAACACACCTTAAACTATCATACTCAAGATGACCACTCAAACTGGTAATACATAGTCAAAATATAGTCAATCTATTATGAATCTCCACATATAATTAGGGGGAAAATATGACAATAAAAACATTCACGTATTCTTTGACTTATAAAATATATCAATATTCATTATACTCATCAATTCTACTCAGAATACCTTTAACTCCCTATTGTAACATGATCACTCAAACTGCTAGTCTATTCAACAAACATAGTCAACTTCTTAAGTAATACCCATACTCTATATCAATTGGTCAGACCTAAAAATACCAAAAAAATCATCCTCATGGATTCTAAAACACTCCTAAATGTATAAGTCAATATGAGACATCAAAAAACCATCAGAACAAGCTCAATTATCCTTCTTGGGTCGCTTACAGTTGAACATCAAACAAATAGTCAGCTTTAGAGATAAATATATTTATTTGTATTAACAATAAGACCACAAAAATAGGTTCACTATATGTGCCATTGAGTCCTTTTCATCTTTTCTTTTTATACCATTAACAAATTTATCCTGGATCAAAAGTTATGGGTAAAAAACCACAAACTCGTTTTTCCCTTTATAAAATTCAAATATTAAAATGCAAATGGTCACTGTTAAACCTCAAACACTTTGTTCACATCTAGATTCCTCACTACCCAGATTAAATACACACCTTTTATATTATTTATGAATCTTGACCTTTAACACATAGTCCACCAATGCCAAATGTTAAACTTCAATCACCTTGACTTCATCTCATTCACCCTTGAAATATTGACTAAATACACACCATCAATCTCTATGGATCAACCAAGTCTTTAACTAGAAATTTTCATCATTATATCTAGCTCATAACTCCTAATATCATGAAACTTGGCACCCTTCTAATCATTTTACTACAATTCCATGCACTTGTGCCACTTGGCAACCTCTCATACAATGTTGAGATGTTGACTTCATACACATCATAGGATCAAGATGTACAATTTAATGCACACTATTGGATCTTCTAGACCAAATGAACTCATCCTTCAATGTGAATAAACTTGACATCTCTGACACATCACTATCTATAAGTGCAACTTTGAAGATTTATATCTCGAGCTGGATAACATTTCAAAACCCTAAATTTTTAGGTTAGATTCTTGACATTATAGAAAACATCTCCATGACATCCTTTGACCAATATTTACCTTATATGTACCTAAAATAAATTCACAAACTTACTGGTTCATCCATGTCTACATGATGGTTTGTGATGGTCTAGAAAATATTGTAAACTACCTAAGAAGCCAACTTTACACTTACATATCTTTTGTTGTGCTTTAGCACTTGACCTAAAATTTGGCACAAATAAATTAGGCACAAAACTAAACAAACCCATATTATCACATTATCTTTAAACATCCACATGTGTGATATATGACTACATCAAAATGATTACTCGACTCTTCTTGCCATATTTCAAATTTGGCTAAGTATGAGAAAACACTGTCAAATTGCCTTGGAGCCCAACTTTGCACTTACATATATTTTGATGAAATTTAGTTCATGATTCAAAATTTATCACATATAAACTAGAGACTAATTTTATCACAACCATATGACCAACTCCCCTTGACTCATTCCCATGTGGTAATGGTGACATCATCAAATTGCCTACTTAGATTTTTTACCACTGGACCTAAAGTGTCTAGATGAGAACTATGGACAATTAGATGAAATCCACTTATACACATAAGCATTAAAATCATATAAAACATCTTATGGACCTATTTTACATCCTCAAATCACCATACTCATCACTGAACCTCTCTAACCATGCCAAAATAGAAGATAAACCATTCATACTTCAAGTATACTAGATTAAGCACATGGCACAATTTGTCATTGTCACTTAGACTATTAAGACATTTCATCCACTCAAATAGACACATAAATGACATCATCATAACATAATTGAAAACTCTCCAACAATCTCCCCCTTTTCCATTGATTTCAATAATCCATCATATAGTAATATACAACTCACCTTCCTTCTCTCTCTTCAAGCACTCTCACAATAGGAACTTTCCCCCCCTTTGACACAATGACAAAGTGGGCACAATATGATCTTTAGGACATGAAAATACCATCAATATGAGAGGACCATATTATAAAAATTATACAAACTCCCCCTTACCTTGATCCTACCTCTTCTTATCTTGACAACATCCTTCTTACTCCATGCCAACACTCTCTTCAACCAAGCACTGCAACCAATGAATAAAGAAAACACAAAACCACTAAAATATGATGTAACACATCAAAAAACATTTTAGAGGGAATCCCCCTAATATCTTTGATAAATTTCACATTTTTATGATCTTCAAATCTCCATATACCATGAAGGACCACCACACATGCTTATTAGCCTTCTCTCTCAAGCTACCATAAGCACCACCAACATAACTTCATGCCACTCACCAAATAGGAAAAATGCTCTCAAACAACCTAAAAAATCTACTTGAAACATACAAACCTTGTTCTTTTTGAGAAAACTGAGCAAAAATCACTCTTCTTCATACTAGGTCTGTCGAGCCTCCTTGTAGCCCTACCTAGGACTTACAAAGCCCATAATTTTTAGTAGACACAACTTCAAGACCTGAAGCTTCATATATGGAGTAATTTCATATCCCCCCTTAGTTACACCAATTTTCATCACCAATATCATCCAATAAAAAATACTTCCTTCACAAACCTACTAGCCAATCAACCCTCCATATTGAAAAAAACTTGAATAACTTGAGAACCACAAACCTTCAGATCTCTATGAAGCTTTATTTGACAACCCATTTGACCCATTCAGCCTATTAATAATCCTTAGACCTCAAATCATAATTCAAACCACTTTTCTATCATAGCCCAAAACCTTAGAATCTCAAAACAAACCTCTTTCTAGTCAATGCACACCTCTAAAACTTCTTGCACACCTAGAGACACCCATCACACACTTCTAGACCAAGATTTGAGCTTCCATACCTTTGGGAATGTTGACTTCCTATATCATGGTTTTTGACTTGTAATAAGATAGATAAACCTGGGAGCACACAAAAATCTTCATACCTTCTTTCTCAAGTTCAACTACTCAGTCCTTTGATCCTAGGACTTGACCAATTACAAAGCTCCCCTAACTCCATGCTTCACCTAGAACATGATATCTTCAAAAAGCCTTCAAATACTATTTAGTCACAGTCAATACTCATATATAGACACCTCATCTTCAAAAAACTATAAACTTCCATGGCATACATAACTGTTCAACAAGCCTTTAACAGGTTTAGTAAGATCTAGAATATAAGCCTAGAAGAAAGGCCTTCAACTTATAAGATTACCTAGCATCTACCACAAATTGATATGTAGATAGATATATGAAACTCATTTTTATACTAGATCATCTAAACCATGATCAACAACTTAACTCCTTCTCAAGATAGGACCACTAATATTATTCACAAGCTTCTTTTCTCCAACAAAAGATATATATAAAAAGAATACACAAACATACCTTGTTTTCATACCTTCTCATCAAAAAAATATCTGACAGCCACCAAACTTCTTATGACTAACAATTGTATCCTTGAAGCCTAGATGGAGACACCCCTTTGACATATATCTCCATATCATTTTCTATCTTGTAGTCATGCCTCATTGTTTGATTGATTTTGAATGGATGTTTTACTTTAGATTTGTCAATAAATGCTGACAACATAAAATCTCGATGTTCCTTCATTTTTTATCCTTTTTCCACCTTGGTAAAAAATCCATCAAGACTCTTAGACTCAACAAGGTTAGTCTTCTTAGTCTTTATAACCTCAGGTCTCCATAACATAGTTTGATTCTTCTTATCGTTTGTAGCCATATTACCTACTTTATCCTTGAGCTTATCCTAATTTGAAATATATCCTTCTAGAGAAACTTTCTTATCAACCTTATGACTAGAATAATTATCAATTATTACCTTTGGTTTCCATACCTGAGTTTGTTCTTTCTCAAACCTTCTAGGAGCTCTATATCTTGAAGACCTCTTAACACCATTTGGATAGAATCTAGCAATATGTCCACTCTTATGACAACTAAAACAAATAACATCATTTGTACCTTTTAATATATTTTAACTATGATCAATCTTTGGCTAAAAACACCTTCAATTATAGCTCCATGAATGTCCATACTTGACTAACTCCATTCTACAATCCTTAGTTCTATGACTATACTTATTACATGTATAACAATGACCATAAAATAAACTATCATACCTTGAAGCATTTGGTTGTCTAACAGACCATCTTGTATTGTTTTTGAAGCTTTCATTCTCCTTGACATACACAAGTTTCTCATTCTTCTCTCTTAGTTTGTTCAACTTGTCTGTGAGATTTTCATGCTCAATATTTAACAAATATTTCTCAATTTTCATCTCATGAAACTCACCTTGCTTTGAGTTAATTTTGACATTTCTGTAGACACTATAAATCTGCATACTATGGTTCTAGATGTTAATATAACACCTAGACCACCCTTGGACCTCCTAGGGACCACTTCACAACCTTTTAACCAAAAACCTGAGTCAAGCTAATAGACTAGCTAATTAAATTTGACCAACTTAACCTTTGACCTATTGACCGTTGAAGGTCACCGTAACTGCTGATGGTTAAGCTTGACTACCGATGGTCAAGTTTTAACCACCTAAATAGTTAAACTCTATCACTAATTATAACTTTCTTTTTTATATTTATCTTATCTAATCCATGTATGCTAAATCTAAATTGAGACACCTTATTGAACCTATTATTCTATCTCTCCCTTCCATCTCACCCTGGCCATCGATGGTCTATCCATAACCATTGGAAGTTACCCAATAGCTTATGGTCACCCAACCACTGATGGTTTCACCCCAACCACTGATGATCACTATGTGACAATTCCAATAGCAAGCTAATTTCATCTATCAGACCCTAACCAAATCTCACTTTTTGAACTTTTGCCTAAGCATAAAACATCACCTTATTTTATGAACCTCATCTAATTTATTTGGCATTAATATTCAATCATTTATTGTTATAATTAGTCAAATTTATCTCTTTTAATCACTTCTTGTATTTGATTCATGTATCTTCTATTATTTATGCAAGCAATTTCTCTTTCATTTTCAAAACTTGATTATTTAAAAGTGTGGATTAACATGCTTCTTTGATTTATCTTGTTAGGCAATCCACCCTACTATCTAATTAATCAACCATTTTTTTAGTACTTTCTTATCTTTAGGTCATTCCTCCCAAGTCAAATAGGAGTATCTACAATCATCTGGATCATGGAGTGCAAACCAAATCTAGGTTCTACTAACCTCACCCTTATTTCAAGTTTTACAACTTTATTATTAAGTAAATAATCAAAATTTATGTGAAACATTATGGCATGCCCAATAGGACCCTTGAGTCTTTTCTTGGGGTCATATTTGCATCTAGGTGTTTCTTCTTGTTGTCTTTCTACTCATACAACAAAATCAAATTTTCATTTTGGGCTTAAAATTGACTGCATCCATTATTTGCTTTCTTATTTTAGCTCACATATCTTAATTGATCAAGTGAATTAATCATATCTTCACTCTTATCACACACACAAGACCAAACCACTTACACTTAATCAATCATAAAAACATTGACATAAGGTTTGACTAGGATTTCATCACCTAATGGTTACCTTTCCTAGCTATCCTACTTGGATTTCATCACCAAGGGGAGAACCAACTAAGTTTATTGGCTGAGTATAATTTTTTGCAATCGGTGTATCATGTCTAAGCACCCAATACCCTTATCATTGCAGTGTGTAAAGTAAGGGGGTAAGCCCCAATATCAAGCCACATACTAATTTCCAATATAGATCCCTTTAAGAGCCTAAACACAACCTAAAACCAAACATAGACTTATTTTCTAGTACCTTCTCTACAAGCCAAGTTGAGTCACATAATTCTTAAAGCTTAAGGCATAAACTACAAGAGAGATTAAAAATAACCTTAATATTTAACGTGATTTAGTGTGTGTTTTATTTCCTTGACTTTTTCTTATCTTCTCTTGATTTGAGTTGTGAGATTCCTTATATCTTCCTCTTTTCCTTATCTACATGGTTTTAACTAGGCAACAACTAAGAAACTAAGTAACTCAGGATCCACCTCCTAACCATCCATCTTCTTATCCCTCATCTATAGAGTACATCTTAGATGTAGAGAGTTCTCCCTATCCTTCTATAAGTCATACCATCCCTCAAATGGTTTCCCAAGGTGATGAAAATTTCACCACCTTTCTAGATAATAACCCCATAACCCTCCAACATTACCTTAACACCATATCTCATTGTACCTTGCTTTGGTTCCACCTGTTGACCTACCCTATGACATGCCATCCCAACTTATGGGTGACAATTATGTTTCCACCATTTCCACCCAACCTTTAGTCACCTAGGCATCATCTTCTACCAATAATCCCACCAATACCACCATCCAAAATGAACCCACTTAACCAACCAACACCCAAACACCTTTCACCCCAACCAACAACCCTTATAGTATAGGAAAAACCTAACCTTTGGGAATCATCACTCTACTTACCATGGGATTTCCTTCTATTAGTTTCACTACCATTCCTCTTATTCCCAATCTACCTACCTCCACTCCATTCAAGAGTTTGGTGGTCCCCATACCTTCTACCCTTCCACCTAGTAGTACCAAAGTTATCACCTATCCTTTATCTACCATCCCAACCATACCTCCTACCTAACCTACATTAATCCCTCAATAGGTGCTCATTTCACCAAACCCAAGCTACATCCCTAACCCACAAGGGTATGTTCCTCTACCTTTCACCCAACCACTTGTTTATACATATTCATATGTGGTATCATCCCAACACCCCATGTCCACATACCAATATGTGGTAGCTTCTCAACCCAACACCAACTATCCATATGTTGCACCTAACCAAACCCAACATAATACCCTACAACTATAGGGGTGCACAACCACAAATGGGCCTTGTCAAAATGTTAATGGACAAAATGACTACTTTGGAGTCATCTATCTTTGGTGCCCATAACCTCTTATCTTATGACCAAATATGTAATGAACCAAATCATCCATCCATTACCATTTGACCTTATCCTCAATGGGAACTTCTAAATTTTAGAGCAAGGAAGACCCTCAACAACATCTAAGAGAATTTAGGCATTCTTTCTATTTGATTACCTGTGATGATTTTCTCCTTCTTTATACCTTTCCCATGACTCTATCAGGTCTAGCTCTAGATTTGTATAGTGTTATTACAAGGCACTCCCTCTTTTCTTTTGCCCAACTAGCTTAGACTTTCTTAGATCACTTTTCCATAAACATCTCTAAGAAAGTTTCCATCACCAATCTCTACTCCATTTGGCAATTCGATGATGAGTCCATAGCTAACTTTTTAGCCCATTAGAGAAGCCTGATAAATCAACTCTCTTTATCTTTTCCCCAACATGATTTGATTGAACTCTTTGCTTGAGCTTGTTTCAAACACGTCTCCTCTAATTTATGAGTTCATAGCTTTAGGACTTTTGATGAGGCTTTTACCATGGCACAAAAAATAGAGAATAGATCCATTGATGAGGAGAAGTTGAAATTGAGAAACAAGAATTCAACCTTAGAATCTTATTAGACTCCCTCCAAACCTAACAATTAAACCAACACTAACTCCAAAAACAAAGGAATCGTGAATGCGATTATCCTTGAAACTGCCCCTCCACCCATTATTAACCAACCCAACTCTTCTAGTTCCTCTTATCAAAACACTAGAAACCCAAACCATAATAACCAAAATCAATTTACTCCACTAGGGGAGTCATATTCTTTGGTCTTGGATAAATTGTTTAAATTTAATATAATACAACTCCCACCAATCAAACATCCACAACAATTTGTTTCCTCTCATCATGTACCTAGTTGGTATAAGGAGAATGAATTGTTTTCCTTCCACCATGTCATTTAACATGATGTTAGTAGGTGAAATACCTTTAATAATGTCATCCAAAATCTCATCAACAAGGGGTAACTTGTTTTGGATAACCCCAATGCACCCCCAAATCAATCACTTGACATCTTTAGACAGCCATTTCCCAACTATGCCCTACCAAAAATAATAAAAATAATAGAGAAGATTCCTCTCACAACCATGAAGTCCATACAATTAATGTGGTTCTTAGTCAACTCATTATTGAGGAAACCATTGATGAAACTACCTTTCCTTCCCCTCTACTTATAAAGGTAGTGGATTCACTCTCCATTCCTTCAAAAAATGAGACCAAAGAAATGACTATTCCCTTTTCTCTGCTCATCGAGGTATTTGAGAAACCAACCTCTCCTTTAGAAGGCATACCAAAATAAATAGCCATTACCATTGTATCCTTTTCCTCTATCATACAATAATCCACTCTTCCTTTGGAAAGCATCCCTAAAGAAGTGATCACTCTACCTACCTCTCCTATAGGAGACTCATCTTCCCAAACCTTAGAGCCTTTGATTGAGGAAAATGATGATATAACCACTTTTCTCTATCTCCACCCATGGGTTTAACCTTTTAGCTTAGTATCGAAGGGATCAAACCCATCTATAATCCTTTCTCTAGACTGGTTCAAATATTATAGTACTTATCTCAACCCAACGTAGATCATGCCACATTTGGAACCATCTCTAACTTCCTTACCCAACCAAGAAAGATCCTCCAACAATGCCACTATCATCCCTACCTTCCATTTCCACTATTGAACCCACCATCACCTTGACCAAACCTTTAGAATCCTCTACCAATAAAACCATAATCTAATCAACTCCACCTAAAATAACTAAGTCACCCCCTACCATTCTAACCAAGCCCACCAAAAACATTGGCATATTCCCTATACAAAACCTTACTCACCCCCCATTGAAATTGGATTTAAATTCACCACACCTATCAAATAAACCCCAAACCAAGCCAACAAATAAGGTAAAACCACCCAAGATTCCACAAACTAAAACTATGTGTCCCCTTTCCACTTTTCCTTTTATTTTGGGACCTCGCCCTTCTACCTTAGTAAGGAAACCAACCATCCCAAACAAGACCCAAATCCAACCACCATTTTTGGCTACACCATCACTCCTACTTTCATCCTCACCTATTTTTATCAAACCTTCTATAACCAAACTACCTACTTCTTAGGCATCTACCACAACACTTTTTACCTCTAAGAAATCCATACCAAAACCATCCACTAAGAATGTTCCTTCACCCAAATATCTTACCATTAAACCCACTCCTAAAACGGATTCTACCTCAACTACTAAACCTAAGACCTTCATGCCTTTTCCACCTTTGCTCAAGTATTACTCAACCATCTTGTAGAGGTTATTACAATCATATTTCTTAACCTTGTCACCTATCAGTCTATTTGACCCACATAGTCCTAAACCATCCTAGTATAATGATAAATTAGTATGCTCATACCATAGGACACCTAGGCATGATATTGAGAACTTTAAATCTCTTCAAGTATTAGCCCATTAGTTGTATCATGAGGGTGACTTATTGTCAAACAAACCTCCTATAGGCCCACCCCTAAAAATATAGGAGCCATTAACCAATACTTACCTACTCCCCCACTCTCATCTCAGAGTGAATAAGAATTGAAGTAGCCCTTTATCCTAGCTATTTCCCAAATCCATACCATCTATGTGGTCACACAATCATAGGCTCAATCAAAGGATAATGGAAAAGTAAAGGTGTCCATTATATGGACATATCCCTCTTCCACCACCCAATCACCCAGCCAACACTAAACACCTTTACCTTCAGCCAAACCCAAGGTGTCCATCTTGGGTCCCTCTTAATCTAACCCATCTGAATCAATCCAACAATTAGTTCTGAAACAACTTCACCAAACACTATTGAAGATGAGTTTGTATGAACTAATCAATACCTCACTCTATCATTGCCAAGAGATGATAGAGGATTTTCAATCCATAGTGCTCCAACTAGAAAACCCATAACCTTTAGTAGCCTTTGTCAGATCTATTCAACTTTCCAACTTTGTTACCTTTAATGATTTGGAAATACCCTCCATCCATCCAGATGATCTAGATCTTCCCCTCTTCATTACCATTACATCAACCAAACCCACATCAAGAGGGTTATGATATGGGGGAGCTAGCATAAACATTATCTCCTCCCATGCATACAATTAACTCAAATTACCAAAGAATATTATGTCAAAAACCTTAGTGGTGCGATGGTCATTTAATGATACAATGGTCACAACTTTAGAAATTGTTATCCTTCACATTTGCCTAGGACTCTGCATGTTCCTAATATTTTTTATGTAGTATAAGGATATTTCTTATACAATGTTTTTTTGAGATGCCCTTGGATTTATTCCATGGGTTGTGTGCCATTCACCCTACATCGATATGTCAAATTTGAACATGAAGGTCAAGTTATTACCATACAAGCTAACCTGAGTCCTTTTACATCATGCAACATGATGTACCAACCCAATCATATTATCCTTCATTCGACAAGCCTTTATCAATAAAATATGAAGCCCCACCTTCCCCTACCAATGAAGCATCCACCAATTCATATGTCCCTTCTGGATAAATCCCCATAGTGGACCCTATATAATCAACCTTCTAACATTTTTCATTAGGGGAGTATCACCTTTTACACTAGACACCCTTCTTACACCTCAAGAGGATGGGAATATTGACCAACAACCTAGTTATGACCCCAATATTTGAGCCATTATTCCTTTTGGTCCCTCAACTTGTAAAACCAATTTCATATATGGGGGAGTTGATAAACCCCTTGACACTTCTACTATCTCTTTCTCACCTTGATCATTCACCTCCAATTTATCCTATCTAGATAAACTAGAGTTTTCCACTACATACTTTTATAGGTGTGCTTGGAAAGGATTTGGTCTAGGTTGATATGAACATGGGCCACATGAGTTGATTCCAATCAAAACCCTAAAACCTCACAAAAAGCATGGCCTCAATTTCACACCACCTAAAAAGCAAACTAACCCACCTTCATTTACCATCATTGATTAGGAGATCTCGTCCTCACCTTCCACTCCACCATCGACAATTGAAGATTCTAACATCATCCCCCTAACTTTTTTTCATCAGCATGATCAACCTCAGACCCCTAACTTATCAAAAGGATGAGGTGACAGTGACAATTCCTCTAGCCCATCCTAAAATGGTAGTAGATGACTCTTCTATCATTAATACCATTCAGTGTCATGATGATGATTCCATTCTAGCTTATCTAGGTGTAGATGATTCTTCTATCCACAAATATCTTCCTCTTGAGACTTCAACCATGCTAAATTAATCCACTATGGATATCAACTTGGGCACTCTAGATAACTTACACATTGTCAAAATTAGCCAACAGCTAAATTTTGAGGAGCTTCAAGACTTCCCCTCCTTCTTGCAATATCATAGCATAGCATTTTCTTGGTCTTATAGTGACATGCTATGAATTGACCCCTCCATCACTACCCACTACATAGTCACCAATGGCAATGCCAAGCCATGTAGGTAGAAACTTCAATGAATGCACCCTTGCATAGCCCTTCTCATCAAAGAGCTTCAACACCTCCTATCCATCAATTTCATTCAACCCATTGATTATCCCCAATGGGTCTCCAACATCGTACCTATCACCAAAGCCATAGGGGGACTTCATATTTGTGTGGAATTTTGTGACCTTAACCTTAGTTTCCCAAAGGATGACTTTCTTTTGATAAACATTAACCAACTTCTTAACCTTACAGTCAACCATGAGAAGTTGTCTCTTATGGATGGATTATTGGGCTACAATAAAATATTAATTTCCCTTGAAGATCAACATAAAACTGACTTTATCACCCCATGGGGAAATTTATGTTATAGGGTCATGCCTTTTGGATTGAAGAACATTGGTGAAACCTATCAATGTGCTATGACCTACATCTTCCATGACCTTATTCACAAAATTGTAGAATACTATGTCGATGACCTTCTTGGGAAATCCAAATGCCAGAAAGATCATTTGGTCATTCTTAAGATTATCTTTGATCAACTCATCCATTAACATGTATACCTTAACCCCAAGAAGTGTATTTTGGGGTTCTTGTTAGGAAAGATACTTGGCTTCCCTTAAAAATATTAAATCTAATCCCATCAAAATCAAATAAATCCTTGACATGACTCCTCTCACCCACCTCAAGCAACTCTACAAATTATATGGGAAGCTCTAATCCATTCATCACTTTATCTATCAACTCTCATACCAATCTCAACCCTTCCACCACCTTCTAAATAAGGAAGTATATTTTAAGTGGAATAAAAATTTTCAAAAGGCCTTTGATTCACTTAAAGAGTACCTTCTATCTCTACCCATCCTCATTCCTCCCAAGGAAGATCAACCTTTTTACCTTTATATCTCTACCACTGACCACTCCTTAGGGGCAATGCTAAATTATCAAGATGAGCATCATAAAGATCAAGTCATCTACTACATTATCTATATTCTTGTAGAGTATGAGACCTGGTACACCCATATGAAAAAACATTGCTTAGCCTTGGTCTTCATGGCCACCAAACTTCACCACTACCTTCTCAACCACAAGACCTATGTCATAACCAATACTGACTTATTCAATTATATGCACTCCAAGCCATACCAAAACCAACATATGGCCAAGTGGATCATGATTATAGATGAGTTTGACCTTGATTTATTTCATCAAAATTCAATTAAAGGATAAGTCATTTCCAACTAATTGGACAAAACACCATTAGTAAACTGACCTTCTCCTCTTAAGTTTTTAGATGAGTCCGTCACAACCCTCTCTTAGGAAAACTTCACCTATCAAGTGATCATGTTATTCAATGGATCAAAGTGTCAATGTGATGGGGGAGCTAGCATCATCCTTATCCACCTTCACAGTGAACCTCTTCCCTTATCCTTCAAGCTATATTTTGAATGTACCAATAATATGGCTGAGTATGAAGCCCTAGTGATAGGTTTCCAAATTGCATTAGCCTTGGTAGTCAAAATGATCAACATTTTTAGTGACTCTCAACTCATGGTCAATCAAATAAATGGCTCTTATCAATGTAATAATGATGTTTTTCAATATTACAAATAATTATCTAATGTACTCTTAGCATCATTCAAACACTACCATGTCCAAACTACTTCGCTATCTATAAACAAGTTTATTGATATGATGGCTTCCCTCACTTCCTAGATCTTATATGTACCCTTTGAGTCTAAGCTATATGTTTTTATTCATCAACTTACCCAACCCTCTTATGTCAAATCAGATTCTCCCACCATCTTCAATGTGGAGATACACAACCCGACCTTTGGTATTAGTAGACCTTCCACCATCTCAACCTTGACATCATTACTTTCAGTCTTTCTAGGAATGCTTAAAGATAATTTATTCATATCACCTCACATTATATCATACTAGGGAGAATTATTTATAAACATGACTTTGATGGTCTCTGCTTTTGTTACCTATGTAGTCACAAATCCTCTCATGCTATCATGGAAATGCATGATGGGATATGCGGGGGACACTTTAGTGGTCTAGTTGTCACTAAACACATATTACACCTTGGTTATTATTGGTCCACCCTTAACCAATCTTGATGTGATTATGTGAAAAAGTGTGTCAAATGGCAACAACATGCTAATTTGCATCATGCACCTAGCCATAGTCTCCAAGTATCCAAATATCTCTGGCCCTTATCGTAATGGGGTCTAGATCTCATTAGAGTAATTAACCCCCATTCTTCACAATGACATCATTTTATCATCACTACAATAGAATATTTCACCAAATTGGTAGAGGTTATTACTCTCATTTCAACCAAAGCTAAAAATATTATCGACTTTATCAACCATCACATCACCTATCATTTCAATGTCCCTCATAAAATTATCACTGATAATGGAAAATCTTTCAAAAATAAACAAATCCAAAGTCTTTGTGATACATTCAATACCAAGTTAATTCTCTCATTTCCCTATCATCCACAAGCTAATGGATAGGTAGAATCCTCTAACAAGACTCTTTATAACATGCTAACTAAAATGGTTAATGCATCTAGTCAGGATTAACACTTACACATCCCCTTTGCCTTATGTTCCTATCATACTAGCATTAAAACCCCTATGGGTGCTACCCCTTTCTCTCTAGTTTTTGGAGTAGAGGCTATCTTGCCTCTTGAAGTCCAAATTCCCTCTCTTTTCATATCCTTACAATATCTCATTTCTAAGAGTGATTATTGTCAAGAATGTTTAGCCTAACTTGAGTTACTTGATGAAAAGTATTTAGTAGTGCTCACTCATCTTCATGTCTATTAATAAAAAATCAATCATGCTTATAATAAACACCTCAAAGTGCAATAATTCAATATCAGAGACCTCATCCTAAAGGAAAATCAACATGTCACTACTATGGAGAAAACCAAGTAGGATAAGTTTGTTTTTAATTGGCTTGGACCTTATATCATAATGCATAAGTATGGATCAGGAGCTTATTGATTGTCCTCTTTTGAAGGAAAACTAGAACCTGAGCCCCTCAATGCTTCACATTTGCATCATTTATTTTTTAAATGGGATCAAACTAACCTTTTGTCTAAATTAAAATCATCCCTTGTTTTTACCCACATTCATCTCCTCCTTTTAAGGACAACTAATTAAAGCTCAATCATGTGATTATCCATTATGATTTTCACCTAATTTTGAATATGGGTACCATGGCTCCACCCATGGCATGATCCTTATGGTACTTTCCATCCCCTCTTATAGGATGGATTCCCATGGTCATTATCACTTAAAACCTCTTTTACCCACCATCAACCTTCTTGTGATTTAGTTTTGCCTTCATAAAGGTGAACCTTTAAGCCTATATAAGTAAGTATATGTCATTAAAATCAAAAATCAAAATCAAGCAAAAAATAATTAGGGGTCATTTCTAGTATTCACATACTACTCCCTTGAAGGATAGATATCAAAAGCCTTAAATAGAGCTCACAAACTTAGACCACTCCCTTGAAGGATGGTTGAGTAAATCAATTATCAAAGTGTAGCAATCTCTTGGAAGCTTCCTGCATCGATCAGCTTCTCCTATCCCTCCTAGCAATAAAAAATTATTAAAGACCCTTTATCAAAAATTAAAAAATGCAAACTTAATTTTGGAAGTCAAAATCAGATTTCATAAGTAGACTTCCAGCATCGATCAGTCTACACCTTATATGACATTGAATTGTTTATACTGGTTCTTTGGTGACCTACAGAAGAGGCAAGCTAGTTCTCAAGAAGGTTTCATTTTTATCACCCTCCTTTTTATACACTCTATGAGCAAGGAATTTTCAAGTTACTTGACATTATGTGATCAATACACCTTTTTAACCAACTAACAAATGCTAATATGAAGCATTTGAAGGGTTTGTGTTCATAAGTCGATCCAACTTTGGTTTGTTTTATTCCTTGCCAAAGAAGAAGCATCATACCTTCTTATTCTCTCATACTGGTTGATACATTCATTAAGACATTTGTCTTTTGATTATCTTATCTTTCTTTTCTCACATTTAGTTTCATTATCCAACCTACTCTATGTTTTAATATTACAACACCTTCATTGAAATGAATGCATTTAACCATGTTTTTTTACCTTATTTGTTTAAATTTTTTTAACCATAAGAACATTTTAATGAATTAAACATCTCCTATAGAAAATATCATCTAGTGATAAATCACATCAACTAAACCATCTATCATATCTACCATAATTTAATCATACATAAAAAATAAATGAGACATTCACACATATCTACCACATGTATAAATCTAGATGAGGAAGCTTATACTCATTAAATATTATCATGAACATAATCATCATTGTCATCATAACATCCAATAATAAACATCATCATCACATAACCATATCATGAACATATTTCATCACATCATAAATTAAAATCATCACAAACCATGAGTAATAAATATAATCATCATGTAATTATCGAATCCACAAACATCATCACATAACCATATCATAAACATCATCATAACATCATCATCATCCTATCATTTATAACATCCATATAGCTATGATCCATAAAACATAACCATAATAATAATCACAAAACATTGTAGCCATGTCCAACAAAGCATAAGCATCATCATATCATAAACAACATCCATCAAATATCAAATGATGTCATGCATATAAATCTAGTAGCCATCACATCACATGCCTAGCTAGGTGAGTTGACATCAACCATCATATCAAATCATAAACAAGCAACATGAAAATTGTAATAATGAACCACAAACCATATACAATGATCATATCTATAAATCATGAGCTCATAATCAACATGATGATCATATATACAAATAAGTACATATCTCTCAAAATATGTATACACCTTACTACATCAGCTCATAGGCTAGTATCAAAATCATATGTTACATCAAAATTACAATGTCTCATAACAAATCTAAGCCCCTAGAGCAACACTACCTCCTAGAGCCTGCTCCTCACACCTTCATGTCCTCCTACAAAGGCAACCCACTAACTTGGTGTCATAGTACTAGCACCTCCTATGATCCTAGCTTTGTACTTTACCCATCAAGGCTCATTTAGTCTATACCTAAAGACCAAGGCCTCATAATTCCATAGCTCTTCTACTTTCACTACATATCTCTATATCGAGATAGTCCCTAGTGGTCCCAAAGTTATTGGTACTCCTCCTACCTACTAGAGATAATCTCTCTCTTATGTCACCATGGCTAGATGAGCCCTAGCCTAATCTCTCTCTCATATAAGAGTAGCTACCTAGCCCTATGTTTCATCCCTCTCTTAGGTAATTTCTACCAAGGATGCTAGTGTTATGGCTAGTACTGCTCATGCCTGGTCTCTTTAAAAAAACAATACTTATACATCTGGACCACCCCCTGCCACCTACTAATTAACCACTTCCCCCTACATCAATATCCATGTCATGTTGACCACCATCATCACCTCCAAAAACCACAACATCATAGTGCACCTAGTACCACGTAGGATAGTCATCTATGACATCTACATCATCCACATCAATCCTCATTGGTAAAAAATCCTAATCAATGAGTTCATGAATTGGTAGTGAAGTAAGTAGTGGAAATTCTGCATCCTCCCTCCTATACCTTAGAAACACCTAGGCATATCATAAACAAGGTTGAATTATCTCCATACCCTATCAAATGGAATAATATCTATCTCATGATCTCACCTACCATAGATCCATTTATAGCTTTGAAGTGATAGGGTATGTCTCACATAATGTTTCCATCCTGGAAACTTGACATATGATCTCCAAATCATATCTCCCACAACCAAGGCATCCAATCAGTCCCTATACCCACCTATGTCATGTTCCCCTCCTCTTGGTCCTAAGAGGTCATAATCACCTCTCCACCTTATATATCCAACCCTAAAATCCATCTAAACAAAACCATCCTAGAATAGTCCCATAGGTCTCAGTACCTAGATGTGCTCATAGGCCTAGCAATGGGGGAAAAAATCAACATTGATCTCATATCTCCTAAGGGTGTGGAATCCCTAGAGCTCTTGGTAAATCTAAACTAATAAATAGGAGCCCATGAAAACAATATGAAACCCAACCACATCTTAATGATCACCCCCAACAACAAGTAAGGGAACCTTCCACTACTAAAATCTAGTAATGCATAACACAAGACCATTATCATCATCATAGTAAATAGTGACCTTACATCCTTATCATTATGATATAATGGTGTGTAGTGCAAACCCCTTAAGTTCCACCTTGCATACTCATGGTCCTCTTCATACAAGAGCTCCATCTACCTATCTCTCTCCTCACCCTCAATTTGGTAGATCGGCTCACCCTGTATGGGTAGTTGCACAATCCTATGGATATCCTCATTAAAAATGGTCATCTTGCCTATAGGAAGTAATAAGGTGTTAGTGGCAAGATCTCATCTCTTGATCATTGCCACTAACATCAATGCATCCTAAGGTACGTGTTGGTATTACCTCATGCCTCCAAGGTCCACATCCTCCATATACTCATAATGATGTTGGTCATCCCTTTTTGTACCTCATCTAGTATTTAGGGCACCTAGTCTCTCATTTGTATATACTTCCATACCTACAAGTTAGAAACTAGTGCCTTAATTTTCCTAATCTAACATACTATGCCTACAAGTTTTACCACTTACTCCTACCCCCTATTTTAAACTACTCACCTCATTAACAATAACTCTACCTCATCTGACCTATACACAAGACATGTTTATCTTATCAACTATTTTACCTATCTTATCTACATCACTAACCTTACCCTAAACCACTGACTTAAACCATCAACTACTACCCTCAACCACTACCTAAAATATCCAACCAAAATCTTAACTTTAACCTTTAATCTACACTCCACAGACTACACCCTTCACCTATAAACTTTCACCTATAACCTTCACCAAAAACCTTCACTATTACCTAATACCTATTCACCTAATCTACCTATTAATCACCTAATCACACCTACCAAGATAATCATTTCTTTCATGTTATCCTCTATCTACCTTCACTACACATGTACCCACTAACCTAAAAAATATTATTAAACCCTCTTACCATTACTCTACCCCATCATTCAACCTTCTTGACCTATACCCTTTATTTTGACCACTAACCATAACCGTAACCCCTTGAACTTTCACAATTACCCTTCAAACTAAAACCTTAGCCATTACCCAAACCTTTCAATTAAAACTTCTATCCCACCTTTTTAATAAATTCCCAATCATCGATGGTTGAAGGTCACCATTGGGAGGTCACCTATCAACCCACATCGGTTAATAGCAACCACTAATGATCATTGTGTAGTGACCATCAATGATCCTCAAGCCCTAGTGCTTGACCAAACTCTCTCCCAATCTACTAAATGCTAATAAAACCTACACATACCCATCCTAACATCAAGTACCTACTCACCTATCCTATTTCATACTTGATTCTCACCCAGAAACAACCAAAACAAAACCTTAAATCTATCCCTAGGTCAACCACACCCACAATCAAACAAACAATAATAAAAACAAATGAATTCAAGTCTCAATCTACCAAACTAGTGACAAAACCTACCTCATTTATTGATCACCATTATGGAGGTACCCTAGGAGCCATTGCCTAACTTTGCACTTTCCCTCATCCCCTCTACATCCCTTATCACCTTGTCAAATCAAAAAATACCTCACTTAATCACTCAACCAACACTACTAAACCATCATCGTATTTTCTTGCTCAAGTCACAAAGTAGTCATCAAGGGTCTAAATTATAAATGACCAAATAAACCCTCGGTAGCTCTTTTGTCTTTGCCATTTTAGGGATGATGTATAACCATTGATGGTCAAGGTGACCATTAATGAATAACCTTAACCATTAATGGTTGACATTTTTGTGATTTTTCCCTAGTACCCATAATTTTATAAACATACTTTCATCACAAAACAAATCCACTACCAAACCACTAGAGATAACCTTCTCCAACAACCACAACCAATGATATTAACCTCATCATGGGTCATTCTAGCTTGACTTCTACATGTTTTGTGATGACCTTGCTTTGGTATTTTTGATTACATCGACTCAATTTCTATCTTGAATAAATTTGAACTTGCACTACCTTTTGCACACAACCAACCAATTACGTCTTCTTGAGATCACTTCCTACCTTAGATACCTATGAAACACTAACCTTGCCTAGGAGACTTACATTTATAAGTGTAACCTAACTGCCATGCATAAATGTGGTCATGTGGTCCACTTGTCACTTGTCTTTCTAGTGTTGACCTTATTTTTACCAACCATGCTAACCTAGTCAATGCACGATCTTAGCTATCATACTTAGTCATACTTTGTGCACATGTTTGCACTTTAATGCCAAACATATCACCAGCTTACCCACTCATTAAATCATCACCCAATTCTATTTACTACATCACTTCCTAGTTTGAGGGGGAATACTTCCTCCCATGCTCAAGGTAACCTAACCTTTGACCTATAATCCATTTTTGTTTTGTAGCTTGTTGATACAAACTACATAACAAAAAGGGGGAAAATATAGACACCAAAAATTTACACACTATGGTTCTAAATGTCAAGTTAACCACTAGACCACCCCTGGACCCCCTAGGGACCACTTCACAACCTTTTAACCATAAACCTAAGTCAAGCTAACTTTGACCAACTTAACCCTTAACCTATCGACCATCAACAGTCATCCTAACCATCGATAGTTAGGATCAATCACTGATGGTTAGGTTTTAACTACCTAAATAGTTAAACTCCAATACTAACTACAACTTGATTTTTTATATTTAGCTTATTTGATCTATGTGAGAAATCAATGCATGTTAAATCTAAATTTAAACATGTTGTTAAACCTATTGTTTCATCTCTCCCTTCTTTCTATAAAAAAGGAGGAAGAGGTGAAAAGGGGGGAGAATCAAGAGCAATAATCATCAGAGAGGATCAAAAATTATTAGATCTTCTTGTATCATAACTTTTTCTTTAGGTCTTCTTAAGAAAAATCCTAGAAATCTTCCACTGAGTGTGACATAAATCCTAAGTGTTGTTGCTCATCAATCACAGCCAAGACAACATTACTCTATCGAAATTGCTCTAAACTCCACCAATACGTTTTTTAGCCAACTAATTCTACATTCTTTAGGCTAGCAAGCTAAGTATCTATCTTTTCTCAGATTCGATAATTAGTTTATCTATTTTATCTTCCATCCCACCTTACAGAATCCATTCTATAACCTCATCAACCAGCTTCTTGAACCAGACCAAAACCCATAATAAGTTCTGATGGTCACCCTAACCACTGATGGTCTATCCATAACTACCAATGGTCACCCAACTACTGATGGTTTCACCCAATTGTTGATAGTCACTATGTGATAATTCCAATAGCAATCTAATTTCACCTATCAAACCCTAACCAAATCTCACTTTCTGACCTTTTGTTTGAGTACAGAACATCACCCTATTTTTTTAACCCTACATGATTTATTTGGCATTAATATTCAATTGTTTATTACTATAATTAGTCAAATTCATCTCTTTTAAGCACTTTTTATATTTGATTTCAATATCTTCTATTATGTATGCAAGCAATTTATCTTTCATTTTCAAAACTAAATTATTTAAAAGTGTGGATTGATAGCCTCCAAGGAATATTTTTCTTCTTGGATCTAGCTTGTTATGAAATCCATCCTACTATCTAACTAATCAACCATTTCTTTAGTTCTTTCTTATATACAGGTCATTCATCCTAAGCTAAAGAGGAGAATCTACAACCGTTTAGATCATGGAGCGTAAACCAAATCTAGGTTCTACTAACCTCACCCTTCTTTCAAGTTTTACAACTTTCTTCTTAAGGAAATAAACAAAATTTACATGAAATAATTTGCTTCTTCTAACTGAGTCTTAAGATGTCTACATTCTTCTTCTCTTGTCTTTAGATTTGCATTAGCTACCCCTAACTAATCCTTTAGATTGTTGATCTATTTTCATCATCTTTGACTTATTTTGATTCCTTTTATTCTTTTTTAGGCTTGCCTATCTTGATTATGACTTTTTCATACTCATCTTTTAGGGAAACAAGATTAGTCTTTATTTTAACATATTCATATCCTTTAGCTCTCAAGATTGAACATACAGCCTCTAACTAAATTCTAAGAACTTGGATAGTCTCCTTATCCCTATTAACTTCTTTAGCCAAGTCATCCATCACTCTACATGCTTTCTCTTTAATATGACTAATCTATTCTTCAAGACTTTTGACCACTGATCTAAATTCAATATTTTATTTCTTCAACTGTTTAGCCATATTGTGCTACTTAAGATCTCCTTCAAGCTGTTAAGCTTCCTCCAAAGGACTTACTCTGATACCAATTATTGGAAGTAGACACTAAAAGGGGGTGAATAAGTATATAATAATTCACATTAAATTCT
The DNA here is from genome assembly GCA_037957365.1 of Torreya grandis. NCBI lineage: Eukaryota > Viridiplantae > Streptophyta > Pinopsida > Cupressales > Taxaceae > Torreya > Torreya grandis. Next base: position 776,812 of record JARHVA010006299.1, read on the forward strand.
AAAACCATTACATCATTCATCAACTTGATTTAGCAACATAAACATGAAAGCACATGCATCCAAAGCATGAACAAGAGAATATATCACATCAACACAACATCTATATGGGAATCCCTCTTGGAAGATAAAACCCATTGAACCGTATAAGATGGAATACAATCCTATAATGACAAGATCCATTTTATACCAATTACAATTGATCAAATAAATACATCCCTATTTAGTGAGACTAAAATCCCACAAAGTGTTACAACACCTATCTAGTTGAGATGCAACAACTAGACTTTTAGCAATTTCACCTTATAAGGAGGATACAACCCCCTTAGATTCTAATATACCATAATAACACCTATGAACACATCCACCTTGGACTAATATCTACAACACATGATGATGGAACTCTACTTATCACTTTTCACCTTCGCTCACACTCAATCTTCAAATCTACAAGAGCACTATTATGACATCATAAATATGACCTATAGGTCATACACACCATATTAAATATTATCTACCCTTCAAACCATGCATTAGGCACACACAGCCTTCACCTTGCCTTCACTCACCATATACACTCTCTCAAATAGCCTCTTGAGCATACTCACTCATTCTACCTCTTTTAGGCTTATTAGGTCCAATGACCTATGTGATCACCTTCAGCACTTTACTCAGACAATCATGTTTGATCCTCTTCACTCTTTTCTATTCCTCATTGAATTTTACCTAATCTTTCAAAGGTTATCTCCTTCACTTGGCACACCATACATACATCTAGAATAACTAGGCTAAATAAGCCTTTTATTTATAACATGCTCTTGATATAACCCATCTTGGTCTACCAAGATGCTTACCATACTTGTTTCACATTTCAACTAGGTACTCATACATGTTACATGTAAGAAACATACATTCCATATGTTGGATATTACCTCATTATCCCCAAACCACCTTTAGGTCTTGGTGAGACTTAAAACAATCAAACCTTCATACTCACATGTTACATGTGAGACTACTTGGACCATCTTATGCTTCTATCAACACCTAAAACACATGAAACTAGAATTCAATATACCATTTCACACTCCCTCATGGGTCCACACCACTTGTAACATCAACTCAACACTTGGACCTACCAATTAGGTTTCCTCACTCCTTCGGGTCTTTATATAGAAAACAAAGTCTCAAAATTCTAAAGAAAACACTCAAATCACTCACATAAACACATGAAAAAATCATATGGACAGAACCTTCAATAATTTTTCAATATCTCCATGTACCTTAGACACTCCAACATAGACCAACACACCTCAAACTATCTTACTCAAGATGACCACTCAAACTGGTCATACATAGTCAAAATACAATCAATCTATTGTGACTTTCCACATTTGATCAAGGGATAAATATGACAATAAAATCCTTCACATAAGTATTTTAGACTTATAAAATATATCCATATTCATTGGAATTATCAATTTTACTTAGAACAACTTCAACTCACTTCTCCATATTCATTGGAATCATCAATTCTACTCAGAACACCTTCAACTCACTCCTATAACATGATCACTCAAACTACCAATGTATTCAATGAACACATTCAACTTATTAAGTAATTTTCATACTTAATATCAATTGGTCAAACCTCCAAATACCACATAGATCATCCTCATTTAATATAAAACACTACCAAATAGTTAATTCAATATGAGACATCAAAAAACCATCATAACAAGCTCAATTATCCTTCTTAGGTTGTTTACAGTCAAATGTCAAACATATAGTCAAATTTGGAGCTCAATATATTTGTTTATATTAACAATAAGACCACATAATTAGGTTCACTATATTGATCATTTATTCCTTTACATCTTTTATTTTTATACCATTATAAAATTCATCTTGGATCAAAAGTTATGGGAAAAAAACCATAGGCTAGTTTTTCCTTTTGTAAAATTCAAATATTTAAATGCAACTGGTCACATTTAAACCTTGAACACTTTTCTCACATCTTGAGTCCTTGCTTCCTAGATTAAATGCACACCATCAATCTTATTATAATAATCTTGACCTTTAACACATAGTCCACCAATGTCAAACATTAAACTTTAGTCACTTTGACTTCATCTCATGCACCCTTGCAATATTGATTAAATACGCACTGTCAATCTCTATGGATCCACTAGGTCTTCAACTAAAAATTATCACCATTATATATAGCTTATAACTCATGATATCATGACACTTGACACCCTCACATGCCTTCTAAGCATTTTACTATCATTTCATGTGCTTGTGCCACTTGGCAGCCTCTCGTGTAATATTGATATGTTGACTTCTACGCACCATGGAATCAAGATATTTGATTTAATGCACACCATTGGATATTCTAGACCAAATTACCTCATCCTTCAATGTGAATAAAATTGATAGTCTCTGACCCATCACTATCTATAAGTGCAACTTTGAAGATTTATATCTCAAGCTGAACAACACTTCAAGACCCCAAATTTTTAGGGTAGATTCTTGACATTATACAAAACATTTCCATGATATCCTTTGACCAATATTGATCTTAAACATACCTAAAATAAATTCACAAACTTACTGGTTCATCCATGTCTGCATGATGGTTTGTGACGGTCTAGAAAATATTACAAACTGCTTGGGAAGCCAACTTTGCCCTTGCATATCTTTTGTCACGCTTCAGTGCTTGACATGAAAGTTAGTGAAAATAAAAATTCACGCAACTAAAAAAACCCATATTATCACCTTATCTTTAAATTTACATAAGTGTGGTATATGACTACATCAAAATGCTTACTCAATTCTTCTTGCCATATTGCAAATTTGGCTAAGTATGAGAAAACACTGTTAAAATACCTAGGAGCCCAACCTTGTACTTACATATCTTTTGACATGCTTTAGTGCATGATCTAAAATTTAGTAAAAGTAAATTAGGGAATAATTTGATCAAAACCATATAACTAACTCCCCTTGACTCATTCCCATGTGACAATGGTGATGTCATCAAACTACCTACTCAAATTTTATGCCACTGGATCCAAAGTGTCTAGATGAAAAGTATGGACAACTAGATGAATTCCACTTATACACGCAATCACTCAAAGAATAAAAAACATATTAGGTACCTATTTCACATTGTCAAATCACCATACTCATCCTTGAACATATTTAACCATGCTAAAATAGAAGATCAACCAATCGTACTTCAAGCATACTAGAACAAACATATTGCATACTTTATCATTGCCACTTAGACTATTAAGACGCATCATCTACTCACCTGGACACCTCCATGACATCATCATAAAATCATTGAAATATCTCCAACATATTATGTATATAAAATAAATGATATGCTATCTACTAACATAAAGTAAATAACATAGATGCCAAGAAGCTAGTAAACATGTGCATGTTAAATAGTTTTATATTTTTTATTTATTTGAAAGTTTTTCATATTTTTTTGGAATTTTTTTCATTATTATTATTTTATATTTTTTAAAATATAAATGATTAGAGTCACCAAGTGCTATGAAGAGTGTCCTCATAGCACTATTGACTAATAATAAAGGTGAGGTAAATGAAGAAGATAAATATATTTTTTTGGAATTTTTTTTCATTATTATTATTTTATATTTTTTTAAATAGAAATGATTAGAGTCACCAAGTGCTATGAAGAGTGTCCTCAACACTATTGACTAATAATAAAGGTGAGGTAAATGAAGAAGATGTAGTCAAAGAGACATAAAATAAAGGTGACTTGAGTGATCAAGAAGAAGATGATCATTGGCAACAATTATAACATGATTTCTTAAATGAAATTGAATAGCTCAAGATAATAGATTTTATAAGAAAAGGAAAAAAATGTTATAGAAAATGCACTATCTAGGAGTGATGAATCCACTGAGACATTGTTATGTGCAATGACCATTTGACAAGTAAATTGGTTAGTGTCAGAGTGGTCCACACTTGAGAATTGGTCTAGATAGGATGTAATGTAGGAAGAAAATATATATGGAATAGTGAAATTCAAAAAACAACTCAAAAGGAAAAAGCATATCTTCACAATATTTATTTGGATAATGTAGACTTCTCAACCCTTTAATCTAAACATAGGATTTACATTAGTTAAACCCTAAAAGGTTAAATCACTTACTCATATTCAAGAGTTTATCATGTTTACTAATTTGATGAGATATGCCATACACTTAAAGAACATAAGGTTAGAATAATTAAATTGAATAAGGTCAAGTATAGCTCAACTATTCCTTCTACATTTATTATCAAGTTTTAAAGCAATCCTAATTACAAGTTCAAAATTACATATATAGGTTGAGCTCATTTATGAGATCATCAAAATCTGTTATCTTGAGCTATTCAATTTCATTCAAGAAATCATGGTATAATTGTTGTCAATGATCATCTTCTTCTTGATCACTCAAGTCACCTTTATTTTATGTCTCTTTGGCTACATCTTCTTCATTTACCTCACAAATAAATAGTGTTGAGGACACTCTATTAGTAATGAGGGAAGTTGTAGGTTGTTCTAAATATTCATGTTCTTCTTATTATTTTATTGAGCCCATTGGCCTGCCTATTTACATGGTTTCTTGTTAGCGATGCTTTTTTTTATTTGATTAAGATTCACTTTTTTTCTCTTGTGTGTGACCCTCAGCTTTCTTGTCATATCATATGTTTAATTCCTGTAAAAAATTGCCAAAATAAAAAAAAATAGAAAAATCAACCTCCAAGATGACACAAACATCACCTATCCTTCGCTCATACTTTAAAGCATCAAACTTGAAAGAGAACTTCTTATGACATATAAATATTACAACATTGGTTATGACCAACTGAGATCTGATCGATGTCAGTTCTGTTGATCGACTTTGGTTAAGCTAAATAACTAATGTCGGTATTTTTGCCAATGTCGGTTACTGCGTAAAAACTATGGTAACCAAAAATGGCAAAATAAAGTTAGAAAACTAATTTGTAAGAGTTTTAAAAGATTAAATAAGTTTTATAAGGTTAAAAAAGGATATTCTTTAGGTGCAGGATGCATCTTGTCCCACCAGGCATGCCAAGATGTAGAGAGGATTACAAAGTAAGTTAATCAAGCATTAGTCCATATATCATGAAACATGCATAAAGAACTAACTAACCAAGCCTATCTATTCCTATGGGAATTACAAAGGATATAAAAAAACAATAAAGGAGTGATAGATCAGATAATGCTAATGCCACTATTATTGCTATTGCTATTGGGGTGCAATGTGCCACTATTATTGCTATTGGGGTGGAATGTGCCCCTATTTTTGTGTGGATTTATGAGGGATGTACACCCTATGTTCTATGACTTGGTTTTGATTTGCTCCTAGAGTTGAGTAAATAGGCCTTTTATTCCTCAGAATATATTACCTTGAACTATATGTGCTTTGTTGATTTTAGGGAGTCCTTGGTTTATTAACCAATTTTTACGTTGGCTAAGATGAAATAGACAAATTATCTTGAGGGATTTATTCAATATGAACTAAATGTTTAGGTCTCTATGTTTGTAAAGTAATAAGAGGTTCTTGATGGTTAAAGAATGAGTGTTGTGTGTCTAGTGGAACATTTTGCACTACCTCTTATGTCTTGTTTTGTTCATTAGAGACACTTTGATCAATTTTTATCATGTTATCAACTAATGTTTGTTGTGTAGGTTCAATCACATTTCCTTGTTCCTTCAAAGCATCATTATGAATTGACATAGCAACTAGAGAGTAATAATAATGGAATTTTTTCCATTATTATTATTTTATATTTTAAAATAAAATTATATCCTATGATCCCATATAATGGATGCTCATAGGAAGATCCAAACTCAAAATATGGTACATCAAACTAGAGATACTACTAAGGGGCAAGTATAAGTGTCATATCTGGAACTATAAAATATATAGTATTATGCATATGTATCATATGACTTTGTGGTCATGGATAGGTAATATAAGGAGTATTGGTTCTTAAAAACCAATTGTTTAGTGCTATGTGGCTTATTCAATGTAGCTATAATTGGAACATGTTTATTTGCTCTTAGCAACTAGGTAGACAATGTAGATGTAGGACTCTATGGAGTTAATTGTGTATCTCTAGTACAAAGGTATCTCAAGTATTAGTTGTCTCAAAAATGGTATTTCCTATTGATTACCCTTTCATGCATGATTAACCTTATTAGTTTTTATAATTAGTTGTCTTGGAATAATTTTTTCTCGTGCAAGTGGATGTTCATATGGAATTTTATAAACTATAATTACCCTATTGGTATGAATGTATTTAATACACCCATGCAATGTGGAAGGTACCTCATGAATTTTATGTATCCAATATCATCCCAATAACATATCAAATACTCTTATGTATGGTATAACATAAAAGGTAGTTATTACATGTGTTGGACCAACTTGTAAAGGTCAATCAATCTCACCAATATCTTGTTGTGATGTCCCATCAAATACTATGACCATTTTGGTCGAAGGGTATAAATCATGTGTATATCCCAAATGTGTGAGTAACATCATGGTACATATGTTTTCACTAGAACCATTGTCGATCATAACATTGTGTATAGATTGATGATCGAGATACATGTTAATAAATAATGAGTGAAGATCTGAATCATCCATAATTTAACTATCATCAAATATAATAGATCTATGAACCATAGAAAGTATAGTGTGTGTAAGTGTACCAATAATCCCATCTAATAGGTGCCCATAATAAGGTGGAGGAGGATGAATTATATGCCATTTGTACTTCTTTACTTTTCTTAGAATGATCTTGTAATGGATCATTAAACACTTTTGGTTTTGATGGTCACCAAGTTATTACCCTAAATCCTTTGGAAGATCATCAAAGTTAAGTTTTTGATTAGCAATAAGGTCTTGGATCTTATGTTTCAAGGTATAAATATGTTTTTATATTGTTCAATGCTTTCATGATAATCACAATGTGCATTAACATCATATATTTTTGGTAGAGGTCGACTCGTATCAACCTCTATAGGAGGAGAGAGAGATGTGATATGACACTCCACAAGCTTCTTAAGGAATGAATATAGAGACTAGAGTAATCATGTAAATTATCTCTTGGGTGCATTAGATAATATAATCCATTAGGTTATTGTGACACTGCATTAACCACTGTGCTTTCTTCCTTTTTATGTTAAATTTAGGTTTAACCTTGCAGCTTTGTTTAATATGAAACTTGGAATTATATGTATTCGATGTGTTTGCTACATACTTGAGCTTATTCAATGAAATAAGTTTCATTTCACGATCTTGAACAAAATGGCATAAGTCATCAAAAGATTTAAACTTATTAAAGGCAATAGATTCATGTAACAATGCAAGAAAACTTTGCTTAAAATGTCTTGAATCTCTTTATCTACCATTAGATTTATCATTTCATCCAACATTATTTTGTACCTCAAAATATATTTGTTAATAGGTTCATTGGTTCATTGTTTTATCTTATAAATTTGCAAATATGACATCTTTTCAATGATGTTGGTAGAGAAATGTGCTAAAAACTAATCCGCTATAGGTTTGAATGCTTTCACTAATTGGATTGGTAAATCGTAGAACCATCTTAAATCATAGTCCTTTACGCTCCTTGGAAATAATTTGTTAAAAAAATTATCATTTGAATCATAATCAAGGCATTGCCTACATAGAAAGATCAAAGATGTTGTTCAAGATCACCCTTGCCATCATAAAATGTGAACTTAGGTGAAACAAATCCAATTGGCAAAGGGTGCAAAGATATCTCATGTGCTAGATGATTATGTAATACATATTGTGAATCAATAACATGATTTGATTTTAAAGAATTTTGTTCAATGTTGACAACCTTAGCTTCCAAATCTTGAATAACTTGGAGAAGAGTTTTCATAGTAGACCCATTAAGATTTAGATTTGAGATTTGAGAAATAACCAAAGGGGATGAAAACATCACTTTTATTCGTGTAGAGATTGAAACCAATAATTGAGTTGAAGTATTAATTATTTCCATGGAGTATGTATCAATATTAGTACCATCTAAGGGTTTGTTATCATTAGATGTGGATGCACTAGCCTTAGCATGTTTATTAATTTCTTCTTGTGTAACATGTAAGAATACATTAATTAATTAATTGTATTTATATGATTGATTAAGGCTTCTTTATCTTTCATTTAAAAATGATCTTTATTAAAATTTTCCATATTTGATAAATTCAAATAAATATGCCAAAATTAATGGAAAAAATCAGATCTACAAATTACTAAAATCAAAAACCCTAGAAGGTTGAAACTCCTAGAGCAAGCTAGGATTTGCACGAGAATACTCAGCGAAAGGGTTCACCAAATGTTTAACATTTTTTTGGTTTGTTTTGGATAGATAAGTTTTAAGGGATTAGAGTAGCATAATCAAATGGATGGATAAAACTATTCTAAAGTAGGTCAATTAAATTAATTCAGATAACATAATATACCGAATTTGTAAAATTATAAAAATATAGAAATTACAATGCCAATTGATATTATGATAGTTGAAACATAAAGTAGAGATAATAATTAGTTTATTTATATATGCATAAGTAGATTTGAAATGTACAAGTGTATAAATAATCAAACTAATGCTTATGATCCCATTGCCATATTCTAGGAATATTATTTCTAGAGGCCTGGACATTGTCGACATGTGGACACTAGCATCAACACTTCTATCCATGGCTCGATGCCTATGTCCTATACAAAATATTCATTGTATTCATGAGTGATCACCTAAAAATTCTAAGGTTTTGTGTCACCTTTCTGTTGATATGTCTAAATCATGCATAGAGGCTATGTACGATTGTATATAGCTCAAACCCTAGTTCTTCACCTTAGATCATGCCACCTTGCTATAATTTGGTTAGTGGGATCATGAATTTGAGCTGACCTCAAGGGCTGCCTTGTTAATGAGCACTGCCTACATATTCAATACTCCAAAGAGGGTCTCAGACATATGTAATTATCCCCTAAGTGTAGGCGTGTGTGTGAAAAAGGGTGCAATATGCTATATGCAAAGGCATGCAATGATCTAACTTGTAACTTGATAAATATTTCTTGTGGGTTATTATTTAAATGCTTCAAATCTATAATATGATTTCATATATGACTAATATAGAAATGGATAAGAATAGGGAAGTATAACTTAGTTGTGCAATTGATTGAATGGGTTTGGATAGGTGTTTGCTTCGTATTTGCTAGATAGATGATGAGTAAGCTTTGATTTGTATTTATACCTTTCCTTTCAAAAATATCTCATGGAAGGGTTAGATAAGACAAATAGGTTGACCCATATGTTTCCCAAGATTAACAACTTGTATGACTTTTGAATTATAGACACTAGATAAGCAATCTAAATATTAGCATCGATGTTAGTGTCACTATGTGAATGGTAGTGTCTATAAAGATATAAGATTGTTGAAGGTATGTAATTGATAATAAAGGATATAAATCATATTTTAAGCTTGTTTTAGTGTATAGGTGATCTGGGTCATCATAATGATAGGGTCAGACCATAAGATAAGTAGTTAGGCATAATGAGATGGCGAATGCGAGCCTTTTGACAAAATGAAGGTCTATAACTGAAGGGTAGAGCCATGATTGGTATTTGTCAAGTGTGTAAGACTGAAATGTTATATATAATCATATTTTAGTATCTATAATAGTTCTTTTAAATTTTTGTGATATTTTACACAGTTCATTACTTAATAAATATATTATTAATCCTTCACATGTGATTGATTGGTATAATTTATAGGTGGAAGACAATAGGGCTCTTCAACTAGACCCAGTTTGAGTGCTTGACCAATGAAGTATTAAGCTTTGAAACATAAATATACAAGTGTTGATTAAATGGGATCAAATGAGTGATAAAAGCATTACATGATAGGATCTAGGAAGCACAATTGATTACCATATACAAGCAACTAACCACGGAATTAAACTAAAAGCAATAAGTAACTAGAAACCAGAAACAACACAGAATTTGAGAGATAATACCCAATTGTATTAATACTCTTTCAGAAGGAAATACAACAAAGAAGATGCCATAGTCTTCTTCCTTACACTCCTCTAGGGCTCCCACACCTCTAGGGCATAAACAGTAAATCTCTTCAAGAGCTCACTCTCTCAATTACAGCCCCAACACACAACTCAAACACAGAGTTGATGTTCACCTCCAACCAATCAGTATCACTACTGCCAATACCACCAGTCAGTATCACTACTACCAGTACACAAGTACTCCACGACCGCATACACACCATACTCCAAGTACACAATGTACTCCAAGTAGATCTCCCCTGATCTTGTTACCTGTTGTGTTGCTGACCTCCCTAATCTTGCACACCTGTAAATCAACCTGGTTTTGCACACCTGTAAACCTAGATCTCGCACACACACACACCTGCAGATCAACTGACCTTACTTACTCAGAAGAACCTTTGTCCTTGCCTCACCAAGTCCTTATGATTCTCTAAACCAGTACCTCGATGGATCTTCTACCAGATCTTGCTATCCCGCAGATCTCTCTGATCATACACACTCGGCACCCCTGTGGAACTAGGAGGAGCTACCCTTGCTCTCTTCACACTGAAAGAGCTAACCAAGCTCAACTCTCAAACTAGCACACTTTACAATACAGCCCATGAGTCTATTATATATATCTCATGCAAACAATTATTAGACATCCAATTACAATAATTAGATCCGCAACTCCAAGACTAAAACTAGCCTTTAACATGCAAACAATTGGTTCGTTAACAAACTGTTCGTGAACTAACAGTTTTGGAACCGCATAGGCGACCGACGTCGGTCCCTGTCTAGCTGGAGATGACCAACGTCGGTCGATCTTGACCGATGTCGATTGCTCTTCTCACTGTATATGACCGACGTCAGTTGATCAGACCAACGTCAGTTGCTCTGTAACTCAGCAACCTCTCAACAACCTCCTCCATGTTTGCATCAGTGAAGCTTTTAGCTCCACAACCTAACATTACATGGGAGACTAAGACTCTCATGTATAACACTTACTCTCACTTGTTTTAATCGATCACCAGGTTGGTGTTATTTTATGGGGGTAAGGATGTCATATCTTGAGATTTAAGAACTTCATTTTGTTGTCTTAATGTTGGATGTTGAACATTTGATTACTTTCTTTTTTCCATTTGTGGTAAAAGAAACATTATTGTTGGATCAATGTAGTAATGACACTTTCTTATGTTCTCATTTTTAAATGGTTGAAGTTCATGTTTGGATAATGAAATTGATAGAATAACATTCTTTATATTTTGCTTTACTTTCTGTTTTGTTGTTAAGATATATCTTGATTTTGGAGAACATTTACAAGTTTTTAATGTTTGTGTTATTTTAGGTACATGCATGATTTAATCATTTAATGTCATTTGAGCTCAATCTAGATAGCATGTAGCCTATGACATTTATAATTGGTATTATTCAATTTCATAGTTTAATTTATTCTCGTACTTAAAGTTATAAGTCTAAATTATTATTTTCACATGATTGTTACTAAGTGATTATCAATAAATTTGATAATGCATATAGTCGGAGGCTCTCGTGTTATCAACATATATCGACCTAATCAATTTGAGTCTTAGCATGACACCATTTGAAAACTACCATGCTATGGAGTTGGTTAGCATCTTTGTTTGTCATCTCATTCATTTTGAGTTTGAATGCCTTTGGGGAAAAGAGGAAGTAAGAACATTGGTTAAGATAAAATCTTATTTTAAATGCCATGGAGGCATTAACAAAGTAGTAGTTGAGTTAATGTTGGAAATGTTAATTTTAAAGTGGTCAAACCACTATGTAAAAACTTGAACCCTAGTCTAATGGAATGGGAACTACATCACCATTATGGCATTAGTTGAGGTCAATAAATTGAAGTATGGGCTTTAGGAGTGACATCCAAAATAATCCCACTCAGAGCCAACCAAATATGCATTATAATTGTTAATGTTATAAATTACATGGTTGGATAGTTAGGGTTTGTGAAAGGTAAGAGAATTTAGTTGACTAATTTCAAATCTATCATGGACTAGCATGGCTGACATGACTTGGTGAAGCTTTGACGAAATTTTTGTTAGCCATCTATGCAAGCAATAAGGTTATGATTTAAGAATAAACATAATATTGGCATGAACTTAGTTGGAAGATTCTCTTAGTTAAGTCAACAACGTAGTCAAATTGCTACTTTTGATTGGTTGTAGGAATTGAATGGGTTGTTGGTTTGATTCAACATATAAGTATGTTTTCTATTCATTAATGGAATTCATAATTCAGCTTGGCTTGAACTGGGATTTAACTTAATGTGGGTGGGTTTTCTAACATCAAGAATTGAGAAAATAAAACAAAAGAGGGTTGTCTATTGGAAGGCACAAATATCAATACTATAGAGGGGTGAATAATGGAAATTGTAATGAGGTAATTGAGTTGGAACCCTCGACCACTCATAACTCAGCCAAGTTCATTTTTCTCTTTTAATATAAATTGAGTTTGATTAGAATGAGAAAACGTTGTGCCCTGTATATTCTTGATACATTGTTTTTATTATGGTTAAAATGAATGGAGGAATTTAAAGTAGTTGGACTCGACATTATATAAATATTTGATGCATTTAAGTTTTGTCATGGCTTAGTTATTCCTTGCAAAAATAAATTAACTTATAGTAGTGGTAACAAGGATGATTGAAGGTCTAGTTTTTAAGTTACAAATTTGATTGTTAAAGAAATAATGGTGAGAGTAATTGTTTTTGGGTTTAGTTTGCATATACTAGTGATTTTCAAACCTTGGCCTACATATTTCAAATGTGTTTGGGTTTGATATTGTTGAAGTAATGGAGTTTTTTTTTTTTTGCTTCTTTCCTGCGTACATATAAGAATGATTATTGGGAGAGGCAAAAATTTTGGTTGAATGTTTAAGTTTGCATATTCAAGCCATACCTATGAAGGCATTTGACATCTTGAATCTAGGCTTGCATATTTTCATTTATGCCCTCCAAATAAAATTTGTAGGGAGAAAAGATGATTCAATCTAATTTCACTATAAAAATGATTGTTGTATGAAAGTGAGAAATGTTGAATTGCAATAGCATAATCTTGTCCTCCTTTTAGAAGTCTTCACGATAGTTACTTCTTGATCATGACTTTGATTGTTTGAATTGGATTAATTTGAGTGGTTAAGTAAGCTTGGAATGCAAGAAAGGAGGTTGAATGCATTGATTTTATTCTCTTTTTGTTATTTCTCAATTGCATAATTCAAGCTAAGTATTTTTAAAAGTTGCAACCACATGATGGATGCCTAGGTATATACATGTAGATGCAATCATTTGCAAGTTTGCACCTGGTTATTCAGCATTGATTAATTATGGAAGGAAAACTTATAGCTTAATGTTAAAATATAATTTGTTTAATTAATCATGTATTTAATGCTTGACTACTATATTAAAGTGTTTATTTAGTAAGATTTATTGGATCTACAGACATTGCTTCATTAAATCTCTTGTATTTGATTTATTACAATGATAAATGCAAACTAACAAGTAGTTTGAACTTGAGGAAAGTGTCTGAGAAGTCGTACCTTTCATTGTGAGTCAATCACTCATCAAAATTGATGAAACTACGTTGATCACTCGCATGAGCGAACTCCTGACATTCTCATCAAGGTTGATGATGCACTTGATGCAAAAGCAAAAAAAATGGATTCTCTTATTTTATTTATTTTTTATTGTTCAGCAAAACTACATCAAACCTTGATCCTATGTCGTAGTGGGTATTTATGGCAACCCATTTCATGAACGCAAGCTCTAGAACATTTTTCGGTAAAGGTTCTTCAGTTCACATTAGTTAGCAAACCTTGAGTTAGTTTGTAACCCATAAATTATTTGTTGATTGTACTCGTTGAATGTTGAATATTTCTATAGAATTTGTTAAGTAGAATTGAAAATGTTGTTAATGGCCTTGTAACCGATGATTGAATTAAATTTTCCAATCCTTGTGTAAAAGTATGTAATGATGAACATCTTAGAGAGTTGTATGTATTTGAAAAACTTGTATTCATATTATGTAAGGGGCTATAAGCTCATAAATAGATAAGTCATGGGGTGATTTTACATTTGGAACTCATTGGAAACTTTATATAATGCATGTCATCGTAAGTAAGTTGTTTATCAATAGGAAAGATGAAATTGTAATTGATCGATTGAATTTATCACAATTATGATAATTAATGGCCTTTATTTTGTACAGATACATAATTGGTTCCTTCATGTTGTGAATTATACATTGCATTGGAAGCATAAGATTATGGAAAAGGTATGGGCTTGCTCTTGAAATGGATAAAAGAGGAATGATGATTTTGTGCATCTCCCTATTGTCTTGTGTAAAGAATTTTGAACTAAAATAACTCAATATAGGAGATTAATCATATCAAGATAGACACTTAGAAATGTATAAGTAAATAGAGGGGGTTTTCCCTTTAGAAATTATGTTGTTAGGAAAAGTTCAAGAACCTTTTTTGTGATGTGTATGATACAAATTAACATTAAATTAATGTGAGTACTATATGATTAACTTACATTGAATTCAATAAGAAGGTAACAAGCTTCATTAAGGAAATAATGACAAGTCAATTAAGAAGGGGGCTTTTTCCTAATGATTATAGAGAACCTTAATGTAGAGCTTGCCTTTCAATTCTATTTACTAAATGGGTAATATAGAAAAGACTCTTAATTACCTCAACTTGATTATCACTTGAGATTGCGATGAAAAAGGGAAACAAAGAGGTAGTAAGGAATGTTGTACCTTTTGACTATAAGAGCAAATTGTGAACACTAACTTAATGATGAAAATATAATATCAAAATAAAACATTAAGATTGAGCACTTTATATTCTCATATCTGTCTTGTTGAACTAAGACAATATTATTAAGGACGCTCTATTGTGTTGACTTCTTAAGTAATGGGTTGTCAATAAAACAATGAAAAAACTTATGGTAAGCTTATAATATATGAGGGCGTGTTGGGGATCAACCAACAATAGATTACACTTGTGAAAGCAATAAACGCGAAAATAAATCAGATAGACAAGTAACTAGAATGATAACCAGCAAGAATAAGAGATACAAGAACCCACCCTGAAAACTTGTATTAACAAACTCTTTACAAAAGGAATACAATTGAATAAACTTCTTTCTACCACACCTCTCCTAGATGTATAGATCTCTATTCCTCAAGAGCTCTCTCTCTCAAGAACAATCAACTCCAACAAACATGGATTGATTCAATTCTGTACTGTTCTTCACATACAATGAATTACTACAATAATCCACTACAAAGCTAAGAAGATCTAATTCTACATATAGAATTAGGAGACTTGAGCATGCACTTCCAACAAACAGTTAAGCCACTTGAACAAGGGCTCTAAAAATAATATTGCTAATAATAGAGACGCGAGCTTAAGACTACAACTTAAACTCATCATGCAAACACTCGCTTCTGTCCTCGAAAATAGCTTTCTGGACGCACAGATAACCGACGTCAGTTCCTGCTGCTTGCCTGTGACCGCCGCCAGCCGACCTACTGCCGACGTCGGCGTCTCCTCAACTGCACCTGGCCGACGTCGATCGCTCCTGACTGACGCCGGTGTCTGTGTAGACCCGAAACTGTCAAAGTATGCTCATTGGTGAAGCTTTTAGCTCCACACCCTAACAATCTCCCACTTGGAGATAAACAGTTGCACCAGTACCTGTACAGCAACATCTTCTAGCTCCTCCATTCTTCAACTCAATCATGAAGACCAACAGAAGTTGAATGAAGATTCAACTTCTCCTTTGTAACCGGCTTGGTTAATATATCAGCAGGATTCTTATCTATATGGATCTTCTCCAGCTTCAACTCACCCTCTTCCAATACCTGTCGTATGAAATGGTACCTTAGATGTATGTGCTTTGTTCTTGAATGAAAGGCTGAATTCTTAGCCAAATGGATTGCACTCTGACTGTCACTATACAATCTGCAACTCTCATGCTCCCTACCAAGCTCATCCATGAACCGTGTCATCCATATCATCTCTTTGCTAGCCTCTGTGGCTGCAATATACTCTGCTTCTATAGTTGACAAGGCAACAACCTTCTGCAACTTAGATATCCAGCTAACCGTCGTTCCACCTACAGTGAAAACATAACCTGTAGTGCTCCTCCTGCCATCCAAATCACCTGCCATATCTGAATCTACATAACCATGTAGAGAAGTATCTGAACCTCCATAGCACAAGTGCCTACTGCTGGTTCCTCTCAGATATCTAAGGATCCACTGAACTGCTTTCTAATGTTCCTTACCTGGATTGGCCATATACTTACTTACCACTCCCACTGCTTGGGCAATATCCGGTCTAGTGCACACCATTGCATACATCAAACTCCCTACTGCGGAAGAATATGGAACCTTACTCATGTACTATACCTCATCATATGAATTAGGACATTGTTCTTTACTCAACTTAAAATATCCAGCCAAAGGTGTGCTTACCGGTTTAGCATCCTGCATATTGAACCGTTTCAACACCTTGTCCACATAATCTTCTTGAGACAATATCAACCTGTGATTTTTCCTGTCTCTCTTAATGCTCATGCCAAAGATTTTCTTTGCTGCTCCCAAATTCTTCATAGCAAACGTTTGAGCTAATTTAACCTTAAGCTCTGAGATATCCTGCATGTGAGATCCTGCAACCAGCATATCATCTACATACAACAATAGAATAATATATCTACCGTTATCAAATCTCTTGAAATACATACAATGGTCAGATTGACACCTACTGTAGCCATGCTCAGTCATAAACCTGTCAAATTTTAAATACCATTGTCTAAGAGCTTGCTTAAGGCCATACAAGCTTTTCTTCAATCTGCACACAAACTTCTCCTTACATTTGACCTCAAATCCTTCTGGTTGTTCCATATATATTTTCTCATCCAAATCTCCATGAAGAAACGTTGTCTTAACATCTAGCTGCTCAAGATGCAAATCCTCAAAAGCAATCAAAGACAATACAACCCTTATAGAAGTCATTTTAACAACAGGAGAAAAAATCTCACCAAAGTCGATACCTGGCTTTTGTGCAAATCCTTTTACTACCAATCTGGCCTTATATCTCATTTGTTCATTCTACCTTCTTTCAACCTGTAGGTCCATTTGTTCTTGAGTGTTCTCTTACCAGCTGGCAATTCAACCAAATCCCATGTTTGGTTCTCTCTTAAGGACTCCAACTCCTCAACCATGCCACGCTCCCACTGACTCTTGGACTCCACATGTATTGCTTTTTCAAAACTCTTTGATTCTCCACTATCAGTTAGCAATAGGTAAAATAAAGAAGAAAAATATCTAATTGGAGGCTTACTCACCCTTTCTGACCTCTTGATGGGTGTCTGAGACTCGTTCACAACACGCTGTCCACCCAAATTCTCTGACAGTGACCAACCTCGGTCACCTCCAGACCTGTTACTCGCCGACGTCGGTTCTGCCTGACCGACCTCGGTCCCTGTCCTGCCGACGTCGGTCTCTGTACGGCCGACGCCGGTTTCTGTACTGCCGACGCCGGTTCCTAACCTGCCGATGTCGGTCTCTGTGTTTCCCTGCAAGTGATTATTTCTTTTTTTCGCGAGCTCATCTTGGACTTTCACCTCGTCCAATTCACCCTTGCTCTGCTCAGATTGATTCAGCTTCCTTAGCTGATCACAATACATCACTCTTTCGTTGAAAACATCACGGCTCCTAATTACCTTGTTAGTTTCTAGATTCCACAATCTGTAACCAAAATCATCTGAGCCATAGCCAATAAACGTGCACTTCATAGACTTAGTATCAAGCTTCTTTCTATTTTCTTTATCTGTGTGCAAAAAGACTTCACAACCAAAAACCTTGAGATATGAGAGATCAATATTTTTACCTGTCCATGCCTCTTCTGAAATACCACCATCCAGAGCTGTAAAAGGTCTTTTGTTAATCAGGTATACTGCAGTGTCAACAGCTTATGCCCAAAACTGTAAGGGCAAACTGGCATGCAATTTCATACATCTTGCACGCTCCATTATTGTCCTGTTCATCCTTTCAACAATTCCATTCTGCTGAAATGTCTTTGGAACCGTCCTTTGCCTGCGGATTTCATGCATATAACAATAATCTCTGAACTTATGACTGCAGAACTCACCGCCATTATTAGATCTCAGGCACTTTAATCTTTTACCTGTTTCATTCTCAACCATAGCTTTTCAAATCTTAAAAGTCTTAAATACATCAGATTTTCTTTTAATACAATAGATCCATACCTTCCTTGTAGCATCATCTATGAAAGATACATAGTACTGTGATCCTTCAATGGAAGCAACCTGAGCCGGTCCCCACACGTCTGTGTGAACACGCTGCAACTTATGCCTCTTCTTAGTAGACCCAGTCTTGAGAAAACTAACCCTTTTCTGTTTTTCAAATACTCAGTGCTCACAAAACTCTAGATCTATGCCTTTTAAATCTGAAAGCATACCTTTGGACTTAAGAATTGACATCCCCTTCTCACTCATGTGGCCAAGCCTTGAGTGCCACAGTTTAGCATCCACATCTGAAGTAGATAATATAGAAGGAAATTTGTTAGTAACACAATTACACAAATAGAGAGTACCTTCTCTCTTACCTCTGGCCATAATAAGTGCACCCTTGGTCACCTTCCAAGATTCTGCTGTGAGAGTTACCGTACAACCCTCATCCCCTAACTTTCTTGCAGAAATCAAATTTCTCTTCAAGCTAGGAACATGCATCACATCTCTCAACACACATGTGTTGTTATTCTGCATCTTCAACTGCACTTTACCTTTGCCAATTATTTTACAGGGCTCATCATCCCCTAGATACACTATTCCAAAATCTCCATGGATATAGTCACTAAAATATTTCCTGTTAGGGGTAGCATGAAAAGATGCCCCAGAATCTAACACCCAAGATTCTATATTATTATGCAGAGAGAAAATTAAAGCATCTTGTGCAATACCTGCAACCTTGGCTTCTTCTTTTCCTTCATGTTGATTGTCCTCCTTAGGCTTTGACCAACAATCTCTGCTTATGTGCCCTATCTTTTCACAATTTCAGCATTGTGGCCTTCTGTCATTTCTGAATTTAGATCTGTCTTTCTCCTTAGATTTGGATCTTGATCTGCCTTTCTTGCTCTTCTCTTTTTGCATCCCCCTGCTCTCAAAACTAAAGCATTCCCAGATGTCTATTCTGTGCTTTTCCTGCGAATTTTTTCATTCAATATAACACTAACAACATCCTCTACTTTCAAAATATTTGATGCAGATGCAGTATTACTTACTGCCATTACTAAGCCATGCCAGCTTTTAGGCAAAGAACATAATATTAAAAGAGCTTTTATTTCATCATCAAACTCTATATTCACTGAACTTAATTGATTCACAATTCCATTGAAATCATTCAGATGAGTAGAAACAGATCCACCTTCATTCATATGCAAATTAAATAACTACTTCATAAGATATACCTTATTAGAAGCTGAGAATTTTTCATATAAATTTGCTAACGTAGTCATCAACTCTACCGTAGACTTTGCATGTGATAGATTAGATATCACAGTGGATGCTAGACTCAGTCTTATAGACCTCAGAGCCTTTCTGTCAAGAACTTTTCATTCTTCATCCTCCATGTCTTTGGGCTTCTTTGCAACCCCACCTAACGGTAAGTAGAGATCTTTCTGATACAGATAATCCTCTATTTGCATTCTCCAATGTTGGTAATTTTTGCCATTGAACTTTTCCATTCTCAATTTACTTTCATCTGCCATTGCTTCTCCCACTCAAACAGAAATCTCTGCAGAAACTCCTGTGAGACCCTGTAATCAATACACACTACACAGATCTGAACCACCTGTTAGTGCACCTGAGCTCTGATACCACTTGTGGGATATCAAGCTCTGAACCTGCAACCAAGGCTCTGATACCACTTGTTAAAGATCAACCAACAATAGATTACACTTGTGAAAGCAATAAACACGAAAATAAATCAGATAAACAAGTAACTAGAATGATAAACAGCAAGAACAAGAGATACAAGAAACCACCCTGAAAATTTGTATTAACAAACTCTTTACAAAAGGAATACAATTGAAGAAACTTCTTTCTACCACACCTCTCCTAGATGTATAGATCTCTATTCCTCAAGAGCTCTCTCTCTCAAGAACAATCAACTCCAACAAACCTGGATTGATTCAATTCTGCACTGTTCTTCACATACAATAAATTACTACAATAATCCACTACAAAGCTAAGAAGATCTAATTCTACATATAGAATTAGGAGACTTGAGCATGCACTTCCAACAAACAGTTAAGCCACTTGAACAAGGGCTCTAAAAATAATATTGCTAATAATAGAGACGCGAGCTTAAAACTACAACTTAAACTCATCATGCAAACACTCGCTTCTGTCCTCGAAAATAGCTTTCTGGACGCACAGGTAACCGACGTCGGTCCCTGCTGCTTGCCTGTGACCGCCGTCGGCCGACCTACTGCCGACGTCGGCGTCTCCTCAACTGCACCTGACCGACGCCGGTGTCTGTGTAGACCCGAAACTGTCAAAGTATGCTCCTTGATGAAGCTTTTAGCTCCACACCCTAACAGGACAAGAATGTATGACCTCGCAAAATTTGTGGGGGACATTAGTGATGTTATTCATTTATGCCCTAATAAGCAAAAAGCTTACTTTAATTTACATGAAGAGGTTAGTGGGCATTGACCTTAATATTTTTTTTAAAAAAAGTCACAATCACCGAATAACTAAAAATGTGAATCGATCGCAACAAGAGTACTTATGACCACCGAGGTGAGACTATGGACGAAAGGACTGGCCATCCTAGTCAAATGAAAATACTACGTGCTTACTCAACATAAAGATGACACATCACAAATTTTATGAATGCAATTACATTAAATTAAGTTGTTGCGTTGAGAACACAAACTAAACTAATCTGTGTATTAACTACAACAAGATTAACTTGCATATTGGGCAAAAATGAATTGATTTGTTGAATAAAATAGCAAAAAAATTTAGTCCCATTTTCAACGTCTCTACAATAGGATTAGTTATACATGTTATTTGATTCAAGAACAAAAAGTAATCATGGTATTCCAAGCCCCCCCCTATAGAGCATAATGATTGTGAAAATAATTGTTTGGAATAAAATCACATTCCCAAACTCAAGCTTGATTCTGAGGATGGTTTTCAGTACAACAAATTCTTGTTTATTGATTGCCATTACAATGGTTGGCCATGGTAATAAATAAGAACTGCAAAAAACCAAAATGGGAGAACAAACATAATTCCTTTTGAGAAATAATCATGGATCTCTTTGGTCTCATAATAAGCAAGAAATCACAAAATGTTCTTCAGTTGATGAGAATTTGAGATTTATAAGAAAACCCGCTCCTTCGTTTAGAATCTCCATATGAATTAAAGGAAAAGGAAATTGATCGGCAACTTTGGATTGAGCATGTTGCCTATATTAATAATAAAATAATAATTGTAGACTTTTATAGCAAGACACCGCACAATGACTGCTAAATTGGATTGATCATGTCAAAAAAGTAACATTGATAAGCACACGGGCAACGGTGTTACTCACTACAAAGTGAAATTTGAATGTATTCAATGGGGCAAGCAATATTTGTTCAGCCATTAAAATTTTGATATGCCAAGCTGCATGGGAAGGATCCACAATATCATACAGACCTAGAACCACCAAAATGTTGACGTCTGGTACTAGACAGCAGTTGACAGACGGTAGTCTCACAGTTATTGCCAAGAAAAATGGCAGAACTTCAGAAAACCGTGCATTTGAAGAACTGGAAGAATTTTGCCCTAGATGTGCATGATGTAAAACTTCGCAGATGGCCTACAAACAGTCCACTTCATGATTTTCATCAAGAACATAACAAGGATTGACGTGCATAAAACCTCTATATTTCGCAAGATGAGAAATTGTTGAATAATACAAAGCTTCCCATGATGCCCCATTCCTCAAAGCTTGACAGTTATAGAACCAAACAATATCAGCTGAAGGTAAACAGCTGCGTGAATTAAGTGAAAAACTTTAAACCGGGGAAATAAAGCAAAACTCTGAACAAATTGAAGATTTTTTTTTCATATTTCAACAAAATGAAGAAGGCATGAATGATTAAATCTTAGATGTTCAAGATGAAGAGTAATTAGATATTCAAGATGCAGAATCACAAGGAACCCACTGCCATGTCGATAAAACATATGCATTTCAACAACTACAAAGTAGGGTTCACCAATTCAAATAGGTCAATATTAGTTTGCAATCTACATATGTCTGTAACCAAGTTTTATGCAGGGAAAAAAAATGCTACAAAGTAGGGTTCACCAATCCAAATAGGTCAACATTAGTTTGCATTCTACATATGTCTGTAACCAAGTATTATGCAGGAAAAAAAAATGCAACTTCATGGATGTGATATTCCCTTGCACTAAAAATACACCCAAATGTGCTGATATATTAAAACAGAAATGCAGACAAACCAATCCTTCTGCCCTCTGATTTTCATTAAATCTATAACATCCAAGAATGCATAGTGATAGTATACAACTCACAATCAGGACACCAAGTGCTTCTGAATTATTTCATTGTTAGTAGCAGCACATATGCACATGCGTAAAGAATGAGAAGCATTAAAGTGAAATAGGAAAATAGTCATGTGGAATCTCAATAATGTAATGCTCTCTTGCACTGATCAATCCACCCAAATATGCTGGTTAGAAAAAATCAGTTATGTAGAAACCAATTTCAACATAATTGGGAAAGGCATCTAAACTCATTTTTCCTTTTGAGATGCATTAACTCTACAATCTCCAAGAATGCATGCTACACATTGACAACCAAGTCTATAGTCTTCAAGAACATACACTACACAACCAGCAATCAGGGCGCTGTAACTGCAAGTTATCTAAAATATTTTATTGGTAGCACATATGCACATACCTATCTGAATTATTTTAGTACCAAGCAGACAGTAAAATGTGATTTTTTAAAGATATTAGTGTAGCTGCTATGAGTTTTCCTATACTAATACATTCAGTGCCAAAGTAATCCACTCGCCAGAAAATGGCATGTTTTTTTCCTATTTATATTGCCAGCACAGCTTCCAGTCTTATAACATTTGCCACTTCTTCATTCAGTAGAAATCTTGCCAGGTAATGCACATTAAAATAATATAATAAATTTTACAGAGCAGTGCACAAGCAAATAAGGGAAAATGCACCTGCAATTAGTAAAGGCTAGATTTCAGGTGGCGATACAAAACATTTATAAAGATGCAGAGTTTTCAGGGTAATGGAAGCTACGTTTGGAGTGAAATACAAGAAATTTGAGACCAACAGATGGAACCAAATCAAGTACCCTTATCATTTCCATTTGAGAAAAGAATAGATGAAATAATCAAATATTACACTCAACCCCGTGACACATCAAAAATTAACATAAAGTGACCTAACTGAGCCTTGAGGTTATAATAACATATCCCAAGATACACTTCTAGACTCCAGTTACACGGTCTTCCTTTTCAGCTATTCCATGGAATCATCGGCTCTAATGTTTGAACCCCTAGCTGTAATATTTAGCTTTGCCAAACCACTTCAGGTCATTGTTGAAAAGCTTTTAACAGAACTTTTAGACAAACTTGAGTTCGTTACATGCCTGGAAGCTGCAGACTCACTGGACTTCATCCCATGTCTTACTGATAAATGGCTTTTAGCTGAAGCTGTAGACATATTTGAGTTCATCACATGCCTTGAAGTCATTGATGAAGGGCTTTTAGCTGAAGCAATAGACAGATTTGAGCTCAACGGTTGCCTTGATGTCATTGATGAAGTGCTTTCAGCTGAAACTGAAGACATGTTTGATACCCTCCTACATCCATAAAGGAGAACCCGAAGTTACTACACCTATTCTACGCCTAATAAGCAATAAGGCAAAATTTAATATCAAAGCTCACCCTAAAGATACCCTGCTCTGAGCTGAAATTCGGCCCATTGTTGTTGCCTGTAGTCTTGCTTCATAACTGCCAAATGCCACACAAATGTTAGTGCCTTTAAGCAAACTTAGACTATACATGTAGAATGTACCAGAGTAACCAGAATTCTTCAACATTATGTCATATTGACAACTCAAATAGCAATTGCATTCAAATTCACATGAACCATTTTTCAGCTTACCTTGCAACAAATTCCATCTTTGCCTTTTTCATTAACCGGCCCTTAACATTAGAGAAATCAATGCTCGGCCCAGAACCTGAAAGTCACAAAGGAGCCAATAGCTCTAACTACTAGTCTTCTCGAACTACAAAGTCATCATTATAAAATTGCATCAATAAATAAAATACCTCCATAATTCCTTTTCCTTTTCGTAGGTGGAACTTTTGTACATATTTGTATCTGCTTATTTTGCTTTTCTGCACAAGAATAATAGTGAGTTAGCTAAGGAGTTTGTTCTGAACACAAGATATAGTCCCAAAAGGTTTGAAGAATATCCTAGTCAAATTCAAGAGGATGTAACATAATTTAATTCGTTGGAAAAGATACTTTATTAGATGAATTTAGATGAATCAAATTGCTGCTAGTATACCTTGATCAGCTTTTGCATATAATTGCTTAAGACGATTTAAAGACTTCTGAAGTGTCTTCTGCTGTTGCTTCTCCTGCTCTTCAGCCTTTGCCTGAAAAGAAAGGAGTTCATATGATTTTTGTAAGGAGAATTCACTAATATAAAACTACATAAGAAATCAAACAAACTATGCACACTACTAAAAGTTGGGAAAACATTACTTCAAATAGTAATTTCCACTTGAAGGCAACCCCCTTCTGCTTCATCCTTTTCTTCACCAAATTAGCATTTTCTTCCCCAAATGTACGCTCATAAAACTTCAGCCAGAGGCTATCCGTGACTGGACTTAAGTCTCTTCCCTGCAAGAATATTTTCAACGAAGTTGCCAATGTTGCCCAAACATCAACAAATAAATCTCCACTCCGAGATCATATGGGAGCAACTTCCATCTTTGTACCATATCATTGAATATGTCTTCACTTATTTGAGTCTTACATGTCAAAAAGTCTTCACCATTTATTTCAATCTAAAAAGGAGCACTTGTCGGATGTCTATATTTATTATTTACAATTTTTTACCATTTATTGCAGACTAAAAGGAGCAATTCTAACACATCAATTGTAAGATCATTTATGAATCATGAAAAAGCAAGAAAGACCAAAGAACTAACTTCAGTTGAATCCTCAATGAACTTCAATTGCTGTGGAGTACAATGAACCAAAATGACCTTCAATAGATCTGAATCTGTCTCTCCCACATCGCCAAGATACCGAATACTATCAATTGCGTTCTGCAAGCAGAGGTCCAACAATGAAGGGGGCTTTCCCATGTCACTTTGAAACTAAATCTGCCAGAATTGCAAAAATGGGGAAAATTTAAAGGGATCACATATGTTTACAAGTATAGATATCATGAAGAAAAAACCATTTTAAACTTTCCCATTGTTAATATGATTTTAATAATCTAACAAAAAATTTCTAATTCTTGAAAAAAATAATATAATTTGACAAAAATTGTCAATTCTCTCAGAAGAAAATTTGCTTTATAGAATTAGAATTTTAAAATGATAAAGATTAGCCCTTAAAATTTTACGCTAGATCTATTTCTCCATTGATAGGAAAGAAGCTAATTGACATTCATGCAAACTGGGAGCACAGATTTCCTCTTGGGGAGGGTTAATTTTGATCAGAATACGAATGTAAGAAATTTCCACTCAATAAATGTTGAACCAGTACCCCTACTCATCCATTCATTAAAAAAACTTTGAAAAAAAATTAAAAGAGAACCCTTACCCACACAAATGAGTTGGCCGCAATGCGTATATGGTTGCAGGGTTTGGAGTAGTTTTATTGGTTTTTTCGGCTGACGGTGACGGTAATTTCCCACTAAGTTAACGAAAGTCGTTAGAGGACGTGAAACCGTGACAAATGAGACTACTTTTTTAATTAATTACTAGTTTCTTCTTTTTTAATTGAGTTAGGATTGAGACTCTTTTATTGGAACGCATCATTTATCAATTAATAACATAATAAATTAATCTAGAAGATCTCAAATATAATAAATTAGATTTGTTTCAAGTGCTACAAATAATGTAAATGTGACAATTAAACAAATGATAATTAAATTAAATAATAACGAATAATTAAACGGACATTTTTTCGATAGAATTTTCGAGATTTTGAGAGTGGAGTAATAGTTTTTAAGTAATGATAGAGTTTTATATAAAATTTAGACAGTTGATTATATACAAATCAATTTGGCACTTGCCTATGGATCGCCAAATATGTTTAGGGTAGATTCAGCAAGCCTAGCAAATATGTTTTATTGGTGTTAATGAATATGTTTCATGTTGTCGAATCTATATGGTGTTATCTTTCAGGATCCATAATTTTTCTAAAATTATGTGCCATCAGATGTCGTACATGTATGTGCTTTTGCTTTGTTGTTTTGCTAGGCAAAATATGTTTTATTTGATCTCTTTAGATCCCTTGACCTAATTCACTACCAAACACTTGCAAGAGAAGGGAAGAAGTAGTTGCATCAAACAACCTCAAAGGAGTTACGACTCCATATCTCATATGATAGAATCAAACTTCCACGTAGTTCTTATGTAGTGTAAATGGAAGTGTGAGAGAAAAACTTTGTTTTATCTCTCTTTGTGTAATGCAAATACATGACATTTGTCTAATCCTCTTTTGGTACAAGTGTTTTACTCTAATTTGGATTAATACAACAAAGACTAACCCTAATAGGATAGAAACATGTAGAATAATCCATGTAGTAAGATATGGCATTCAAGCATACATATGAATGTAAAATAATGAAACAGATTGCAATAATTTGACAAGTGGCATATGCTAAATATAATAAGTATAACAAAGGGATGAGTACATAGCTTTTTTGAGTGACTGCCTAAACTGTGCCTATATTCAAGAAGTGGATATTAGTGAAAAATAGGCATATGATTCATTTAGTTCAGGAACTATATCACTGTCTACGCAGGGTCAGTTCCAATGATTTGTGTCAATATTATTGGTCAATATTGCTCTATGTTGGTCAGTATTGACATGTACAAAAATGAGGGATTTTGATCATACGGTCACCTTCACCTATATTTCTATGCTATATATTTTCGATCTTGAATCTTGATGAAGCATACATCTTCATAAATTAGTCTCCTTTCCTTGAAAACACTAGGTGTCTCTATGAGGGCTAGAAACCTACAAAAACTATGAAAGTATAATGGGTTAGTCACCCATATTTGATGATTGACCACTACCTACATATCTAATACTCTAAGGAGATAAATCAAGATACATGTAGTTCTCCCACCTAGTATGATTATGTAATTATGCTCTTTTGTTATGCATATCTAGTTAATATTTTGGATTCGATACTCGACAATTTTTACTTTGACTTGGCTTTAGTGTGAGTCAAACTTGGTTTTTGACTGTTCCTAGTGATATGTTTTCAATTTAAAAAGAATAACTCATATTTTATCAATGTGCAATAGTGTATAGATGTATTTTTGATAAGTGACAAGTCCCTTTTGAACTAAGACCTTCATTTGTTTAGATATGAGTCAAATTGGGTAATTTTTCATGCTATTAACACACTATAGATTCTTAAATCTAGATTTATATGTTAAACTAGTCTTGTACACTTGACAAATATATCTCAAGGCTCTACCCTTCAGTTTGACCTTCCTTGTAGTCAAAAGCTTGCACTTGCCATCTCACAAGGTCTAATTACTTATTTCTTAGTCCAACCTTGATTACTCTGATTATATACATCACTTGTAACCATATAATGCCTAAAATATGATAATTTCAAAAGAACTAGTATAAATACAAGTCAAAGCTTACTCATTATTCATCTAGTAAATATCAAGTAATCGCCTCTCAAGCTAAGACATACTATTAAATTTCAAAGCACACAACTAAGCCATTATGCCCTATCCATCCTTATTTACATATAAATCATAGGAGTAGCCATTCTATAGGTTTAAAGCACTTAAAAGAAAACTAATGAGCCATATTTATTACATTACAAACTAAATCATTATATGCATCTTAATATATCATATTTCACCCTTATGCACACACATTCTCACACATAATGGAGAACTACATAAGTTTGAGCCCTATCTTGGAGTATTGATTATGTAGGCAACACACATTAACAAAGAGGTCTTTGAGGTTAACTCAATGTCATGAGCCCACTAACCCTTTTTTAGCAAGGTGGCATGACCTAAGGTGGAGAGCTAGTTTTTGAGTTATAAACAATTATATAGAACATGTTAGCAACAGTTCCTGGGTTTCACTAAAACATGCTAATTACACGGACAACTCTCTGATCTAAGAGAGAACTTATAGATAGACAAAGATTTTACACTTCTAGATTGAAATCATGGCTATTTAACTTTTGTGGATAGACTTGCACAATAAATAGATCTTATTCAAGTACTAACAAGGCTTCTAATGAGTGAATTAAACACAACAATCATTCTTGTGCATAAAGTTTTATAACTCATAGAATAACACGAAAAAAAATTAGATTTAATATTCTATTAAGTCTGCTTCATACTTCTTCATAATAATGAAATCAATGTTTGTACATATAGATGCATATAATCTAAGCAAAGAGCTCTATTACAATCCTTCTTCTATGGATCAAAATACCCAATAATATACTGTCGACTAGGTAGAGATTGAACATGTTTTATTACCATCTAACCAACCCATTCTACTACAAACTGAGAGAATATATATACTGCAAGTTGTTATCCTTCCTAACCTCTAAAGTCATTTTTAGCACACATATGTGCCAAATCATAATTGATTTCTTCTTAATGATAATAATACAAAACTAGAGTAACCAAGAAACAATGCAAAACAACTATGTAATAGAAATAAACTACAATGTTATCCATGCAGAAGCTACATTTGATGAATCAGTTTGGGTCTTGCATTCACCCGCTAATAGTTTCTTGAACTTAAATTGTTATCTCATCTCAAGACAACATTACAAAGGCATGGATGCACAAAAGATAGGTTATAATCACAAAAATTACATATCACTTAAGGTGCTAGAGACTAATTTTCACTTTAGTGTGCACTACTTAACCATCTTCATGGGTTTTCAGCTAAGTAGTAAGCCAGTCTACCACCCTTTCGAGTTTTCCTAAACAAGCTAAACCAAGAAGGCTGGCCTTTTAGGTTTTCAACCAACCTAGCACTACAATGTAAGATAAGCCAATCTATAGCAAAATTGAAGAGCAAAATTCTAAAATTGGCCCACCTATGAGGAACTAAGTGAATGGTGGACATATCAGTGGTGATGTAGAACTGGAAGGTGGTTGTGATGATGAAGGGGCTTGTGGGGAGGAACCTATAGTAGTAACCTTCTATTTTTAAGCTTCTATTGGAGCTGACTATGGGGAATGAATGGAAGAATGTCCACCAAGGGATCCATAAAACCATCCAAATTGGTTCAGTCAGTCTTGTAAGACTGCTAAGTGATCAAAAACTCCTACATACTGTAGAGTAAAAAATACTCTACATTTTATTTTGATTTTCAGTTGCACGCTCCAAAATTTTGTCTAAGTGTCAATCATGTGGAAGCTGCCAAGTGTCATCGGCCAAGGCACATTTCATAATTTCTAGAAGTTGGTCGGGACATGCCACATGTCCCATAGTAACCCAACAAAGTGTAACAAGTGTCAGCATCCGCATCTCATGTTTCTTATACATTTTGAAAGCTTCTTTTCAATAAGCTTTTATCAGGATCAAGCAGAAGGCACTAAGTGGCAACTATGGAAGGTTTCAATATGATTTTCTAAAATCAATGGAAGCTGCCACGTATCCCTAGCTGAAGAAAGTGGAAGCCGTCACGTGTCAACATCCAAAATATCTTCACTTTGTTTCATCGATAAGTAAAGACTGTGGTGGGTCCTAGGTTTTGTTTCTGAGGCAAGCGGAAGCCGCCAAGTGTCGCCATCTATGTAAATATGAAATGAGGCCCAAATGTTTCTATAGTATAGACAGAGTAATGCAGAGATCAACAAGTGTCACCTTCCACTAGGTTCTCAAAAGATAGCTAAAAGCAGTAGAGATCGTCACATGTACCTTGTTAAAATGTGTAAAAATCGCCACTTGTCCCTATTCCCTTTAAATGTTGTGGGTCCCATTTTCTATAAGTTGTTAAAGTTTTGAAGAAGCGGACGGTGACAGATGTCAAAGGTGAAACACTCCAGAGCAAAGACACAAAAAGAGTATAAGTTACGCAGAAAGGGCCGTGTGCCTTCGATAAGTGCTGCAAAACATGCCAAGTGTCATTTTTTGGTGCCTCCTGAATAATAAGAAGGTTTTCAAGTGGAGTAAGGGAAATGGCCAAGTGTCCTCTCCTGTTTGAAAGGGGGAAGCATCCTGGGTATCTATTTCAGCCAATGAACTTGTAGGAAGACAGAACATTTTAGATCTAAGAAATATCCTGTGTTAGACAATTCCAGTTCAGTTAGAGTTCAGTTAAGCCATTAGATTGGGAACATGCAGACAATCTAGAGCTAATCCAATGCTATAAATAGGGGTGCAGAGATCACCAAATGGGGGATTAGAAGATAGAGAGAATTTTCTACGAGAGATTATTGTCAAGAGTTTTTAGACTTTTTTTAGCTGTGATCAAGAATATCATTTGCCTTTGTTCTATTTTATTGAGTTAGAAATTTTATGTAACTGTGCATGTTTCTGTGCCTTTTATGTGACTGGAAGATTAATAAGAAGACTGAGTTCTGTGCCTTTGTTGATATTTTTCTGTGTCTGCAAAATTAGTCTAAGTTGTGAGCCTCTGTTTCTATTGTTTTTCATCTTTTACATTGATCATGCCTTGTTCGCTCTTTAATGTAATTGAATCTTACATATAGTTTCACTGTGCTCAAAATTAAGGGTTGAATTAAATTCAGGTGCATCGCCATAGTTATATTTTCTTTCATTGCACTTGTATTTCTATTTAATTCCTATCCCTTTTCCCATTATACACTTGATATAAAGAAAAGCCAGCTTCTTTAAAATCTGGAGGTTGTTTTAGGTTGCAAGTCCCACATTCCTGAAACTTTCCATTGTTGGTGTTAGAAACAACATAATTTTAATCTTAAACAGTTTTTGGCATGCCCAGTGGGACACCATCTTGAAGTTTCTTTCAAAGACCGTATGAACCAGAGAGCTACAAGGAGTCAGAGTTGTGGACCAGTATCAAGATCTCAATCTGCTATAAATCTAGGTATTCTTTTTTTGCCTTTGATAACTAGTATGAGATGAAGAGTTAATTAGTTTATACCAATACCAAGAGTAAATATGGGAGCTCCTATACCCCCAAGGAATTATGCAAGTTGGAACACTGGCAGTCCTTTGATTCTCCCAATACCACCAGCCACTTGGGACCCTATTCCAGTATATGCTTCGAAAGCTCTACCCAAATTTAGTGGGCAAGATTTCAAAACACTTGAAGAACATCTTCAGGATGTGTTTGATGTATGTGCTATACATGTGGTCACACAACAAATGTTGCCATAAGATTGTTAGCAGCTTCTTTTAAAGGAAAGGCTCTATAATGGTACAGATCTTCGACCCCAAATACAACATCTACATGGGATCAATTTGGAGATCTTTTCTTTGAAAGATTTGAGGAAAAAGGTGATAAATCTTCTCTGTTGCAACAATTGATCACTATAAAAAGGGCACCATAAGA
Source organism: Torreya grandis (assembly GCA_037957365.1). Classification (NCBI taxonomy): domain Eukaryota; kingdom Viridiplantae; phylum Streptophyta; class Pinopsida; order Cupressales; family Taxaceae; genus Torreya; species Torreya grandis. Next base: position 808,847 of record JARHVA010006299.1, read on the forward strand.
AGCAATGACTGACTTCAATTCAAGATTTCAAAGGACTTGGGAAAGAATCCCAGCTACAGCAAGACCATTACCAGGTATGGCAATAGTGTTTTATCTTAAGGCTTTAAATTTAGATATATCAGTCATGATTCAGTCACTTAGAGGTTAGACTCTGCCAGAGGCTTATGACTATGTAGTCAGAGATAAAAATAATTTAATAGATGCTGAAAAGTTACCCCCAAAGCCTCCCATGCCCATGTTTCTAGAAATTACCTTGCCATTACCTCAAGAAGCCCCTAATTCCATAGCCCCACCTATGTTTATGTATAAATATCCTCAACCACCTACTAAATAACTTGTCCCTGCCTAGTCATCTGAGATGGATGATATCAAGAACATCTTAAAGACATTTTCTAATGAGTTAATTAACATAAAGAGACAACATAATCCTTACCCAAGATCTCAATATCAAGGCTATCAAGGAAATAGATTTCCATCACAGCCAAACCAATATCAGGGTCCTCAAAGGCAAAATAACCCTCAGCCAACAAACCAATTAGTTGCAGTCCCTACACCCTCAGAAACTGTTCCCCCCAATCCAAAAAGGGAGATTGTTCAAGGGCAAAATAATTATGTGGATAGCACCAATGCCTGGTGTTTCCCTTGTAATAATGCTCATACACCTAGAGATTGTCCCATGGGTAATCTACAACAAAAGGTAGTAGAGCAAAGAAGAATGGATGGACAATTTGCCAGTACTTCAGATGCACAAACTTATCAGTCTTCTGGTATGCAAAATTCAATCCTGATGGCTTAGATGCAAGGGATGTCTCTACAACAACAAGAAGAAATAGCCCTTGAACATGCTTTGTTTTCATGGGTTGAAGATAAAGAATAAATATTCTTGAATGAAGCTTTTGCTTCCAAGAAACCAGTGGTGCAATCAAACTACTATACTAGATCAAAGAGAAGAATGATGGAACATCCTGAAGTTGCAAATAGTCAAGTTATGGAGAATCCTCCATTTCAAGGTATAAGAAACACAGCTGTCAGACAGGAAGTGCCTCAGCTAGTGTAGAACCAAGCGATTCCTATACAAGTTCAAGAAAAAATAAGGTATTCTTATTTTCCAAGAACTCAAGCATTAAGACCAATGAATGTGGTGGAACCGTTGAAGAGGACTTCGACACAAGTATCAATATGGGACATATTAGATATTCCTGAACAAAAGACACTATTACAAGAAGCTCTATAAGCCAATCAGTGCCTAAACATAATGACACCAAAGAAGGACTTGCTGATAAATAAAAAAGCTCAAGGACAGTTCTTTTGAAGACAACAGCCTTTTTGAACAATGCAACAGAGGTAAGTAAATCCAAACCAGAGCCTTTCTATTTGACTCTGATAGTTGGAAAGAAACTCCTGCATAATGGGTTGATAGATTTAGGGGCTAGTACTACAGTAATGCCTAAGCAAATAGCTGATGCTTTAAAAATAAAGTATGAACCACTTACTAAAGGAGTTATGCAGCTAGATGGAAAATCAGTACAAATAATAGGGAGAATTAAACAACTCCCATTACAATTATATACTTGTCCCAATATAATTGTCAATCAAGATGTAGTAGTCATAGATATACCTCCTATTTTTGGTTTATGTTTATCCAGAGACTTTATAGCCAAAATAGGAGGATATATGTCCCTTGATTGGTCTCACCTCATCCTAAGAACCAAATATGGTTCAAAGATGAAAATTCTATCTGAACCACTATCAAAGGATCACATCACCAATGAACCAACATCAAAATTAGAGGCAGATCATGCTATGTTAAATAAAGAAGAAAGGGTTTTTGTTGAAGAATTGGGTGACTGGACTGAACATGACCAAGAAGAAAAAAATAATCATTTGTTAGCTATGATGCATAGTGATCCATATGAAAATTATGACTCTACTGGTTTGGGTACTTATGTCATTTTTGATGAAGACCATGAAATTCCAAATGTAAAAAGGGAAGAGAAACCAACTACTCAAGAATAAAAAAAAGATTCAGAAATTTGGACCTTAAATTTTGATGGGGCTAGAAGTAAAAGTGGTGCTGGAGCAGGAATTTGTCTTATTGCTCCAAATGGGGAGAAAATTTTGAGAGCTATTCATTTCCGATTTGCTTGTACCAATAATGATGCTGAATATGAATCCTTAGTTCATGGGCTCATTTTAGATTAAAAAAAAGGGAGTAAAGAATCTTATAGTAAAAGGAGATTCAGAATTAGTGGTGAAGTAAATTAGGGAAAAGATAATAGCCAAAAATGTAAGGATGAGATCCTATAGACACATAATTTGGGACTTAATAGAAGATTTTGAAGCTTTCAATATTGAAGTAGTTCCAAGAATCCAAAATTCTGAAGCTGATAGGATGGCACAAATTGGCTCACATTTTGATCCAGCAACTGGCCTATTAGTTAACAATGAGTCAACAAAAGTTATAGTAAGGCCAACTATCCCAAACAATGATGAGAATTGGCAAGTATTTGAAAATGATTCTCAGGTACTCTCATTCTTGCAACAATCAAGGGAGTTTGCTGATCAATTACAAATAAAATTAAAGAGGCATATGGAGATCAAATTAGAGAGATAAAATTAAAGAATAATAAGCTTCCTAAAGGCTTAATCACTTTACAAAACCTATTTGATCCAGAAGATGTAGGCCTAGAGAAGAAAAGGTTCCAAGTAAACAAAGTAGATTATTCTGAAATAGAAGTGAGTGAAGGGAGAAAATTAAAAATTGGAAATTTTGCAACTCAAGAGGAAAGGGAAAGACTAATTGACTTGTGCAAAAGATATGACAGAGTCATAGCTTAGATCTATGAAGACCTTCATGGATATAATAGAGACATCATTCAGCACACAATATAACTGACTGAAGGATCTAAGCCAGTCAGACAAAAACAGAGGCCAGTAAATCTAAGGATTGAATCTCTAATGGTAGATGAGTTGTAGAAACTTTTAGATTCCAAAATAATTTTTCCAATCAAACACTCAACCTGGGTATCAAATCTAGTACCAGTCAAGAAAAAGAATGGTGACATAAGACTCTATGTAGATTTCAAAGACTTGAATAGAGCATCTCTGAAAGATCACTATCCCTTGCCATCTATGGAACAAATTTTATAGACTGTGGTTGGATTAGAGAGATTTTCCTTGCTAGATGGTTTCTCTGGATACAATCATATTTGGTTAGCTGATGAAGACCAATACAAGACTGCTTTTACTACCAAATGGGGAACATTTGCATATGCTAAGATGCCATTTGGCTTATCAAATGATGGAGCCACTTTTCAAAGAGCTATGGATGTAGCATTTGGGGAACTTATAAATAAAATCATCCTGATTTATCTTGATGATCTTACTATTTTTTCCAAGAATGATGTTGATCATTTTGATCATTTAGAATCTATTTTTAAGAAATGTAAAAAAAATTAGAATATCCCTGAATCCTAAGAAATGTATCTTTGCTATACCTCAAGGCAAATTATTGGGACATATAGTATCTAAAGAAGGAGTCTCCATAATTCCAGAGAGAGTGGTAGCTATAATGAATTTACCTCTTCTAATAACTAAGAAAGCAATTCAATCTTTCTTGGGGAAGATTAATTTTGTCAGTCGATTCATATTTGACTTTGCAGGCTTAGTAAGACCAGTGACACTCTTGTTGAAAAAAGATCTAATTTTCAAGTGGACTATGAAAGGAAGGCAAGCCTTTGAAGAGGTCAAGAAAGCTATCTCAACAACCCCAGTACTTAGAAATATAGACTTTTCTAAGCCTTTTGTAATGTATGTCTATGGAGGAGAGCTCAGTATTGCTGCTATCCTAACACAAAAGGATGATAGACATGAGGGAGAGCATCTAATAGTATTTTTCTCAAGGACTCTTAGGGAATATGAAACTAGATACAACTTTGTGGAAAAACAAGCATATGCTATGGTAAAAGCCCTCAAGAAATTTAGGCATATAGTATCAGGAAGTAAGATTCTGATACTTGTGGCTCACCCAAGTGTCAGAGAATACATTATGGAGGGTGAAATTACTAAAAAAAGAGCAAATTAGATAACAAAGATCCTTGAATATGATGTAGAGGTCAAACCCGCTAAGTTAGTCAGAGGTAGGGGGTTATGCCAATACATGACTTAAGAGCTTGAAAAGATGATACCTGTGGAAACAGATTCAGAAATGCAAAAGGAAACTGTATTAAGCATACAAGAGGTTGATCAGAACTCTTGGGTCACAAACAAGATTGATTTTATGAAATATGGGATTTACCCAAGAGAACTCCCTCAAAATAAGAAGAGATACTATAGGATGTAAGGGGTACATTTTATTTTAATTGAACAAGTTCTTTTCAGAAGAAATTCTGATGGCAAACTTTTAAGATGCGTAGAGAAGGATGAGGCTAAGAAAATACTGCATGAAATGCATCATGGAGTCTCAGGTGGACATTTTTTTGCAAAGACCACAACCATAAAGATAAGTGAGGCAGGTTATTTCTGGCCTACTTTATTTACAGACTATTATCAACTGGTTAAAAAATGTCAATCTTGTCAATATTATGTGGGAATGAGGAGGAATGCAACAATGCCTGTTAGTCCTATAATTATTGATGAACCTTTTACTCAATGGGGTCTTGAATTTATTGGAATGATAAATATAGTGTCTAGTATGGGTCATAAATGGATTTTAACTACCACAGATTATTTCACTAGATGGACTGAGGCAGTGCCACTTAAAGAAGCAACAGAAAATGTGGTCCTAGACTTTCTAGCGAGTGTCACTACTCACTTTGGGGCTCCTCACACCATAATTTCAGATAATGCTAAAGCATTTTTAGGGTCTAAAGTATCTAAATTTGCATTAAAGCATGTAATATATCTGAAAACTTCCTCTAATTATTACCCTCAGGGTAATGGTTTGGCAGAATCAACTAATAAGAACCTAATTAGACTCATCAAGAGAATAAGGGTTGATCATCACAAAGAGTGGAATAAAGTGATAAATATAGCACTATGGGCTGATAGAATTACACCTAAGTAGGTGATAAAAATGTCCCCATATGAACTGGTCTATGGCAAGCCTACTGTAATACCTCTAAGCTTGGAAATTCTTGCTCTCCAACTGATAAAACATATTGAAATTGAGGAAAATGGCCCCATGCAGGTTAGACTTGCTAAACTTTTAGAGGTTCAAGAAAAGAGGGATGCGACACATGATTCATTAATAAATCATTAGAAAATAATTAAAGACCGCTTTGATAAAAGGACTTCAAATCCCCATTTCGAAGTAGGCTCAATTATTTTGAAATAGGATGTAAGAGCCGCCAAGTCGGGTCAACATACTAAATTTGAAGCATTATGGACTGGCCCCTATAAAATTTGTGCATGTAAACAGAATAATTTGTTTGAGCTAGAAATAATGGAAGGCAAACCTGAAGAGATTCCTATGAATGGGATCTACTTGAAACATTTTAGTTAAGTTGTGTCTCTAATGTATTATAGTTAGATAGTTTCCTTTTCTTAGTTGTTTTGTTTTCCCATTTTCTTTCTCGCTCTTTCTTTTAAATAAGTTTTATTTGAACACATAACTGCAGCTCAGAGCCTTTTTCAAAATTTTCAAAAACTCTTGACACTTTAAATATCTCCCAAATCTTAAATTCCCCAAGATACCTTGCATAGCCACTTGCATGATGTGTCTAACTCGCTGTTCCATGAAGATTTAGTAAGACTTGCTAACGGTTATCTAGGTTTAATGCCATTTTGAGACTTGATGGGTCAATAAATACCTCATAACAAGAGTTAAAGCTTACAGTGTCTCAAACATTCCTACGTTGACTAGAAAACCCCTGCTACTTGCATTTTTAGCTCATAGCAAACCTGCTTAAGTGAAAGTGTTTCCTTATTGCAAAAGCTTCATACCTGTTACCACAATTCACTATTTTCAAGAATAGATATAGATATGGAGGGAACACAGTATTTGCAACAAGGGTCTGGGATTTATGAATCCCTTGATAGGTTTTTTACAAGCAAATCATATGCTTTAGCCCCGGCACAACCATTAAAGACCTACCCATGGACTAGAGTCCCTGAAGTTGGTCAAGCAAACGACCCAATAAAGGTAAAAGATTATGTAGATGGAATCATGGACCCAATTCTTCAAAGAACTAGTAGAAAAACTCTCAGAGAAGGGGCACATTAAAGGTGTCTTCAGAGGGCCAAGGTTGGACAATAAGAGACATTCACAATGAGGATAGGGACTTCCCAACTGGCACAATTCATTGTCCTAGGTGTGCATCCATGCCTTGACTTGGTTGAAATATGCACAGGATTATTTCATGTGCCTTCAAATACCATACAATAGGGTCCATTCATAGTGTAAATTACACCAAAGGCTATCAGAGATATGTTGGCCCTGTACCACGATAAGACAGCCACATTTCCCACCATTGCCAAGATGCAAAAAATGTGGGCAAATGTCAATACTCAATTGAGGTTTATGAAATCAAAGCTATAATTAGGTAATGATGATACAATTGTGCCGACACTGCCAACAACAAGAGCATTATTTGCACAAGCTAGTCAAGATGCACTTTCCATGATGGCTTTCATTTTCAAAATGAAAGATGATATAACCGTCTATTAAGAACAAATGGCTATCCTCTTCAAATTGAAAACTGTTGACAAGACTCAAGAGTATCGACTTGATTTCTCTGAAAAGATTGCATACTCAATGGTGGAACAACTTGCCTAGTTCAGATCTAAAGGGATTTTCAGGTTTTCCTCTTATTTATTTCACTTTATGTTGTATCAAAACTCTGGCATATTTTCCCAACACATGAATCTAAACATGTATGACCCAAGCTTCGGTCTACATAGGACCAATCCTATGTCTACATGGACACATATCTTGTCCAAAACTAGTGACCCATATGAATTCTAGGAACTTTTTATTGCCTCTGCTTTTTGTCATCTGAGCCTAGAACCAATTATAAATAGACTGTTTCCAAGTGTCTCAAACCTTATGACCAATTGCCCTATTCCTTATGATTACTTTTTTGGATCCTATCATACTATTATTAGAGTCCATGGTTTTAGTGGGGAACCAGTGTTACTACTTAAGTTTTTGACCCTTAGGTTAGCATTCTTAGAGGTCACCAGGTAGGTGTCTATGGTAGATAATGAATATAGCTCTGGGAAAAAGATGAGGAAAATGTATGATGTCCCATGGGTGACAAACAACATGCCACTAGAGGCTAGAGATGCTGAGATCGTGTTGCTTAGAAAGCTACCCTTCCTGGGTTTCTTTCTAATTGAAGATAAATGGGTATATGACCCAAATGGTTTCATAGCTTCATGGATCAAGACTAATAGGGTTGCTACCAGAATTGTGCATGAGGGCCGCCCCTTTTGGGAAAATAGAAAAAATCCTAGGGAAGATATTCTTGAGTTTTATGTTGTATTGACGGATTTGCCTCTTCAACAAAACAAACCATGGGAAAAATTTTATGTTAAGCAAAGGGATTTTGATCCTAAAATTAGAATGACTTCTGGTTTAAGAAGAGAATTAAAGAATAAAGACTAGAATGCTGAAAAAATAGAAGCCTATTGGAAATATAGGCAAGAGATTTGTGAGACAACCCACTCTTTTGGAAATGTGGATTTAGATGAGAAATGGGAGGAACTCTGGGATGAATGTCATCTATCTCTTGTGTCTAGCCCTGATAGAAGCAATTTGTAGACACAAGGTGGAGAGCCAAAATCTAGAGCAAAATCTAGTCAAACATCACAGGCCCCAGTGTAAACTTCAGTAGCAGTCACTGTAACTGTTTGGCCCCAATCTCTTAGTACCATCAAAAAACAAAAGAGTGTGGTATCTTCACCACCAAAAGCTTCTCCATCAGCGTAAGTCCTTGAGGTTCCCAGTTTTACACAAGCACCACTAGCAATAGTGGTAAATATTAAAGAGAAGGGATCACAACCAGAAGAAGAAACACCAAGGAAACATAAAAGGCTGAGGTTCCAACTTGATTCAGAGGAGAGGGTAGAACCCTCACAACACCAATCACAAAGTACTTTGGTTGCTCCTCAGGTAAGTATTGTTTCTCCTCTTCCTTCTCAATCTCTTTCTTCTCTTATAGGGGTGATGATTCCATCTAGCCAAATAACATCCCCTGCCACCTCTGCTGTGCCCATTTCTCATTTTGCCCCATCTATCCATACTCAAGCTATATCATTGCCTCACTTTTCCCCCTCTATTCCCAAGAAAGTACCTCCTCAGATTACCCATAGCCAACAATTGGCTATTCCATATGGCTTGCCACAAGGTTATCCTTTTGCAGGTGGGCACATTGCCTCTCCTTCTACCTTCCAAACTCAAGTAGACGTTGCTAGGAAGGCAAGGGAAGCCCAAATGGAGAAAAAGAGAATCAAAGATAATAAATCCCTAGCTACACCACATTTGAGGTCACAATTTGACCCAATCTAGTAGCAACTAATGGTGACCCATTTGTCACCAAATATAGTTAAGCCAAATGAGCAGATGCAGCCAGAAGATTACATAATGAATGTAGTGGCTATAGACATGTCCTTTTTCAGACCACAAGATAGGGTCGAGCTGCTAAATGAATCTACTACTGCAGTAGCTGAAGATTATTTGAAAATATCAAGGAAGCTACAGAAGATGGAGCCTGATCTAGTCAAAGAGAAGGCAAACTATAACAGTTTGACCACAGAGATCAATACTAAGAATATTGAAATAGAGAGTCTTGATAAATAGTTTCAAGATATTATTTCTCTTCAGACTCACTAGGCTATCTAGGCCCAAAATGATTCTTTGAAAGTAGGGCTAATGTAGGTGAAAGATGCAGTGACAACCTTAAGGCGGGAAAAGGTAGCATTTCAAGAAAAATGTGAGGAAAGCCTACTATAGGTTACTCAACTTCAATAGAAGCTGCTGAATAAGCAAAATAATATCATGGCTATACAAGCCCAACTTCAAGCCAAGTGACAAAGGGTAGAACAATTGACACTTGAGTTGGCTATTAGGCCAAAGAATGTAGGGGTGTTAAATCTGGTCAAGAAAATTTATGAATCAATATGGAAAAGAATCTCTCAGGAGATTATTCAGCTCAGACCTTCTCTAACCTTTTTGGTAAATGCACAGAAATTGTGCAAAAAGGTGGAGGTATCAGTAGAAGACACTCTGTCTATCGTCTCTATGAGAGTGTTTGACTCTCAAATGCTATTGCAAAAGCTATATGATGCAACTGATGGAACATTGTTAGTAGCAAGGATTAATGACAAAATGATCACTGCTAAAAGAGTGAATGAAGTTCTCAATTGCAACTCCACAGCAATCAATTACAGAGAGCTTCTCGATGTGATGAAAGAAGGAATCAAAGACATGAAACAACACATCGAGGATTTGGTGCAATTAGGTCTTCCTTCCCCTTTTCTTGATAACAACACTATGTTGATGATTGATGACATTAAACCTTTGTTGTTAGCTAGGCATAATGATCAAGCAGTTTTTCAAGGTTTAAGGATGATTCATCAGTGTCTAAAGTAGAAGCTATTTTGATTCTTGTTTCCCAGCTTGAATTAAATTAAAGGCTACAGTTTAAATTTTTTAGAATTTTTCACACAAAGATATTATCAATCTTGATTTAGCCTTTCATGGATTGAAAAATAAGCAGGGATTATCTGATGATGAGTGGTCTACTTATCAGACAGCCTTACTGAAGCTATGATTTTTTTGTCATTTTGATGCGGGAGTAGTGGATTCTTTTTGAGCAGGCTCAAACATCCTTGGGGTTGCCAATAATTGTAGAGTAAAAAATACTCTACATTTTATTTTGATTTTCAGTTACGTGCTCCAAAATTTTGTCCTTACACATTTTGGTTCGAGACAGTGAAGTTTTGACTTAGAGCACGGGTTTGAATTTATTTTTGCCTAAATTTTGTCTAAGTGTCAATCATGCAGAAGCTACCAAGTGTCATCAGCTGAGGCACATTCCATAATTTCTAGAAGTTGGTTGAGATGTGCCACATGCCCCATAGTAACTCAACAGGGCGTAATAAGTGTCAGCATCTGCATCTCATGTTTCTTATACATTTTGAAAGCTTCTTTTCAATAAGCTTTTATCATGATCAAGCAGAAGGTGCCAAGTGGCAACTGCGAAAGGTTTCAATATGCTTTTATAAAAGCAATGGAAGCTGCCATGTATCCCTAGCTAAAGAAAGTAGAAGTCATCATGTGTCAATGTCCAAAATATCTTCACTTTGTTTCATCAATAAGTAAAGACTGTGGTAGGTCCCGGGTTTTGTTTCTGAGGCAAGTGAAAGCTGCTAAGTGTCACCATCCATGTAAATATGAAATAAGGCCTGAATGTTTCTATAATATAGACAGAGTGATGTGGAGACCAACAAGTGTCACCTTCTGCCATGTTATCAAAAGATAGCTAAAAGCAATAGAGATTGTCACATGTCCCTTGTTAAAATGTGTGAAAAGTGCCACCTGTCCCTATTCCCTTTTTAAAGTTGCTCAGGTGAGAAATGCTATGGGTCCCATTTTCTATAAGTTGTTAAAGTTTTGAAGAAGTGGATGATGATAGATGTCAAAGGTGAAACACTCTGAAACAAAGATATAAAAAGAGTATAAGTTACGCAGAAAGTGCCGTGTGCCTTCAGTAAGTGCTGTGAAACATGCCAAGTGTCATTTTTGGGTGCCTTTTGAATAATAAAAAGGTTTTCAAGTGGAGTAAGGGAAATGGCCAAGTGTCCTCTCCTATTTGAAAGGGGGAAGGGTCCTGGGTATCTATTTTAGCCAATGAAATTGCAAGAAGATAGAACATTTCAGATCTAAGAAATATCCTATGTTAGACACTTCCAGTTCAGTTAGAGTTTAGTTAGGCCGTTAGATTGGGAACATGCAGACAATATAGAGCTAATCCAATGCTATAAATAGGGGTGCAAAGATCACCAGATGGGGGATCAGAAGATAGAGATAATTTTTTGTGAGAGATTATTGTCAAGAGTTTTTAGACTTTTTTTAGCTATGATCAGGGATATCATTTGCCTTTGTTCTATTTTCTTGAGTTAGAAAGTTTATGTAACTATGCATGTTTCTATGCCTTTTATGTGATTGGAATATTAATAAGAAGACTGAGTTCTGTGCCTTTGTTGATATTTTTCTGTGTCACTGCAAAATTAGTCTAAGTTGTGAGCCTCTATTTCTATTGTGTTTCATCTTTTACATTGATCATGCCTTGTTCGCTCTTTAATGTAATTGAATCTTACATATAGTTTCATTGTGCTTAGAATTAAGGGCCGAATTAAATTCAGGTGCATCACCATAGTTAGATTTTATTTCATTGCACTTGTGTTTCTATTTAATTCCTATCCCTTTTCCCATTATACACTTAATATAAAGAAGAGCCAGCTTCTTTAAAATTTGGAGGTTGTTTCAGGTTGCAATTTCCACATTCCTAAAACTTTCCATTGTTGGTGTTAGAAACAACACAATTTTATTCATCAACACATACTACATATAAATTCTTGCAAAGGAGATTGAGAGTACATCAATTGTCAAAATTTTCTATCTACCATGGTAAGATAAATAACTTGAGCATTAAATAGCATTGTAGTGATGTCCACATGTAAATGTGCAAGTTTTTCAGCATGGCATTGGGATTGCACCCATACAAAAGTGTTACACAACATGTGATTTTGCCATGTTTGGAGTTGTTATATAATAGAGTCCCAAGCCTAAAGAGAATATTGAAATGTGGCATATATACCTACAAAAGTGGAAGATGGATCTTTTAAATTAGATCATAAAGTAGTAGCCATAAAAAATTAGGCTGAGCATCGCACTAGATCAAATCTAGTTGTTGTTTCCAATCTAACATCTTATGAGTCAACTATGTGGCTTGACCTATCACAACTATGATATCCAATTGATATGTCACAAGGAGATCACACAAGAATCAGGTTTCAACTTGGATATCCTAGCTTTGTGATGTGAGAATGGTCAAATTTTGAATGTTCTGCCAATCTTGAGTAAATTATGCGACCAACAATGGAAGTTTTTGAGGAGGTGAAAGAATGCTATTGTTGATAACTTACTTGTATATAGATGGATATGAATATTCAATGAGGGAATTAACATTGTTGATTTGACAGTGAAGCTAAGTATTTTCATTTTGTAATTGTGCAACCCTCTTCTCTTAGGAGACTACAGTCTAAGTAATGGCCTCTTGAAATGCAGATGTCCCTTCCACTTACTTAGCCAATGAAATTTATGAAACATGTAGATATATTTTGGTGGTAGTTGGAACCACAACCAAAGAAGTCACTGATACATTAGCCAAAAGTTGTTGAAGTGGAGCAAGGGGAAATGAGAAAATGGTCCTCTAAGTAGATAATGTAGTAACATCCAAAGTTTGAAGACTTGTAAGTCCTACGGGTAGACCATGTATTTGAGTATTCACAACCTCCCCAACCTTTGTGTCTAATGAAACTATAGGGGTAGATTGATTTTGTGCAACCACTACCTTATCTGTGGGAGTCAACACATCCTATGCTGATGGCTATGAGGTCTCAGGTTTGAGTGCATACGCTACAAGTTAGGCTTTAGTTATGGGTTTATCTTACATCATTACCTCTTTAGCCTATTTTGTGTGTGATTAGTAGTGAGAATTTTTGCTTCTTATGGCTGCTACTCATGTGCTTACTTTGCTATGACTACAGTAGCTTTTGGAATCTCCTATTGGAATAATTGTCATTGATGTCAAAGGAATTATAACAGATATGAATGAAAATGTAAAATGGAATTGTTTCCAAAAGTGAATAGAATTATTGCTAGAAGTGAATAGAATTATTTCTGAAAGTGAATGAAAGTGTTGTTGGAAGTGAACGGAATTGTTGTCAGAAGTGAATTGAATTGTTGCCAAAAGTGAATGAAAATGTCAATGAAATTGTTGCCAGGAGTGAATGGAAATGTCAACATAAGTGAATGGAATTATCAACCTTGGCCAACCTATTTGGAGGAGTTAAGACCATTTGAATGGACCTTTTCACTTAAAGAGGCATGACCTTAATTTATGGCTTTCCTTGGGTTATAAATAAGTGCATAACGAATGGAAAAATAGTAGATTTGAAAGTGGAAGATATAAAAGAAGAGAAAAAATTTTAAAGGCAAATTTTTTGTGAGAATATTAAAAGGAAAAAATCAGAAAGTATAAGGAAGAGTATAGTAGCGAAAACACTCAAGTGTAGATCGAATCGAAAGGAGATAAAACAAGTTTTCTATCATCCGTTGTTTTGACAATAAATTTGAGATAGAAGAGTGATTTTTTTTGAGAAGGTTGGTGCCTTCATTTTGAAGAGATTGGTGTCTCTTGTTGAGTTGGTGCTTGGTGAAAAGGGTTGGTACTCCTATAGGTTGGTGCCTACAAAATTGTTTTTGGAGTAGGTGATCTAGTAGGTTGGTGCCTACGAATATTTATATTAAGAGAATTTCTATGTGGTTTTCTCCCAAAAGGGTTTCCACATAAATCTGTGTCTATTTTCATTGTGTGGTTTTGCATTGTATTCTTTGATTACTTTTAATATATTAAGTGTAGAGTAAGTTGAGGTTTTGGATTTAAGATTAATAGTCAAAATCAAAAAAAAATATCCTATACTAATTCACCCCCCCTCTTAGTATAAGTTTGTGCTTAACAATTGTTATCAGAGCCAATTCCTTCAGTGTTAGCACAACTGCTAGAAGATAGATCTTGGAAAGCACATATGACAGGATCTCAAGTGCTAGACGGTTTTTCCACTAACAAGGCTCCTTTGAATTCTATGGAATGAATTATGCATTTTGGAGCATAAGGATGAAGACTTACTTGATGGCCTTAGGTTTTGATATTTGGAAAGCAGTGGTAATAAGATACACAATGCCACAAATTACACCAATGAATGCCACTAGAAAAAAGGTCAGTGAGAATAATGCAAAAGCTATGAATGCAATCTTATGTAGGATTTTAGAAAATGAGTTTTTTAAGGTTATGCATTGTGAATCTGCAAAAGAGATTTGGGATAAACTCAACACTATTTATGAAGGTGATAGTAAGGTTAGAAAATCAAAACTCCAATCCCGCCAGAGGCAGTTTGAAAGTTTAAAAATGAAGAATGATGAAAACATTGTTGGGTATCTTCTTCATGTTGATGAGATTATTAATGTCATTCAAGGACTCAGAGAGAAAATTAAAGAATCTATGATCATTCAAAAAGTCCTGAGATCCCTACCATTGAGATTTTATGTGAAGTTCTCTATCATTGAAGAAATGAAGGATTTAGACATGATAAAAATGAATGAGCTCCATAGAATTCTTACAGCATATGAAATGAGAATCGAATTTGAGAAACAATCAAAGAAGGAAGCATCATTCAAGGTCTCAAAGAAAGAGAAGATCAAAGAACCAGAATCAAGTGAAAATTCAAGTAGTGAAGAAGATGAAAATGAAGCTCTATTCATTCAGAAGTTAAAGAAAGGATTGGGAAAGTGTAAAGGAAAGTTACCATTTAAATGTTTTAATTCTGGTAAAATTAGTCATTTTGTAGCCAAATGTCCAAATAAAGGAAATAATGATGATGAGAGAAACAAACCAAAGTACAAAAGGGGATTCAAGCTGAGCAAAGACAAGCAAAGATTTGAGAAATAAAACAAAAGCCTATACTCCAAGAGGTATAGCAACTCATCTAAAGAAAATAAAGAAAGTGATGTTGAGAGTGATAATGAAGAGATTTTGTTCATGGTTATAGAAGAAAGTGTCGCCACCAGCAAAGATAATTTGGATGAATATGAAGACATGGAAGAAGAAGGTGAAGTGAACCTTGAAGAATAAATTATTTACACGTTAGAAGAAATGAAATCATTTAAGAAGAAGAATCAAAAACTAAAGTTATAGCTCTAAAAATATGAAGAAGAGAATCAAGACTTCAAAGCAAAGACATCACAAGTCTTTGAGGAATTAAACAAGGTAATTGTTGATCTAAAAGTCCAAGTCAAAGAAGCAAAAAAAAATGAAGAAGATCTAATGGATTAGATAAATAATAAAGGAGAAGACTATGAAAGGTATGAATCTGAGATAGCTACTTTAAAAAGGGATCTAGAAAAGGTGAATTCTAAAATAACAAGTGACTTGAAATCAGAGAAAAACACTCAAGTTTTGAATAAGATTCTAGAGAGTCAAAGATCACCATCTAACAAGTCAGGCATTGCATATGAGAAGGAAAACAGAAAGCTAAAACTCTTAAGGAACTAGTGAAAAAGGAGACCAAGAAGGAAAAAGCCCAAAATACAAAAACCAGCTCTATCAACAAAGAAAGCAAAGGAGAACAAAACTTTAGAAGACCATTTTCTCCAAGATATGCAAATAAAACTAGGTTTGGTAATTATTTTGATGGATATTATTATTATTGCAATCATTTTGGTCATAATAAATTAGATTTTAGAAAGAGAGCCAAGGATATTGAAGTCAAGAGCAGAAACAAAGGAACATATGGAGCTTCAAACAGAAACTACAATTCATTTGCTCCTTTATCAAACTTTGATGAAGCTATAGTTTGTTATAAGTGAAACAAATATGGACATATAACACACTATTGTAGAAGTGTTTTTGAATCTATAAGACAAGATCAAAATTTTAAGGCTCTAGTGATAAAGAAAAGAGAACCATCAAAGACCTAGAACAAGAAGCAAGAAGAATCCATGATTGTTCAAACAACATTCCATACTATAAATGAAGGACAACAATGGTTCATTAGTAGTGGATGTTTGAGACACATGACTAGAGATAAAAGCAAATCCATCTCATTAAAAAGGGTCAATGAAGGCACAGTGAAGTTTGGAGACAATACTACAGCTAGAATAATAGGAAAAGGTACACTTAGTCTCGATAATGGAAAAACCAAAACATAAAATGTGTTAAATGTGGAAGGGTTAAAGCATAATCTTCTAAGTTTTAGCCAAATGTGTGATCAAGGACACACACTCATGATCTTTTCTGAAGGTTTCAAGATCAAAAAAAGAGACATGGGAGAACTAATTGCAGATGCTCATAGAACCATAAACAACTTATACATGCTTAGAGAAATGAGAGGAGAGAAATGTTGTCTGAGTCAAGTTAAAGAGAGTTGGCTATGGAATAGAAGGTTAGGGCACATCAATTTTGATAATCTTATATAAATTAGCAATTAGGTTGTGTGAGATATGCCCAAGATAATGAAACCTTTAAGCACTCTATGAAAGCAATGCCAACACGGGAAGCAAACTAGAGCAAGGTTCAAAACGAAGGAATATTCGACCACCAAACCACTAGAGATAATTCATATGGATATTTGTGGTCCTACCAGAACTAAAAGCATGTAAGGTAAGAGCTACTTTATGTTTCTCATTGATGATTGTTGGGTGAATATCTTATCGTCAACTAACTCATGACAAAATAGGTATATCAACCACAACATATGGAGATTTATGCCATGAAAAGTGTGGGTTTACCAGATCTAGATGAGGTAAATCTCTCCTCTCATTAAGAGGAGGTTCCCTATGAATATTTATATGCTATATGTATATATATAATTAAGCAAAAAATAACACATGGGGTGGTATAACAACATCCACCTCTCTTTTTTTAGAGGTGATGTATGAGGAATAAGAGAGAGAAATCCTAGTCATTGGCCAATAACATTCCTCTTTTTTCAGAAATGATATCCAATGTAGAGCATAAAATCACCTAAAGTAAGTAACAAAAGTCACAAAAAACCCACATAAGCACAAAGTCTTCCGTTGTCTCCTCCGCTGATCTGGAACAAGCATAACCGTAGAGTGAAATGAAGCACAAAGTCTTCACTTGAAACTACCAAAAGATATCAGAATCACAAAGATAAAAGTAGCTCAAAGTCTCTCTTATACCTTTTAGAAATGCCCTCAGATAATATTAACACACCCACTTTGCTTATTAAATCAGATAAACAAGAGATTATTAGGAAAGAGGACATAAGAACTGTTTCCTAAATAACACAGATAATTTCAACACAAAGTCTGAAATAAACCTGTTTCTCATTAATTTAATAAAATATGATTTACAAGTTGAGCACAAATTCTCAAAAAGTGTTTCAATTTTGGTAGAGTTTTTGCTCTCAATTATCCAAGATATATTTACAAAAGAGGTCTCCACTATATATAGGGAGAAACTTTCAAAATTAAAAAATATTAAAATATAAAAATATCTTAGTCAAAGATGACTCATCTTTGACTTTGAGATATTTTTCTGGATTTTTTACATGTAATTACATATTACAAAATTGCATGCACTTTTCTCAAGACAAAAGTGCATAAGGAAAGAAGAAGAAAGAAGGGGAAAAAGATTCAGCTCTTGCCGCTAGACTTCTTTAGATGAGCATCGTACATAGCAATGGATGCCTGAATTCCTATACTATCTAGTGCAACTGTGTTCTTGGAGATGACCCTGGCTCTAATTAAAGCATCCTTCAATGCTATGATTACCTTAGCATGAATAGTTAACCTGGATCTTAGATTGTTTAGAGACAACTGAGTATCCAAAATATTGTCCACAGAAGTCATTGAGAAGGCTTTCTCTTCAAAATCTCTTTGAATCATCCCTTTGAAACCTTGGATCATTTCTTTAGCTGAAAGAAATTGGTTATCCCTGGAAGTAAGGTTGCAAGGTAGTTCTTCCAACCTATTCAATAGGCCTGTGTCGCTCTTCTCACTAGCATCCTTGAAAGATTTGAGATCTTCAACTAACTCTTTGAGTACTTGTATCCTATATATCAGTGACTCCTTAATCTCGACATAGGAATCCTTGCTAGAAATGACACTGATAGATATCAAGGTGCTTTTCTTTGGATCCTTCATCTCCCTCCATTTGCTAAGATATTTTTTTGTATTGTCAATATCCTGAGAGATAAGAGAGACAAGGTCATCTAAATCTGCTCTCACCTTCTTCATCTTGTCTGTCTTTTTCACAACCTCTGTAAGGAAACTCCTTGAGTATGCATATTTGCAACATAATCCTCTAGCACTTTCCCCTTCAAGTAAGTTTTCTCTACCTTTTGAATGATAGGGTCATCTATAGAGAAGGCCTTTGGAGTCGCCACTTTAGGAGGAAGAGTGAATTTCCTTATTACTACCATCAGCTACTCTATCTTGGCCTTATAATAGTCTTTCATCTCCTTTTCTCGATCAAATTTCTGGACCATGATGTCCATTACAAACTATAGATCACTTTTCACACCTTTGTGAGTAACTTTGCCAAGTTTAACATGAGAGATGGAATAGCTACTCATGTCGAAACCCTCAAGAGTTGCGTCTTGCAGAGGCTTAGCTATTTCCAAAAAATTATGCCCTTTTTCCTCAACCAATTTTGAGAGGATCCTTGGCCTCTTAGGAGCTTTAGCTTTCACTGGCACTACTTTGCCAAAATTGAAGTCATATGGAGAGATGGCTAACTTCTTTCTTTTAAGCGTGAATGCTGACATCTAAGGTGGGAGAGGAGTACTTACTATGGCAATAGTTCCCACAGCTGGTGTTACCATGGTAACATCTGTACTACTAGTAGTAATAGTGGTTGTAGTAGGAGTAACAGGCAAAATCATACTGGCCATTGATTGATCAAGCACATAACTTTCTCTTAGATTGAAGGAAGGAGATGAAAGACTAGGAATAGATTCAGAGGAGTGAAGAGTATCTCTAAAAGCACCTTGAGGATCACCAAATATGACTCTAGAAGGAGAGGCAGCTCCAGAAGAAGGAACACTGATAGGAGAGAGAGGTGAAGGAGATGCCACAGGAGACTGAGGTAGAGAAGGAGAGACACTTTTAAGTGGTTGTGCCCCTTCTTGGGAAGGCAGAGGTTCAGTCCTTTGATATTCTAAAGGCTAGTCATCTATTCTTAAGGGATTTGTTTTGTAACTTCCTTAGCCACTGATTCTGGCTCTTCAGTAACCTTTAATTTTTTAGAAACAAAGATGATTTTAGGCTTGTGAGGCCTAGATGGGGAAGGAACATCACCTTTGTTCTTGGTCCTATTTTTTGTCTTCTTCCTCATCTCTACTTAGAACTTAGCCTCTAATCTTGTAATAAATTCTTTCAGTACGATCCCTTTGGCCGCTAACCAATCATTGGTGTTGGCCAATATTGGTTCAAATCTCTTCCTCAAAGAAGTTATCTCTTTTTGAGACCACTGAATTGGAGGAAGAGGGGAGTCAGCAATCTTTTTGGCCAGGTACCTACTATTGATAATGATCTTATCATCAACCCGATTGGGGGGAATCTCTGTAAGCCCCAAATACTCAATTTGTTCTAGGGTTAGCCTGCTATAGTCCATCCTCCTGATTTCTTCTACTTTTCTCAGGTCTACTTAGATGTCTTCGATCATAGGCTCATGGAATTGAGTCTTTCATCTGATCATGTCCTTGACTCCCCTATAGTCAAATTTGTCCCTTCTCTTGAATTGTTTCATAGTGACCAGATGCATCTCTGTTTCCATGACTTTGGCTTTGGCTGCTGTTAAGATAGAGTATCTGCCAATTTCAACTGGAAACCTGAGACCTAGCTTTTTTAGCTCCATTTGCCTAGTATGTACGATAGCCATTTGTCGACAAAGCTCCATTAGAACTAACTTATCAGAAGGAAGCTTGGGGAGCATATAGGGATAGCCTTAAAAAAATCAAACCTGAAGATAACAGAAGGTGGGAAATTGAAGGAACATACAACCATAGTCATTGAGAACTGTCCAAGCCTCATCAGATACTCTCTTCTATTCAAGCTGAGGGTCGAAGAGGCATAAAAATATGGCAAAGAAAGTGTCATTTACCCTTTTGAAATGGCATATCGATCCTTGAAGCATCAATTAGGGGTAATATGAGTAGACTGGGGTGGTCTTTCTATCCCCTTCAGTTGTTAAACCTAGAAAGGTTCACATCAAGGTAGCTATGTAGACAAGGTATGAAGTCATATAGAATTTTGAAAAAACTTGTACCTTGGTTAACTGCTTGTGAAGGGCGTTGTTGATCTACTCACCCCAAAAAATGACCTGCTTACCCTGAAGGATGATCTTGATGAATGGGTACATCCACTTGTGGAACTGTGAGGAAGATGGGAGGCCTCACACTCTACTGAGAAGGGTGATCAAGTCACCAACTTCTTTAATGAAATCACTCCTTGAGAATTTTTGTAGCCATCTGGATAGATTGGTTCTGGGTGTCTTCAGTGACTTGTTATTCATCACTTTCTTTGCCCTCTTAGGGTCCTTATCATACTCTTTCTATGCTTCTACAAAATCAATCCTTAGCACTTCGATAGCAGGAGGACACATAAAGACTTTGTCAATAAATTTAGAATCCAGCTGAATTACTACGTTGCCACTGACATCTGAGACTGATCTTGTCTCTTTGTTGTAGAACTGGGCACATTGGAGGATGAACTCTGTATGATGTGCTGCCACTGAGAAAGTGGCAACTAGATGAATGTTGCTTTCAATGATTCTCTTCATTTTAGAACTCGGGTTCATTGCCTTAGTTCAGGTCATGAACTCAGCCATGTCCACGTGGCCAATTTCTGTGTCTCTGATGTCATTAATGTTGGAGGTGACTGAAGTGATTGGGAAGATGCCCTGGTATTTATACTTCATGGCCTTTGACTTTTTGGGAGACATTTTAGACATTGAAAATGGCCTCAGTCGAACAGGTGTTGGTGAGCAAGAATTCTCTAAAAGTATTGCAATCATGATCACGTAATTAGGGAAAAGTGGGCGAGTTGGGGAATCCACATTTTAAGTGATCATGACCAAGGAAGTGCACTTTAAAAGGGCCAGGTCAAAAATCAAGAAAAAAGGGGAGGAAAGGAAAAAGACAGAAAAAGGGAAAGTTTCAGAGTTAGAAGAAAAATTAGAGGAAAAATGCATGGGTGGCGAAATTTGCCGCCCCTGCATGTCAAATAGATAAAATTTAGAGGTGGTGAAATTCACTATCCCTACAAGATCAGCCTGCCCAGGTAGCAAAATTTGCAGCCTCTACAAATCAAAGGGGAAAGTGTAGGGGTAGTGAAATTCACTGCCCCTACACTTTTGGCCTGCATCAATGACAAAATTTGCCACTAATGCAGGTTTTGGGGAAA
This sequence comes from Torreya grandis, assembly GCA_037957365.1. Lineage (NCBI taxonomy): Eukaryota > Viridiplantae > Streptophyta > Pinopsida > Cupressales > Taxaceae > Torreya > Torreya grandis. The sequence goes on from JARHVA010006299.1 coordinate 830,061, forward strand.
AAAGGGCACGTGCATTGAAAATCACCACCCGTGCAGGCAAGGCCTGTGTGGGTGGAAATTTTTTTTGCTCATGCAAATAGGGGCTGTGGTAAGGGCAACCAAGAGGCACGGGTGGAAAAAATTGCTGCCTGTGCCTGGTTTGCACAAAAACTGTGGGCAATGAGGAGGGGTGGCAAAAATCACCGCCCTAGCATGGAAAGGAAATCGGGAAGGCTGAGAGGGAGAAGAAGAAGGAAAAACAACAATAAAAACAAACTAACTAGAAAGAAGAGAAGAACACAAATGCAAAAAACAAGATCTACCTAGAGAGCCACGTGCGCCATGAGATTAAATCTACCAAAACGCGCTGTCACCCATTCGCTGGATCATCCAGACGCAAAGAGTAGGAGGAGAGGAGGAAGAATGAAGAAAATAAGACTAAAATTGGGTTATATGGGGTGAAAATTGACCCTAATAACCTACTGCATGTAGCAATAAATGCCACGCATGGAAAATGAGGCATGCAGGGGTGGCAATTTTTACCGCCCTTGCAAGTTCGGATGTAGGGGCAGCAAAAATTGCTGCCCTTGCAGGTAAAATTGTAGGGGCAGCAAAAATTACTGACTTTGCAGGTAAAGTTGTAGGGGTGGCAAAAATTTCTACCCTTGTAGGTAAAAATGCAGGGGCGACAAAAATTGCTGCCGTTGCAGGTAAAAGGCAAATGCACTGGCGGCAAATTTTGCCGCCCATGCACGAAAATGGAAGAAATAAAACATTAACTCTAAAAGAGGTAGGTTTTGGTCCCTTGGACACATCGAGACCGTAATGACCTTCATATTTTGGGGAAGACATGATAACAAGACATTATGAATTTTGAAAGGTGCAGTTAGACCAAGATGAGAATGAGAACCCGTCTCGAAGACAAACTTAGAGAGACGAAAGATGAAACATACATGTTTTATAGGGGGTTGTTCCCAAAAACAAGTTAAGCTAATTTTGGAAACAATAACTAGCTCTTATTGGGGAACTTTCATTAATCAAATCAATCAACGGGAGTAGAAACTAGTCTCTAAGTGCCTTTATCGAAGCCATTGGGCTATGGAGTCAAGCTAAAAATGAAAGAAAAATAGACAAAACATAAAAACTATACATATATACAAATGGACCCATCTAAGCTTCAAAGATTGAACAACTTCAGATGTTGTCAGCTATGAGGTAGTGCGAATGGCGTTCCATCTTGGTATTCCAACAAGAAGCTAGCCTCACCACAGAGCTGTCGAATGGTGAACGAGCCTCTCCATAAGGAGTCAAATTTACTGTGCATCCTTTTTGGTTCTCACCTCTTGTCCCACAACAAGACTTGATCTCTGACTTGGAATTCTTAGGCTTTAGCTTTTTTATCAAAAAGTTTCTTCACCTGGTGCTGATGTGTCATAATCTGATTGACCACCATGGTTTAATGTTTATTTAGTTTGGTCAGACACATGATTCTTTTGTCGATCAAAATTTTGAAGGTTGAGTCTTCGATTGCTTTGGTTAACATGAGTGCTAATAGTTTAAGGGTGATGGGGATCTTCGCATTCAAACCATATAGAAGTCGGAAAGGCGACATACCTATAGCCTTTTTGGGTGTTATCCTATCTACCCATAATGCTTTGTGCCAACTTTTTTGATTGTCGTCTACCAACTTCCTGATAATAGTGACCAGGTTCTTATTACTCGATTCTACTTGGCCATTTCTTTGAGGAAAATAATCTAAAGTGTGGGATAGGGTAATCCCATAATAAAAACAAAATTGATTAATTTCATATGATGAAAAATAGGCCGCATTATCTGTTATAATCTTGAGTGGGACCCCAAACCGGGAGATGATATTTTTCTTGAGAAAACTGCACACCACTTTAGACGTAGCGTGCTTGGTTGGGATGGCCTCCACCCACTTGGTAAAGTAATCCATTGCAGTGAGGACATAATCATGTCTAGCACTTGAAGATGGGTTGACTATGCCAATGAAGTCAACACCTCACTATTAAAAAGGCTCCTCGATTACTATTGGCTTGAGAGGCAAAACAACCAGCTTAAGCTTCCCAATGAACTGCTAACATAATTCGCACCTACACACCCATTTGTAGGCATCTTGGAATAGCATGGGCCAATAATACCTTACTCGTAGAATCTTGTGCGCTATCACCAGTGTAGAAAAAATGCCCTCCACAAGCCAAATTATGGAAAGACTCCAAGAGTTTATCTTGTTGCACCTTATCAACACAATGAAAAAATGCCCCGTCCAAGTTCCTTTTATATAGACCATTATCCGACATAACATAACTAGCATCCTTTAACTTAACATTCCATTTCTCCTTATAGGAAAGATGAGTGGGACACTCACCATAAGTCAAAAAATGGGTGATGTCAGAATACCACTCATCAGTAGTGGCAACAAAGAGGATCGTAGGCACACCTTCGATCACTATTTCTTCACTTTTCACTTCATCTGGAATGTTGTTGGTGATTAACTGGCAAAGACCCTTTCTTCGCATGAGTTTGGTAGTCTTATGTCTAGATCAAACTCTTGAATCTTAGCGATCCAATTACCTCTCTTCGTACCAAACTCTTGCTGAGTCAAAATGGACTTCACTGTTGTATTAGGTATGAGAACTTTGGTGTGCGAGTTCAGGATATAAAACTTGAAATGCTTGACTGCTTTGACCATTGCATATGCATGTTTCTCAATGTTGGAATATTTTAGCTCATGAACCTTGAGTGGACAAATCATGAAGGAGATAGGAGATTCTACACCTTCTTGGTTTAGTTGAATTAAAATGGCTGATAGTGTATGCTCAGAAGCATAACTATATATTTTGAAGCTTTTTGTGTAGTCTGGACAAACCAAGACTGGTGTGCGAGCAATTACTTCTTTGATTTCTTTGAATGCCGATTTGCCCTCTGCAGTCGACCTAAAGGTAGCATTGCTTTTCATCATATTAACGATGTGGTGGGTTTTCTCAACAAACTCAGGAATGAATTTTTGAAGAAAATTCACCTTTCCAAAGAAAGAGTGAACTGCAGTCTTGTTGGTAGGCAGAGTAAGTTCCTAGATGGACTTGACTCTTTCTGAGTCAATCTTAATACCTTCTCAGGACACAACATGTCCGAAAAGTTTTCTTTCAGTCACCGCAAAGATAGAATTTTTTGGATTTAAAGAAATATCATTCTGACGACAGCTTTCTAGTATTTTTTGTAAATGGTGGACATGGTCAGAATGATGCTTTGAAAATACTATCAAATCATCCAGGTACACTATAATGAACTTACCCATCTCATCTTTGAAAGCGAGGTCCATTGCCCTTTGAAATGTGGCACCTACATTTATTAGACTGAAAGGCATCCTTTGATAGGTGAATGAGCCCCAAAGTGTGGTGAAGGCCATCTTATACTGGTCTGCTTTTCCAACTTTGACCTGATTGTACCCCAAAAAATTGTCCACCATTGATAACATTTCTGAACCTATTACCATTTACAGGTCTTGATCCATGATAGGGAGAGGGTAGTTATCTTTTAAAGATAACTGATTCAAGTTCCTGAAATCTACGTAGATCTGAATTTCACCATTCTTCTTTTTGACAGACACTATGTTGGCAATCCATGTAGAGTGATGGATTGAAAAAATTATCCAGGCATCAAGCATTTTTTGTATCTCAGCTAAAATAGTACTTGAGATTTTTGGATTATATTGCTTGGACTTTTGCTTGTAAGGTACAGAGTTCACCTTAAGAGGTATGCCATGGCAGATGTCATTCAACCTGAGTGATTTTAGATCATCATAAGAATAAGCCAATACATCTATATATTGGCGAAGTAAACTAGTAAGCTTAAATCTCTTCTCGGGAGTGCAAAATTTCCCAATGTTTACCATCTTAGAATCTCCCTTGGTTCCCAAGTTTACCTGATCAAAATCTTGAGAGGAGTTAGAATCTGTTCACTGTTGTTTAATAAACCTGTCATGGTTATCAAACAATTTCTCTAGGGAAACCAAGCCTTTAGGAATCTTATTCCCCTTTAGCTGTAGGAAATCCTCACCTGTGTTCATGCTTGATTCAGAAGTTGCTTCACATTCCCAGAGCTCACTACCTTCAAAACATAATTGTTCAAAACTGTCCTTTTGCTCCAAGAAGGCAATGATTTGATCATCATTGTTAAATACTTGCCAATGGCTAGCATTATCAGGTACACTTGGCTGAAAGACCAGTTCAATAGTGTACTTATCTCCCTTAAAATCTAGGTGGGGAACCAAGAGAGTAGTAGAGATAGCCAATGCATCCGCCTGATTATTGCATTCCCTTGGAACGGTGGAGATGTTGAAAGCATCAAAATTTTCAATCTGATCCCAGACTAGATTGCGATAATGGTGCAACCTTTCATTCTTGGTCTGATAGAGGTTCCTTACCTAAATGACTACCAACTCGATATCCCCTTTAGCATGGAGTAATTTAATGCCTTTTTCTCTGACATCCTGCAATCCAAGTAATAGGGATTCATACTCAGCTGTGTTGTTGGTCTTGTTGAACTACAACATGTAGGACAAAGGAATAATGTCTCCTTAAGGAGATATCAACACAACCCCATCTCCCAAGCTGGTAGAAGAATAACTACCATCAAATTCTAAGGTCCACACCTTATTAGTCACCACTTTTCCTTTGAAAACTTTTTTGTTTGGGGGACAAGGTTCTTCCATGGGTTCACTTTGCTTTGTCAATTCTCCCAATGTGTCAATTGAACACAATTTCAAGTTATCACCTATAGGAGTTTCACCAGATGCCTCATAGATCTCATCTGTAAATAGGAATTAATTGCCCATTCTTGAAGACTCAAATAAAATTTGAGCTTTCAGTGCTGACAATCAGGTGACTACATACCTTACCTCTTTTTCAAAAAGCAATTTCTTCATGACACCTTAAATTGGGATTCTTGCTTCTGACAAGTCCATGCTTAGCTCACCTCCAACATCTTTGCATAAATTCTGTCCAAGCAAGATGCCGTAAGAGGATGGAACATCGGCCACTAAAACCATCATTTTTATTTGCTTTTCTGGAAAAGCTGCAAAAGCAAATTGGGCATCTTTTATTTAACCAAAGAGGGGAACTTGCTTATTTTCCATAGAAAAACACCTCCCAAAAGTTTTGGTCAAAGTTAGGCCAAAGGAATCCACCACCTTCGCGGGCATGACATTATCTGAGGCTCCAGAGTCTATTATGCAATTACTCAGTTTGTAACCATTTATTAGCAAGAAAACATAAAAAGGTTCTATTTTCTCGGGAGCAACAAGAGGAGTCACAACAAGATTATTTTGGGTAGATTTATCTTTAGGGGGATCATGAATGGCCTTTAAAGAATCTTGTCTTATGGGGACGGCTTTGTTTTTCACATATTTTGCCAACCTATCAAATTGTTCTGGGTTAGCCCTCAAATATTTAATCTCTGTCATTTGGATTTTAGTCTTTTTAGCATGATCAATTATATCAAATAGCTGAAAAGAATTTGAAATAGAGGAAGAGAGTCCATCATCTAGAACTTTCATAGGTGTGGCACTGGTCTGAGCAACTGAAGGGGAAGGTATGGGGTGGTTGGAGGTATTTACTTTTTTGTGAACTACCTGATCTTTTGATTGAGGAGGTAATGGAGTCCCTCGTTTAGTGATGAAAACCACTGGCTGGGGTTCTTCTTCTACCTTTCCTTTATTAGTCTATGAAGTTGACTGATTTTGAGATCTGGTAAAAACAACATAAGATCCATCCAACCCTTCACCTTTACTTTCAGCTTTGTCCTAGTAATCCAAGAAACCAATATTAGAGTCACTAGCTAATTCTTCTTCCTGCTCATCGAAGAGATTAGCATCATCTTGTTGGTCCAACTAGGGCTAGAGCGAATAGTCATGTTTAGCCTCTAGGTAACCAATCGCTGAATTGGTAGGTGTTGCTTTAATGGCCAATTTCTCTAGAGGGGGAAGCAGGCGATTTGATTGCCCTTGGTTTCAGGTACCATTACCCTGATATTGTTGATTTTGGAACGTTCTCCTAGGCATATCTCGATAGGTAAGGGCAGATGTACCTTGGGATATTTGCCTCTTCAAAGCTATCAGTTCATTTGTCAATTTTTATACCATAGGATCTATAGTGCCTGTAGAAGAGCTTTCAGCAGATGAAGAGAATCTATTTTTACTAGGATCTTTTCTGATCTTACCTGCCAGGATAAGATCATCTTCAATCTCAGTAGCCAAATTTTGAGCCAATGCTAGATCCATAGGGCCAACTTGCCTCAATAAGAAACTTACTTCGAGAAGCTGTGAGTTGATAAAAAAACACTTGAGATTTTCTAACGTGGGCTGAGCAACAATTGGAATTCGGTTCCTTAATTTGTTGAATTTGACTATGAAATCCCTCATGGGTTCTTGGGATTCTTTTCTCATCTAGGTTAGCTATGCTAAAAAAATGTGTGCATCTTTAACAGGTTTAAACCTAGCTTTGAATTTAGCTTTGAGCGTGTCTTAGTCAGTCACTGACCCAGCCTGCAGGTGGTAAAACCAATCTGCGGTAGTGCCTTACAGGGTTTCCACAAAAAGTCTCACTGCTACATCTTTAAAATCCACACCGATTACGCCACATGCTATGGAGAAAGCAATGATATGCTCATCAGGGTGAACCTTCCCATCACCAAAAAACTTAGGAATTTTTTTTCTTGAACTATGAAGTAGTTCATGTAAGGGTGGAGTCAAATTAAGAGGACCAAAGGAATTGCCCCATGGACCTTTAGCCATTACAATAAGAGGATTAAATGGCAGGATAACGAATCTTGGTGGGGTATTTATAGGTAGGGCATGATTAACAACAAAAAAAGAAGCTCTACCTTACGTTGGTGATCTGATAAGGTTAGGAGGAAAACTCCTAGACCGTTGGAGAAAAGGTGGTGGAGGAAACAAATCAAAATTGCTTTGCTGTGCTAATTCAAACACGGGGTCAAAAACACCCTTGGCTCTCTGGCTTCCTGTGTAGCGTGGAGTTGCCAGATTTCAAATGAAAAAGGGACTAAAACTACTTCAAGTTGAAGCTTGAGGCTTCAAAATGCACGTTTGTAATCCCCAATAGAGTTGCCAAAAACTATTGGGTGAATATTTTGTCGTCAACTAACTGATGACAAAATGGGTATATCAACCACAACATAGGGAGATTTACACCATGAAAAATGTGGGTTTACCAGATCTGGATGAGGTAAATCTCTCCTCTCATCAAGGGGAGGTTCTCTATGAATATTTATATGCTATATGTATATATATAATTAAGTAGAAAATAACACATGGGGTGGTATAACAACATCCACCTCTCTTTTTTCAGAGTGATGTACGAGGAACAAGAGAGAAAAATCTTGGTCATTGGCCAATAACATTTCTCTTCTTTGAAGAATAGTATTCAGTGTAAAGCAAAAAATCACCTGAAGTAAGTAACAAAGTTCACAAAAAACCCACGTAATCACAAAGTCTTCCGTTGTCTCCTCTGCTGATCTAGAACAAGCGTAACCGTAGAGTGAAACGAAGCACAAAGTCTTCACCTAAAACTACAAAAGATAACAGAATCACAAAGATAAAAGTAGCTCAAAGTCTCTCTTCTACCTTTAGAAATGCCCTCAGATAATATTAACACACCCACTTTGCTTATTAAATCAGATAAACAAGAGATTATTAGGAAAGAGGACATAAAAATTGTTTCCTAAATAACATAGATAATTTCAACACAAAGTCTGAAATAAACTTGCTTCTCATTCATTTAATAAAATATGATTTACAAGTTGAGCACAAAGTCTCAAAAAGTGTTTCAATTTCGGTAGAGTTTTTGATCTCAATTATCCAAGATATATTTATAAAAGAGGTCTCCACTATATATAGGGAGAAACTTTCAAAATTAAAAAATATTAAAATATAAAAATATCTTAGTCAAAGATGACTCATCTTTGACTTTGAGATATTTTTCTAGATTTTTTACATGTAATTACATATTACAAAATTACATGCACTTTTCTCAAGACAAAAGTGCATAAGGAAAGAAGAAGAAAGAAGGGGAAAAAGATTCAGCTCTTGCCGCTAGACTTTTTTAGATGAGCATCATACATAGCAATGGATGCCTAAACTTCTATACTGTCTGGCGCAACTGTGTTCTTGGAGATGACCCTGGCTTCTAATTAAAGCATCTTTCAATGCTGTGATTGCCTTAGCATGACTAGTTAACTTGGATCTTAGATTGTTCAGAGTCAACTGAGTATCCAAACTATAGTCCACAGAAGTCATTAAGAAGGCTTTCTCTTCAAAATCTCTTTGAATCATCCCTTTGAAACCTTGGATCATTTCTTCGACTGAAAGAAATTGGTTATCCCTGGAAGTAAGGTTGCAAGGTAGTTCTTCTAGCCTATTCAGTAGGCCTGTGTCACTCTTCTTACTAGCATCCTTGGAAGATTTGAGATCTTCAACCAACTCCTTGGGTACCTGTATCCTGTATATCAGCGACTGCTTGATCTCGACATAAGAATCCTTGTTGGAAATGACACTGATAGATATCAAGGTGCTTTTCTTCAGATCCTTCATCTCCCTCCATTTGCTAAGATATTTTTCTGTACTATCAATATTCTGAGAGATAAGAGAGACAAGGTCATCTCAATTTTCTCTCACCTTCTTCATCTTGTCTGTCTTTTTCACAACCTTTATAAGTAAGAAAACTCCCTGAGTATGCATCTTTTCAACGTAATCCTCCAGCACTTTCCCCTTCAAGTAAGTTTTCTCTACCTTTTGAATGATAGGGTCGTCTATAGAGAAGGTCTCTGGAGTCGCCGCTTCAGGAGAAAGAGTGAATTTCCTTATTACTACCATCAACTGCTCTATCTTGGCCTTATAATAGTCTTTCATCTCCTTTTCTTGGTCAAATTTTTGGACCATGATGTCCATTACAGACTGTAGATCACTTTTCGCACCTTCGTGAGTAACTTTGCCAAGTTCAACATGAGAGATGGAATAGCTGCTCATGTTGAAACCCTCAAGGGTTGCGTCTTGCAGAGGCTTAGCTATTTCTAGAAATTTATGCCCCTTTTCCTCAACCAATTTTGAGAGGATCCTTGGCCTCTTAGGAGCCTTAGCTTTCACCGGCACTACTTTGCCAAAAAAAGAAGTCATCTGGAGAGATGGCTAACTTCTTTCTTTTAGGTGTGAATACTGACATCTAAGGCGAGAGAGGAGTACTTACTGTGGCAACAGTTCCCACAACTAGTGTTACCATGGTAACATCTGTACTACTAGTAGTAATAGTGGTTGTAATAAGAGCAATAGGGGAAACCGTACCGACTATTGATTGATCAAGCATAGAACTTTCTCCCAGATTGAAGGAAGGAGATGAAAGACTAGAAATAGATCTAGAAGAGCGAAGAGTATCTCTAGAAGCACCCTGAGGATCACCAAATATGAATCTGGAAGGAGAGGCAGCTCTAAAAGAAGGAACACTGATAGGAGAGAGAGGTGAAGGAGATGCCACAGGAGACTAAGGTAGAGAAGGAGAGATGCTTTTAAGCAGTTGTGCCCCTTGTTAGGAAGGCAAAAGTTTAGTCCTTTACTATTCTAAAGGCCAGTCATCTATCTCTATTTATTGGGCCATCTATTCCTAAGGGCTTTATTCTACAACTCCCTTAGCTGCTGATTCTAGCTCTTTAGTAACCTTTGATTTTTTTAGAAACAAAGATGATTCTAGGCTTGTGAGGCATAGATGGGGAAGGAACATCACCTTTGTTCTTGGTCCTATTTTCTGCCTTCTTCCTCATCTCTGCTTGGAACTCAGCCTCTAATCCCATAATAAATTCTTTCAGTATGATTCCTTTGGCTGCTAACCAATCATTGGTGTTGGCCAATATTGGTTCAAATCTCTTCCTCAGAGAAGTTAGCTCTTTCTAAGACCACTGAATTGGAGGAAGAGGGGAGTCAACAATCTTTTTGGCCAGGCACTTGCTATTGATAATGCTCCTATCATCGACCAAATTGGAGGGAATCTCTGTAAGCCCCAAATACTCAATTTGTTTCAGGGTGAGCCTGCTATAGTCCATCCTCCTGATTTCTTTTGCTATTCTCAGGTCTACCCAGATGTCTTTGATCATAGGCTCATGGAATTGAGTCTTTCGTCTGATCATGTCCTTGACTCTCCTATAGTCAAATTTGTCCCTTCTCTTGAATTGTTTCATAGTGACCAGCTGCATCTCTATTTCCATGACTTTGGCTTTGGCTGCTGTCAAAATAGAGTATCTACCAATTTCAACTGAAAACCTAAGACCTGGCTTTTTTAGCTCCATCTGCCTAGTATGTACGATAGCCATTTGTTGACAAAGCTCCATCAGAACTAACTTATCATAAGAAAACCTAGGGAGCATATAGGGATAGCCTTGGAAAAAGCCAACCTGAAGATAATAGAAAGTGAGAAATTGAAGGAACAACAATGGTAGTCATTTACGACTGTCCAAGCCTCATCAGATACTCTCTTTTATTCAAGCTGAGGGTCGAAGAGGCATAAAAATATGGCAAAGAAAGTGTCATTTACCCTTTTGAAATGGCATATCAATCCTTGAAGCATCAACTGGGGGTAATATGAGTAGACTGGGGTGGTCTTTTTATCCCCTTCACTTGTCAAACCTGGAAAGATTCGCATCGAGGCAACTATGTAGACAAGGTACGAAGTCATATAGAATTTCGAAGAAGCTTGTACCTTGGTTAACTACTCGTGAAGGGTGTTGCTGATCTGCTCACCCCAAAAGATGACCTTCTTACCTTGGAGGATGATCTTGATGAATGGGTACATCCAGTCGTGGAATTGTGAGGAAGATGGGAGGCTTTGCACTCTGCTGAGAAGGGTGAACAAGTCACTGACTTCTTCAATGAAATTGCTCTTTGAAAAGTTCCACGACCATCTAAATAGATTGGTTTTGGGTGTCTTTAGCCACCTATTATTCTCACTTTCTTTACCCTCTCAGGGTCCTTGTCATACTCCTTCTATGCTTCTATAAAATCAATCCTCAACACTTCGGTAGTAGGAGGGCACATAAAGACTTTGTCAATAAATTTGAGATCTAGCCAAATTACTACGTTGCCACTGGCATCTGAGACTAATCTTGTCTCTTTGTTGTAGAATCGGGCACACTGGAGGATGAAATCCATATGATGTGCTGCCATTGAGAAAGTGGCAACTAGATGAATGTTGCTTTTAATGATTCTCTTTATTTTGAAACTTGGGTTCGTTGCCTTAGTTCAAGTCATGAACTCAGCCATGTCCACATGGCCAATTTCTGTGTCTCTGATGTCATCAATATTGGAGGTGACCGAAGTGATTGGGAAGATGCCTTGGTATTTGTACTTCATGGTCTTTGAATTTTTAGGAGACGTTTCAAACATTGGAAATGGCCTCGATCGAACAGGTGTTGATGAGCAAAAATTCTCTGAAAGTACTACAGTCATGATCACACAATTAGGGAAAAGTGGGCGAGTTGGGGAATCCACATTTTAAGTGATCATGACTAAGGAAGGGCACTTTAAAAGGGCCGAGTCAAAAATCAGGAAAAAAGGGGAGGAAAGGAAAAAGATAGAAAAGGGGAAAAGTTTTTGAGTTAGAAGAAAAATCAGAGGAAAAATGCATGGGCAGCAAAATTTGCCGCCCCTGCATGTCGAATAGATAGAATGTAGAGGAGACAAAATTTGCCACCCCTACAGGATCGACCTACCTAGGCGACAAAATTTGCCACCTCTATAGATCAGAGGGGAAAGTGTAGGGGCAGCAAAATTTGCCACCCCTGTACTTCTAGCCTGCATCAGTGGTAAAATTTGCTGCTGATGCAAGTTTTGGGGAAAAAAGGGCGTAGGTAGTGAAAATCACCACTCGTACAGGAAAGGCCTACATGGGTGGCAAAATTCACTACCTGCGTAGGTAGGGGCTATGGCAAGGGCAACCAAGAGGCATGGGCGGCAAAAATTTCTGCCCATGCCTAGTTTGCACAAAAACTATGGGCAACAGGGAGGGGTGGCAAAAATCACCGCCCCAGCATGGAAAGGAAATCGGGAAGGCCGATGGGGAGAAGAAGAAGGAAAAACAACAATAAAAACAAACTAACTAGAAAGAGGAGAAGAACACAAATGCAAAAAACAAGATCTACCTAGAAAGCCATGCATGCCATGAGATTAAATCTACCAAAACGCGCTGTCACCCGTTTGCTGGATCGTCCAGACGCAAAGGGCAAGAGGAGAGGAGGAAGAATGAAGAAAATATGACTGAAATCGGGTTATAGGGGGTGAAAATTGACCCCAACAACCCGTTGCATGTGGCAATAAATGCCATGCATGGAAAATGAGGCATGCAGGGGTAGTGATTTTTGTCGCCCTTGAAGGTTCGGATGCAGGGGCGGCAAAAATTACCGCCCTTACAGGTAAAATTATAGGGACGGCAAAAATTACATCCCTTATAGGTAAAATTGTAGGGGTATAAAAAATTGTCATCCTTACAAGTAAAAATGTAGGGGCAGCAAAAATTGCTGCCCTTGCAGGTAAAAGGCAAAATGCACTGGTGGCAAATTTTGCTGCTCGTGCATGAAAATAGAAGAAATGAAACATTAACTTTGAAAGAGGTAGGTTTTGGTCCCCTGGACACATCGAGACTATAATGACCTTCACATTTTGGGGAAGATGTGATAACAAGACATTATGAATTTTGAAAGGTGCAGTTGGACCAAGATGAGAACGAGAAGAACCTATCTTGAAGACAAACTTGGAGAGACAAAAGACGAAATGAACAAGTTTCATAGGGGGTTGTTCCCAAAAACCAGCTAAGCTGATTTTGGAAACAACAATGATTGTACTAGAATGATGTGGGAAGCCTTTCTAAAAGAAAAACCAGAAGCGTTTGAAAAGTTTAAATCTTTCAAGGCATTAGTAGGAATTGAAAAGGAGTTGAAAATAAAATACCGAAGGTCAGATCGAGGAGGTGAGTTTATTTCAAATAAATTCATTGAGTTTTGTGAAGATCATGGAATTAAGAGACAATACTCAGTTGCGAGGACTCCACAACAAAATGGAGTGGTGGAAAGGAAAAATCGAATCATTTAAGAGATGGTTAGAACTATGTTGAATGAATCTAAGCTATCAGATAGATTCTAGAGAGAAGTAGTTAATACAATAGTATATATATTAAATATAGGTCAAGTCAAAGTTAGTAGTGACAAAACTCCTTACGAATTGTGGAAAGGAAAACCAACTTCAGTCAAACATTTCAAAGTGTTTGGAAGTAAATGTTTTATCAATAGGAATGAAGAAAATTTGGGCAAATTTGATTCAAGAGCTGATGAAGGAATTTTTCTTGGCTACTCCATCAAAAGCAAATCTTATAGATGTTATAACAAAAGGCTACAAACTATCATAAAAAGTGCTAGTGTTAAAATAGATGAGATCATAAATCAAAAGGAAAAAGAACCTTAAGAAGAGCCTCTAGAATACCTAATCTCATAGAAGAAGAAGGGGAAGAAGAAAATGTAGAGAAATTGAGTGAATCTAAAAGGCAAGACACCAAAGCACCATCTCACTTTGTTCAGAAGAATCATGCTGAAAGTTAGATCATTAACAACATTGATGCTAGGGTGTAAACCAAAACAAGAATTGTAAGTATACATGAGCATCTAAATTTCTCTTTGTTATCCAAGGTAAAGCCTGAGATTTTTTTTTGAAGCTAGTCATGATAAACATTGGGTAAAAGTAATGGAAGAAGAGTTAGATCAAATTGAGAAGAATGAGACTTGGGAACTTGTGCCCAGGCCAATGGATCAAAATATGATTGGCACTAAGTGGGTTTTTTGAAACAAATTGAATAAAAATGGCCAAGTCACTTGAAATAAAGCAAAGTTGGTATGTAAGGGGTATGCTCAAGTAGAAGGTATAGATTTTGAAGAGACTTTTGCTCCTGTTGCTAGATTAGAAGCAATTCAAATATTTCTTGAATTTTAAGTATTCAAAAATTTCAAAGTCTATTAAATGGATGTTAAATCAACATTTCTAAATGGCAATCTAGAAGAGGAAGTTTACGTAGAACAGCTAGAAGGATTCCTCCTATCATAAAATAAGGATTATGTGTGTAAGTTGAAGAAGGCTTTGTACGGATTGAAAAAAAATCCTAGAGCATGATATGCTAGGCTTGATAAATACCTACAAGACCAAGGATTCAAGAGAGGATATGCTGATAATAATCTTTACATCAAAACTAAAGGAGATCACCAATTAATTATTGTGGTGTATGTAGATGATATAATCTTTGGAGGAGATAATGAGGAAATGTCTAAGAGATTTGTCGAAGATATACAAAAAGAATTTGAGATGTCCATATTAGGTGAGTTGTCATTTTTCCTTGGTTTACAAATCTCAATCCAACAAAGGAATATTTATATTCCAAAGCAAGTATGTGAAGGAGATGTTGAAGAAATTCCATATGGAGGAGTGTGTTCCTATTAACACACCTATAGCTACAGGTACGAAGTTGATAAAAAATGATGAATCTCTAAATAATGATCAAAATATTTACAGATCAATAATTGGGACTTTACTATATGTGACAACATTTAGGTGAGATATCATGTAAGCAGTAGGTATGGTTGCATGATTTCAAGCAGCTCCAAAAGAAACACATGTGCAAGCCATAAAATGTATATTAAAATATTTAAAGAGAACCTTGGATTATGGGTTGTTGTACCCAAGAGGTAAAGACTTCACATTGGTAGCGTGCATAGATTCAGATTGGGTAGGTTGCGTAGAGGATAAAAAAAGGTACAAGTGGAGGAACATTCTTTCTTGGAGATAACCTAGTATCATGGTTGAGTAAGAAGCAAAATTCTGTATCTCTATCCATGGCGGAAGCAAAGTACATAGTGGTAGTGCTATGTTGTACACAAGTTCTATGGATGAAATAAACCTTAAAAGATATCAAAGTAGAGTATGATAATCCAATCTCCATATTCTGTGATAATATTAGTGCGATAAGTATTTTGAAGAATCTTGTTATGCATTCCAGAACTAAGCATATCCCTATACAATATCATTTCTTGAGAGCAAAGGTGACAAAACAACAAGTAAAATTGGAATATGTTTCCACATCTAAACAGATGGTAGATATCTTCACTAAGCCACTTCTAAAGGAAACATTTTAGTACCTACAACAGAAGTTGGGAGTAATATCCTTTGCTTATACTCATTAAAAATCAAGAGAAGCATTGGTTAAGGAGGAGATAAATTTCTTTTTTTACATCCTTAAATGACCCTTTACCATTGATGTCAAAGGGGGAGAATGGTAGTACAAGAAGTTATAGCAAGGGGAAGTTGCAAAAAAGAAGATGGGGAGTTACAGAAAAGAAGATCTTTTTGGAAGGTTACCATCAATGACAAAGGGGGAGATTGTTGGAATAATTATCATTGATGTCAAAGTAATTATAATAGATATTAATGGAAATGTCAAACATAATTATTGCTAGAAGTGAACGAAATTATTACCGAAAGTGAATAGAATTATCACTAAAAGTGAATGGAAGTGTTGCTAGAAGTGAATGAAATTATTGCTGAAAGTGAACAGAATTATTGATGGAAGTGAGTGGAAATGTCGATGGAAGTGAATGGAATTATTATCAGAAGTGAACATAAATGTAGATAGAAGTGAATGGAATTATCAACCTTAGCTGACCTATTGGGAGGAGTTATGATCATTTGAATGGACCTTTTCACTTGAAGAGGCATGACCTTAATTTGTGGCTTTCTGTGGGTTATAAATAAGTTCATAATGAATGGTAAAAGAGTAGATTCGAAAGTGGAAGATATAAAAGAAGAGCAAAACTTTTAAAGGCAAATTTTTTGTGAGAATATTAAAAGGAAAAAATCAGCAAGTATAAGGAAGAGTATAGTAGTGAAAACACTCAAGTGTAGATCGAATCGAAAGGAGATAAATCAATTGTTTTATCATCCATTGTTTTGACAATAAATTTGAGATAGGAGAGTGATTTTTTTTGAGAAGGTTGGTGCTTTTGTTTTGAAGAGATTGGTGTCTCTTGCTGAGTTGGTGCTCGGTGAAAGGTGTTGGTGCTCTTGTAGGTTGGTGCCTACAAAATTGTTTTTGGAGTAGGTGCTCCAGTAGGTTGGTGCCTACGAATATTTATATTAAGAGAATTTCTCTATGGTTTTCTCTAGAGAGGGTTTCTACACAAATCTATGTCTATTTGCATTGTGTGGTTTTGCATTGTATTATTTGATTGCTTTAAATATATTAATTTTAGAGTAATTTGAGGTTTTGGATTTAAGATTAATAGTTAAAAATGAAAAAAAATATCTTATACCGATTCACCCCCCTCTCAGTATAAGCTTGTGCTTAACATCTCCTTGGTGTACATAGCCTCCTCCTTTCTCTGGTCCACATCAAGATCTACTGAGTATGCATTTTATTGTTAGTAGGTAGTGGATATTTGTACTATGTGATTTGTAATAATCTTGATAACTTCTTCTTGAGTTTGCACTTACTACAAATGTTGGGATTCTTTAGCTTTGATCTTAGCCTCATCCTTAGCATGATATTTTGCCTCCAACTAAACTCATCACTGAACTAACTGTGTTGCTTCTTCACATGCTGTGTAATCACTTAAAAGTGGCATTTGAGTGTTAAGAGTGATACTTGAGACCACCTATCCCTAGCTTATCCTTAGAGCCTATTTTCACACTTATCTAGCCTTTGTGTAGGCCATAAACATCCCTAGCCATCCCTAAAGTAGTCTATGACCCTTATTCTTATATACTATCCCTTCATGCCTAGTGTTCTACAACCTAGACATTAACACCATAATAGGTATAATAGCACCACATGATGATAGTTTCCCAATAATGGAACTATTGTCCTTTCCCTCCTCTTTTCATTAATGGATATCTTTTCAAAACTTAGACCTCTTAGGGTTAACCTAGACCACTTTTAGCACCTGCACAAGCAATAACATAATATAAATACATGACTTTTAGCCCTATAACCACTAAATAGAGGTTAGATAAAAATTACATATGCAAACTTAGAACACATTATGCATAATTGAGTTTATCAATCCCTATTTTGCCCTACTTTTACATACTACCATCTACAACATTCCTAAGTTGAGATTACCTAGATTTCTAGTCTCAAGCACATTCAAAGTACTCAAGTCAACTATCATAATAGCTTCACTTGCACTTGCATTGAAACTTAGGTAGGGAGAACTACATTAGGTTTGATCCTTTTTTAGAGTATTGGTATGTAGGTAACTCTCATCAAAACAAGGTGTTGAAGATGTCCATCCTACCCCACTAACAAACACACTTTTCAACATGTATCAATTCGATGACCTAGCAACATGGAAGATTAGGGTTTGATTATAAAATTAGTCAAAACATGGCATATATAAGGTTTCAAAACTAGTGCATGTAAGAACAAACCTCATAGATCTAGACACAAGTCTACCTAGAAGCTCAAAATAATCCTGCACACAAGACACTACTACTAAAATAGGGACATTGACACCACATCTCCAATTAGGGTGCTATTATCCAATTAGGGTTCTACTATCTAGTAGGGTTTTTGATACTTCGATATTTTTTTTGACACTTAGACTAGCCTCTACCTTAGTTTTCAGCCTCTAGATCATTTATCTTAGTCATTTTCCAACTAAGTTCTTATTTACATTATTTATTACTATTTTTAGAAAGGTCAAATTAGTCAATTATAGAACAAATACATGGTTGTCTTTATTGCATATTATTACCCTAATTTAGCATACTCATCTATTTAAAAAACACAAGATTTACATTCACTAAGTCTTAAAAGGTTAAAACACTTGGTGAACCTAACTTACTTCAAACATTACTCAAACCCTAACCCTAGATTCTTTTAAGGTTTATATCCTTTTTATTTATATAATCAGATAGTAGTTATAAAATCTTAGATTTGTTTCAGTATTTACTTCTTACAATATTTCATAGATAAATTTCTTTAAAGATTCCAAATATATGGCAATTTGTTTTCCCACTCCCCAAACTACAATGGCATAATTCAATAACCAAATTAATGAAATTGATAAAAGACAATTAGAAGATTTTTTTTCCAAACATTCAGATATGAAATATGACCTCATCAATATTATCCACAAACAACTTCAAAAATTAAACAAAGGTCAATCTTTTACTCCCATAGATAATAAA
This sequence comes from Torreya grandis, assembly GCA_037957365.1. Lineage (NCBI taxonomy): Eukaryota > Viridiplantae > Streptophyta > Pinopsida > Cupressales > Taxaceae > Torreya > Torreya grandis. The sequence goes on from JARHVA010006299.1 coordinate 848,341, forward strand.
ATTATTACACCTACATTGGGGCCAACTTAGCTAGTATAACAACCAATTATAACTCAACAACCTTCAGTGATAGATATAACTATTATGTCTATTTACTCCACTCCATATGTATAATCTCTTATGAAATAGGTTCATACTCTATAAGATAAGGTGTTACATATTTAGCAGGGAGCCACTAGGCCATCACATGCCTTGAATTCTCACATTATTTACATACACCTTTGACACATCATATAGCAGCAACTACTTTGCCATCCAGATTTGTTGCACTTAAGCTTACATTGTATGATGGTAAGGGTTACCTAAATCACCATCTTCGAGCTTTTCATTTAGCATGTTTGGACTACATGTATAATTATTGGCTCTTCACCAAGTTATTTCCATGAAATTTAATATATTATACCTCATAGTCATTTTATGATCTACCAAATCAGTCTATCACATTATTTAATCCATTAGAAAATATGATTTTTTAACACACTTCTCAATAAACATCAGTGATAAGATCTCATATGCTCAAGTTGCATAATTGAAACAAAAATTAAATGATCTTATTATAAAATGTCTTATGATATAAGACTATATTGGCCGAATTGACTAGCCCCATGGCATATAAAGATCTCTAAGATATATTCAAACAGAGTCTTCTACCAACATTACATAAAGCTATATTGTTTAATAAGTTTCCAACCTACATAAATTTATGCCACATAGTGAAAGAAAGAAAAGTCTAGCTTCTCTCCATGGATAAACTAAAATATAAAAGTGGATCAAAATCAACTACTAAGAGTTATATTTAGCCTCCATACAAGGTAAGGGCCACTAAAAATAAGAGTGATCCAAAGGCCATAGTTAACACAACTTTAGAGCCATCTCCTCACCTAGTTTTGTCAGCTCTTCCACTTAGAGTTTTTACCAACCTTCTAGAATTACCAACACATGTTTTACAATAGCTCTTGGAATGCAATGTCATATCGCTCCTTTTTATAAAAGAGTTTGATACAACATAGCCTCTTCTAAAGAACTATGGTTTAAATGCATTCTTAAAATATCATAGGGCACCAGGCCATACAACAAACCGATGCATCAACTTGAAATATAAGATACAAGATCTGATAAAGGCTAACATTATTGTTGTGGTCACACTCATAGAGGCACCCAAAGTTTAATAAATGAAAGCTAAGGCATTATAAATATTCTTAGATCTATTTTTGAAGCACATAATAAATGAGGTAGAGGGAACTTCAAGTATTCACTACACGTATTAGGCACATCCACCACCAACATCATATCACACTACTATAGAATAAGCACACCCACTACATAATATCATTAGCATGTATTCTACTATAGTTACAACTAGACCACTCATCACCTTCTTAGAGAAAGAGATTATTGATGATAATTTAGATTTATTTGCACTCTTTGTACGATCCTACATAGATCATCATCTTATTTAGAGTGTTATGGAAGATAATGGGTCAAGTATTAACATGTGGACTATCATACTTATACAACATTTGGAGTATTTAGAGTAGGATATATATCCTACAAACACATTTATCAATGGTTTTAGTGGCCATATTGATAGCTCCATCAAGAAGATTGTACTTCCACTATAGGTTGGATCAACACATGTGGCCACTAGATTCTTAATAGTACATAATGCAGATATATTTGACATGTTATTGGGTAGGCCATGGATACAAAAATTATGAGTCATCCCATCCATCGTGTATAGATGCCTAAAATATACACATGTTTTCTTTTATGTTTACTAGCCCCCACTTTGTGCCACAAGCTTTGGTGAGCACTAAATTAGATTTTGCTTTACTTGTTATTAGTTTAGTGAATATGAAAACATAAGACCTAGTTAGGATTTTTGCATAGTTTTACTTGACTAGAGGTTTTGGAACCCTCCCTAGTAAATTTATTATGGCAAGATATCCTTTAGATAGGTCTAGTGGATCCATATCTAATGTATCAACAATCATAAGTGTAAGTAAGATTTATCTTATCTGAGCTAGGATTGATTTATAGATATGTTACATTTCCTATTGCATACATTTTGGTGAACTTGATATGAATCTAACCCTTGCAAGTTTTATTTATTACTACTATTTTAGTACATTATTATATTTTTCCATATTTTTTGTAATTTATCAAACTAGATGGTATAGTTTAACTTTATGTATGCATGTTTAACACAAAATCCATCAAAATGAATCTATTTTGTCTATGCAGGTCTTCATCAGCTATAGTTTATTGGATGGAACAGGTCAACATAGTACTCTTCTTCAATTTTAGATTATCATATAGAGTGAAACAAGTCAATTTTTTCATCTTATTCTTTCTACTAGCATACAAGTCAACAAACACTATCAAATAGGTTGACCCCATTCTTTATTCTTCTTCAACACATAAGATTTTGTAGAACTTGGTTGAACCAGTTGACCTAATATTTAAAATTTGAATGCAGTAATTTAGGAACTTTAGCATAATTTTTTCAATCTTAACCATATTAAATACCACCAAGGTTCCTCTCTTTCCCCTCTCTATAATTTTAGTACTTTATTCAGTTCTATTTTTTACAAGTTAGTAGTATTCAAAACTACAACTTTATAGATAACTAGGTCAACTTGGTTGGCTTAGTTCTATAGTTTATCTTCTATCTAAAAGACATAGTCAACTTATTCAATTCTATTCTTAAAGACCTTGATTCTATAGAATAACAATGACCTAGTTGACTCTATTCTATATTATTTGCATATAGTGTCACATGAACCAACTCTGTACTATTCTCAATCAAGGTAATAACAAATATTTGCTAGTAATTAATTCACATTTCTTTTTCACTTATTTGCATGATTAAAGTAACTCACATAGTCTAAATAGGTGGTTTTCAAATTACCATTTAGTTACATTATTTTACTCTTTTTCACATATTATCAAATCACATAACTTTAAAATGCATTTAAACACTTGTCTTCCCATGGCTTACCTACTTGGATTTCATCACCAAGGGGGAAGCTAACTTGTTTTTTTGGCCAAGTATAAATACATGGTTAATAGTATATATTTTCAAAGCACTTGACACCCTTATCACTATGGGATTATGAAGTGAAGGGTTAGGAACCTATACCAAACTAGTACCATTTCCAACATAGGTCCCTTTCATCCCAAATGTCCTAAAACCATCGATAGATTGCCTTTCTTGTTCCCTATTTTTAGCCAACTCTCTTACCACATTTTAACTCAACACTTTCTAATAATCTAATAACACTTAAAATGACCACTTAATTAGCATTTACATTTCATTTGATTACTATTTCTCTGATCATTATGTGTTGTATTAAAAATACTTGCATTATCCAACATTGGTGCAAGGTTTTATGTTGTGTGACCCAATTAGATCACTCACATTGATCCAATTATTTATGTGTTTGCTTTCATTATTGATTCAATTATCTTATAAAAAAATTCACTATTTTAGAACACTCTCATTCTATTCAATACAATCTATTATAGATTTTTCCACCTCCTGCCTATAGTACATAGTCGACCAGCACAACTGTGTATCTTATCTTTCTATCCAATATTACTCTAGTGATCTAGTCAACTCTATACTCTTTTCATCCCTCTATCTAACACTATTCTTTTAACCCAATCAGTTTTGTACTCTTCTTAGCCTGTGTCTTTATAATACTCTATTGACCCAATTGACTTTGTACCTATTGACTAACCTTTATCTTCTATTTGGTCAACTTAGTTCTCTATCTGGTTAACTTAGTTATCTATCCCTAGTCTCTCTTTGCTTAAAATCCTGTTCTTTTCCTCAAACATCATGAAATCCCCTATCAGAATCTTCTTGGACAACTTGAATCTATTTAGACACTATATGGGGTATTCTTTTCTCCCTTTCTTTACCTCCTATGAGAAATATGTGGATCTGATCCTTTTTTAACCTATCAAAACAATTCCCATCTTCAAGTATCTCAACACAATGTAGGAGAAATTGACACAAGTCTATCCAATTACCCCATTAGTAATCCACTTCCTAATAATCCTCTCCTTAATATTAATTTGGGTAGTCCTCCTATAACCACCAACCCACCAATTGAAACCACCAAAATTTTTACATAGATACTGCAATAAATGAACATAATGAAAACATCTAATAGCTACCAAATGATTCAATTACAAGATTATTTGCTCAATATGGCTATTTTACCTCTAGTTCTAATCCCTCAAAATAATCAAAACTTTATTCCTCCACCTCTTAGAGATGCCACAAGAAATGTGATTCCCCAACCTATCATGCATAACAATATGATTCAAAACATACAAAATGAGTCTTTAGCTCCTTTCATCATTTGCATTGACATTGGTAATATATCTCCAACTCTCAAGTATGATGGGACTAAATACCTAACATCTTTTCTTAAGGTAATTGGCAATCTTTATAAAGAGTGGATCCAAACTAATACTTTTGCCACCACTAAACTTCTAATAAAAACCTTCACTAGTGATGTATTGGAATGGTACAACCAACTTCCCCAACATTCCATCTAGTAACTATATGATTTAGTCAATATTATAGTTAAAGAATTTCAACACAATGAAATTACCAAAAATTTCCTTAGTCATTTCATCAATGTTAAGCAATCTCCCACTAAATCAGTTCATGATTTATCAAATGATGGAAATATTTAGCCCACAAGGCTAACCATGACATGACTGATGATAATATATTTAAAATCTTTATAACTACTTTAACTCCTTTTCTTCAATATAAGGTTTGAACCTTTACCCCTCAAATGATCAATGAAGATCTTGACCAAGCCAAGCATCAAGACTTCTTAATGAATCAATTTCAACCTAATACCAAATTCTTAAGGGATATTTTCAAAATTATACCAATGTAATCACCAAAAATAATCCTCAAACAAACTAGGAGTTTCTAATGCTGATAATTCCACATCTTCTCACATACCATTAACTGTGCAGTAAATGAAATAATTCTTAGCACGCTATAAACCATTTACTTATCCCAATAATCCTCTTAAATGGTATGACCCCAACCAATTTTGTTGGTTCCATACTAACATTGGTCATTCCCATGAAACTTGTAGAGGGATTACCAAATTTTTTGTTTCCTATATGCTTGGTGATTCCTTTAATCATGAAGCCATGATCCAACTCTATCATCAAGAATATCACACTGCTTCTCAAAAACAACAAGCCCCTAAATCTTCCTCTTCTAATAACCAAAAATATTTTTCCACATCTAATGCTAAAAAAACTACTAAGGATGTCTATGCCATTAATGTTAACTATGACCAATATTACAACAACTCTTAATATTTTAATACAACTAAGGTCAATTATCATCATAAAATGGCTCACAAAGATCCTGCCACTAAACCTAAAAAGCCATATTTGGAAGAGCCACTTCTTAATGATAATACAACCACTCATCTAGCTTAAAAAACTAACAAAGAACCATCTCCTTATTTTGAACCCCCAACCAATTCCATTCCTTCAAAATCTACCTTACCTTCTAAATATCACACTAGTTCTTCTTTTAAATCCCATTGGAACTTCTTAGAAGAACTTAAATTCATTCCTTTCAAGATTCCTATTATGGATTTAGTTTGCACCTCCCTTGATCATTTCAAGTTCCTCATGAAATAATTGTAATAAATTAAAGATCCATCTTCTATGGAATAAGAACCACCCTCTTCTGAGCCTCAACCTACCAATGTGCATATCATTGAATCCATTTTTCCTTCTTCCAAACCTTCCATTAAATTATTTAAAGAAGACATGATTAATGACAAGATCCTTTTTCATGTTGATGATCCACCCTTATTCATTAAAATAGCCATTAATACCACCTTTATTCATAAAGTTTTAGTTGATGAAGGGTCTGGTATTAATGTGACATCTTTGTGGTTCATCCAATAACTTGGCTAAAATAAAGATCATCTCAAGCAAACCTAACTAACCTATCATGGATTTGATAAAACTAATCAAAATACACTTGGTTATATTTGGCTCCCCCTTACAATTAGACCTAAGACTATTTGAACCAAGCTTATGGTCTTTGATTTTCCCCTATCTTACAACATACTCCTAAGATGACCATGGACTCATAGAATGATGGCTATCACCTCTTTTGGTAGATAATGCAACAAGTTATTGCATAACAACAAAAGGTATAAATATGAGGTTCATCTTAACCATTGGATTATTTAACTTACCAATCCTAAATCTCAATATTTCATTCCTACCATTCTAATAATTAACAATGCTCTCTTCTTGAATTCATCAACATCAATCCAGACTTACATGTCACTCTTGTTGATTCAGATGATGATGAACCTAATGACTTCCAACATACTTGCAACACTAATAATCTACCTCCTTACATATTAAAGTGGATTCTTCCTTATTTATTACCTCATTATCACACCATCCCTCTCATTGATGATATCACTAATTTTCCCCCTCCATGCAATGCTCAGGATGATTCTTACCTAAAAGATGCCTTCACATGTAATGATTATGGGGTGGCCAAATTATTCCAAGATCCTTTAATCATGTCTCCACATAAATTTAATGATCTAGGTATTTCCCCTTCTAAAACTCCTCCTGAATCTCAAGCATGTATAATTTCTCCAACCTATGATGATAGCTACATCATGGCCCAAGTTGAACGATGCAACTTGGATGTTTAAAATTATCATAAAACTTTAGCCCAAATACATTCTTTTAATTGTGATGTTCATACCATTTACACTATCTCTGAGTTAACTCCCAAAGGTCATGTACGTCATCTTAATTCTTCACTTATTGATATTCCTTGAAAGGTATAACAAGTCCTATCTTCTAAAAATTTGACAACTCTTGCACCTTCTATACCACCTATAGATTTAATCCTTGCATCCAATTATTCCCTTGTTAGTGAGGTTAATGTTAAGCACATGATTATACTAAGGGAGTGGTGAATCAATATAAGATAATATTTTAATCTTTTGAATTTAATCAACCACAACAACCATAGACATTCAAGATCTAGCAATTAATAACACAAGATAATACATGATTTACGTGGAAACCCTTTCAGGGGAAACCACAACAAAATACTGACAATATATATATATATATATATATATATATATATATATATATATATATATATATATATATATATAAAACTCTTTTACAATGTGTTTTATTGTTTTTAGAATATTGGAGTTATATTGCTAAATAATAAAGGAGATGGAATATGGGAAGAATTCTATTTCATGTAGTAAAATATAGGTTTTTTACTAATTTGATCAACTTAACTTACATAGGAAAGAGAAGACAAAGAAAGATTAACTTAGCTGGTTTTATGCTAAAATTGATGATTCTAAATTTGAAATTGGAGGAGCAGGACTGGGATAGTGTCTAAATTATAGATCTAGTGTCCATTTTTTGATTAGATAGGAGTATTAGAAATAGGACACCCTAGTGTTCAAAGATATAGTCCTTTCCTCTTGTAGCCTACCAAAGATAATGAGCAGAAGAATAGAATCTTGAGGCTAAAAACTTTCTAGATTCTATTCTTCTGCTCATTATAACCCTACATACTAAATTTTAGGTCCTAAAAGTCACTGGAGCTTGATTTAGGTATTTTTAAATATTCAATACTTGTATTAGTCCACACACATGGAAAAAATAAATAGAATCAAATCAAAATGGGAAAAAAATTGGGTTATGGGAAGAATGATCACAAAATTAAGAACCCTTACTATTCTAATTGTTGCCTATATTAATCCTCAACCTATGGTCTCAAATTTGATGTAGTTATCCCTTAGGGAATGTGCATAATCAATGCACATAATTGATGTAAGAATGAATTTTGCCTAGGCTCTTCCTTGATCAAGAATGCAAATCTATGTGCGATGAAGAGAATCTAAGATATACTATTGATTGATTTTATTATGTCTAATGTGCCAAAATAGTAAGTGCTAGATATAAAATGCCTTGTGTATTCTTTTATATAAGAGACTCATTATTTTGAATTTAAGAGCTTTATTTGCATTTGGCCAACATTGGGAAACTTAGGAATGAAGCAAAGAAAGGGGTAAGACTCATCCTATGAAATAAATTGACAGTTGGGGTTAATTTTACACTTGGACAACAACACTAAAAACTAGACACCTTGGGTTTCATTGTTGTAGTCCTATTTGGGTGATATTGTCCAGGGGGTATGGGACCTAGGGGATGGGTCTAGGTCTAAAAGAGGTGCCTAGGCCTAATAGAGTTAAGTATGGAAAGCTAAAAGTGACTAGGTATAAGTAAAATGATGTCTAGGGAATGTAGTAAGGCCAAGACAAGTTAGACAAAAGAACATGGCTAAATGTAAATAAAAGCTCATATTCTCCAATAAGAGTCTCCTATAAAAAGACATAATATGTGTGTTTGATTAACCAATTTAGGGTGTATACATTTATCCCCATTTTAATCTAGTGATGCCATGAAATGAAGTACTAGAGTAAAATAAATAAAGAAGATGCATACCTGAACTTAGCTATGTGAAGATAAGTATGCTAAAAAGGGTCCAACTTATTAACCAGGGAAGTGGATGAAGAATTAAAATAATGCTTGGAAAAAGAAGGAATCCCTAGAATAGATTCCCCTATATTAAATATAAATAGTGATTGGAAAAAGAAGGAATCCCTATAATAGATGCCCCCTGTACTGAATATGAATAATGCCTAGAAAAATAAGGAATATTTGTAATAGATACCCCTATACTAAATCTAAATAATGTATAGAGAAAGAAGGAATCTCTATGATAAATGCCCCTTATACTGAATCTAAATAATTTTAACTAGATTTTAGAAGTGCTCAGAGGTCCAAAACCAATGTCTGTCCTCTATCTCGTACAAAATCTTGGGTCTAAGTCTGAGTAATACTATGGACTAATCACTATAGATGATCATATGGTCCAACCTGGTGACAACTTGAGTAATGCCTAGGTGTAAACTAAAAATGTTGGTAAATGTGTGAGAAGAAGATGATATGTCCTACCATCTCAATCTGTATAATCCTAAAAGATGAAGGACATAAATATCTGTGCTATGCCCCCAAATTTGGTATGTGAGTGATGCATCTAGATAATCTAAAACTATATATAACCACATATGATATGATATATCATGTCATGTCCCATAACAAAATTGGAGATCAAAAATAGTGTGCTTTGCATTATTCCTATGATCTTCTATTTGGTCTACAATTATGTCATGTTGTATGAAGTTGTATGCATGAGATGTGTAGTAATGTACATGCCCTCAAATCTGGTATCTAGATAGTCTGTACATCTATAAAATGAAGGTGTATCCTTCTAAATGTCCTATATAATATTGAGTGACCCACTAAAATCTAAATCACTATATAATCCTGAGCTGAGTAATGCTAAGTGATCCATATAGTCTAAACCACTGTATAATCCTGAGTTGAATAATACTAAGTGACCCATATAATTTGAAACACTGTATAATCTTGACCAATCTAAGTTGAGTAATGCTAAGTGACCCATATAGTCTAAACCACTATATAACTTTAACCAATCTAAGCTAAGTAATGCTAATAATATGAATATTGGATGTGTATAAACCATGCTAAGTGACCCATGTAGTTTGAATCACTATATATTTCAATCGATCTGAGCTAAATCTGATAATTTGACTGTTAGAGGTGTGAAAACCATGGTGCATCCATCTCTAAGAGTAAATAGGTGTAGGAATAGGAATAATGTCCCCCTTTGGGGAGAGGTAATAAATTTTAGATAGAGGAGGTTGAGCCAAAAGTGAAGACAAGTGGTAGATTGAATAAGAACTTGGTTGGCATTTATTGAATAGATTTTGAAATGTTGATTGATTTGATTTGGACTTTGAATAGGATTACTTAGGAGTGAAATGTGTCTTTGATTGGTTAAAATCAAAGCTTATGTCTGAACATATTAGAGATATAAAGATGTTCATGCTATGGTAGGCAAACGAGATAGTAATAGATTGAATAGAGTGAATGGTTGATTTATTGAATAGGCTGAGTTGTTTGAATGCTTTGAATGAATGTTGAATGGTGAGGATGAAGTTGTATGAAATTTGAAACAAGTGTGGATTGGTAGGGACCAATTTTTATATTTGGGTATAATAAAGGTAGATAATTATGTGTGTGACATGTTAGGAAAATGATGTATTAAGAGAGTGAGGCTTAATTTATGTCAAAGGTATCATTGTCATGATTTTAAAGAATAAAATGGTTTGTAAAATGGAGCTAAAAAGCTTAAGTTATGGGTAAAATAGTATTTTATTTTGAATGAGAAAGTGGTTTGATATAGAAAAATTTGACTAAATTGATTCATTTGTGGATTGATTCATTTGAGAGTTGGAGTTCTGGAGTGGAAAACATACCGAGGAGATGAGCACATGTTGTGATCTAGTTTGAGTAGTTAACAGCCTAGATTGAGGTTGGTGGAGAGATTAACCTAGTAAGTAGCTAAACGTGCATTTTAGGCTTATTTGGGAACCTTTTTTTTGTGATTTTGAGCTATTTTAAAGCATTTTAGGAAAGTTTGAATAGGTTCAACACTCCTATCCTACATCCAACATTGTTATCTAAAATCCAATGTTGTTGTCTATGTTTCAGTGCTCCTATCTAGTGATGCTATCCTATACCTGACACTGTTATCCTGGAGGATAGCTATTTAGGGTTGAATCTTTGTTTAGATAGTGTACTATTATTTGGAAATTTATTTTAGCATGGTAAGTTAATACAGTTGATATTTGATATGATTTTTAACTTGCAATCTATTATTATTTAGCTTGGATTTTTAGTTGGGCTAGTTGATTGATACATGTTGTGTTCTATTATTGTGCAAGGTGAGGTATGGATGAGAGAGTTATATAGAGGCCAAGTAATAGAGACTCTAAGGTTGCTTCCTTTATCATCTATGGATGTGTTGTTATGGATAGGGCTGGGTTAGGACATGTATGTGATCTTGGTATAGTGTAGTGGGATAGATATTTGATCACTGCCCTATGTGAGATTTGGAATGGTGATATGTGTACATTCTAGCTTCTTACAAGGGAGATTACTATGACCTTGGAGGATTCTACATTTGTCGATTAATGGGTGATGAGTATCTTTATAGGATGACATAGGTGTGGATTCCATTGATCATTTATCTAGATATTTTATAGGGATGCCCACAAGAGTATATTGAAGAGGTAATGACAGTGATATATTACTATTGGTTATTGTGCAGTTGAGTGTTTTGCATCTATGAGAGTGGTTGGATGTATTATTGGCTTCTTTTGTTGCTATGGATGGTAGTGGAGTATCTATTATTTATAAGATGCATAGAGTGGTTTAGAGCATTGAGATGTATGGTACTATGTTTTCATGGGGGAGGATTATGCTTGCCCATTTATATAAATACTTATATAGATTCATGTAGGAGTCATTCAATGGTGGTGTGGGTGTAACCACTTTATTACATTGCTAGGCTTATGATCACATAATAATTGTGTAGCTGGTTGGATTGTCGAGGATGAGTTGGGAATATCCACATCTATTTCATGAGTGATGGACAAGTGATTTGGATATTTGATCTCTTGAGATAGATCATTATAGGAGGTTTATAGATAGATTGGTGGTTGATGATATTAGATGGAGGCCCTATAGAGTATTTCCTAGATGGCCAGAGGATGGAGAGTAGTTATGGTATGTGAGAGTGAGTTATTGGTTACATGATCATTGGTTTAGAGTTTATGAGCACTTTCAGTTTGAGCACATGACTAGGAAATTTGGAGTTTGATAAGATGTTCCCCCTACAATGTGGGTATGGTTGAGGAGTGTATGGGTACTAGTGGGAGTAGGGGCTCTTAAGAGACCTACTAAGGTTGAGTTGGCACCATTACTTGTGGATGCATGATATGTGGTGATAGATATTTGTGATGTAGATGACATAGGATGTATTGAGGGATATACTACATGGTGGGATAGACATTGATGGAATCCATTATATCCTATAGATGGAGTGGATATTCTTATATATGAGGATCTTGAGCTGATCTAGATGATGGGAGGTAATCAATGATTAGATTTTACATTGTACCTATGTTTGTGCTTTAGCTTGGATTTTCAAATATGTCTCTAATGTAATGTTGTACTTCTTATGTGTGCAAGTGGGGTGGGAGGTGTATAGGGTGAGGCTCCTACTGGGGTAAGTGGTGGGGATGATGTGTTATGGGAGACTATCATTAAGTCTACACTATGCAAGCTTACATGACATGTTCTTGATGATGTTGTGGAGGAGGGTTTGATAGAGAGAGTGACCATTATAGCAGTTGTTTATGCTCATTTGTTTGACCAAGCTACTATAGCTATAGCTTCATATGTTAAGGCAGTGGGAGAGAGAGATGAGTTGAGGGATGAATGAGATAGACATAGGATTCCTCCTCCTGATTATGGATCAATGAGTTCAAATATTATGGATGATTATATGGATCTTCAATGGTGACATGTAGACTTGTGTGAGGCATATGATCATTTGTTAGAGTGAGATAATTAGTTCAAGAGGAATTCAAGAACTCAAGGAGGCACAGGGTCATTGAGTGCTAGACAAGATTATGGGACTAGTACTAGAGGAGAGAGTGAGACTAAGAGTGAGGGCATGACCCCTATTTATGATTGACTGTATTTTGATATGCTATGTACTTGAAAAATTGGTTATATATATGGATTTTGATTTGATTTTGAACTTGTTTATTTTTGTTATGGATTCTGGATTATACTAGTATTATAATATTTTGATTTTTGAAATAGTTGATTTGATGTTGATGTTGAGTTCACATATGCTTGGTGAATGGTACATGGGATATGTGACATGATTATTTTGATATGTTTGGGAAGATAGCATTTGGGATGTGATTCAATTGTTCATGATATGTTTGGATGTGTTGTTTTAGGTTTGATTTGTGATTATATGTAAGCAAAAACTTATTTCTTTTGTAATTGGTAAAATTGTTTAGAGAAGTTGATTTGAGATTGGTAGAAGGGTTTGGATAAGTTTGATTCAATAATATCTAGATTAGATAGTCTAATTTTGGTTAGGGATGGTTATCTAAAATTAGGAATGTTATTTGATAGTAGGTGGGGATGTAATATAACATGATGTGTATATTACTTCCTCAAGAGTGGCTCAAGAATACAAAGGTTAGCTAGACCTTTGGCTCCATCATTGTTATGCTAAGTGAAGCTATGAACTGATGCTGAAATGAATGTATGCTATATCACACTATGCTATATACATATTTGAACCCTATTGTCCAAGTGAACAAGTGCCCATACTACTCATGATGTGTAAGAATGTGCTCTAAAGTTGATATTATCTGCTATGAAGAAGGCTCATTTGTCTGTAACTAAATACCCTGTGGCCTCTACTATGATGTATATGAATGTGCAATATGTTGAGTGGAGATAAAATCTATGTTGAGGGATCATTTAATATTAATATAATAGGTTGTTACGTGAGATAAAACCCTGAAAACTCAGCTATACCAAATATCTCTTTGAAGTATTGCTATGTAGTGTGGGTTCAGCTAGTCTTAATTATAGTGGATTATTACATGAGATAGGACCCTAAAAAATTAGCTATAATGAATATTTTTATGGAACAATAACTCTATTGTGGTGATTGTGACTCTGCTAGATATGTATATGGAACTACACTATGTATACCATGGACTACACTACTATATGTGGGTTGCTTATGTTGTACTAGTTTCCAAACTTTCTGAATAGTTGGAATAGGAGATCTCTTATGAGATTCTATCCTAGAACCTACATTGTGATCATGATGAGTGATTGATGATTCTTGTAAAGGAATGTCTTAGGATGACTCAATCATGGAGGAATGAGGTCTAGGTTTCCATAATGGAGGAGATCTCTATGCCCTCTATGTGAATGTTAGAAGATGATCATCAACATATCTAGAAATGCAATCTTAGAGTCCAAAATAGTTATAATCATTATGTCCATGGATACGATGATAATTATAAAAGGTTGATGTGGTTGTCTATGTAATAGATGTGGATCTCCTCTATGAATAGAAGGTAATGTTATTAACTTCTTATCTAGTAGTGCTGATAAAATGATAGATGGGCTATCCTGCTCTGAATCAAATTATAGTGATGATTTTTTATAGTTCTCTATAGTGCATACTATAGGTTGTGCTCTAAAAACTTTCTCTTTATTCTTGATTAGTTACTTTTTTGGTTGTAGTCTTCTATCTTGTCTAGGACATGGTGGATGCTGAGTGGTAGGAGCTATATCTCAAGATGCTGCTGTGAAGTTTAGAGTGATCTGATCAACTGAATCTACTTTAATTAATTGCAATTTCTTTTCCAAAGCTAGAGCTATGTAACATAAATGTCTAAAACAAGGATCTATTTGATATAGTAGATTCTTGAGAAGAGGTTGATGAAGGCCCTTGATGAAGATATGCTGAATCTCTAGATCTGTTGGTTTGTATATCAATCTTAATAAATTAGACTTGAATCATAAGATATTCTCATTGACTAGCTCTAAATAATTCTGATGTAGTGTGGAAAGTTTCTCATATTTAACATGAGGGCCCATGTTTATGATCTAGTTTTTGAGAAATGCCTCCTCTAAGTCGTCATATGTGTGCAATGAACCAACAGGGAGTAAATGAAAGAACCAATTCTATGCTTTCCCCACTAATGTCTACTAAAACAACTTGAGTAGAATCAAAGGACTCACATGAGGTAACAAAGCCTTCTAAAAGGCCTGAAGATGTGTGAATGGATCTCTAGTTCCATCAAAGTGAGGTAATGATGGTGTTTGGAAATGCTTAGGCAATGCAACTTTTATGAATGTCTTTGGAATAGGGTTACCATGTAGATCATTGACATCCATCCAAGATTTATAATCTTTGTTTTCTAAGGTAAGGAGATGTACTTGGTGTTGTAGTTTACCAACTACATGCATCAACAAGATGATCTCTTGGGATGGTACATTAGCATCTTGAAGTGGTTCATTTAATCATTATATTTGATTGTTAATTTTAATCATGGGAATACTACATTTAGCAATTGGATTATAAAGAGGGGGTGTGCTCACTTGAACCTTGGGAGTAATGATAACTTGGACCTTACTAGAGGGATGTGGGCTACCATTATATTTAGGTGAGGAGTGAGAACTAGATTTTACTGTAGTGAAGGGTGGCTTGGGGGATTCATTGGTATCTTTATGTTTTAGTGAACCACATTCTAATTTAGTAGAAGATGTGCTATTAGCATTAACATGAGCATCATTTGACATAGAATCATTAATAGAAGTAGAAACATCATTTGGAATTGCATTAAGTTTGAGAGGAGTGAGAGAAGGGTTAAAAGCATGAGATGCATTTTCTTATTCACTATATGCATAGTAGTCATCATTATTCCATGCATTATCAAAATCTACATTTTGTTCATTTGAAATATAAGAATTTGAAGTATCATTTTTATATTCACTTTCATTTTCATATTCATTTGCATGTTCACTATCATATTCATTATCACTTCCATAAATGCTATGGAGAGGTGTAAGAGAAAGAGTTAATTTATTTCTAATATGCAATAAGTTATCATTAGCATTTGGAATATCATGTGTATCTATGCTATCCATGGATGGAGTATATGCATTTTATTTATTTTCAACATGAGAAGTGAGAGTAGAATATAAAAAAAATATATAGATGCCTAAAATATATACATGTAAATGGGTGGAAATAAATTGTTATTTCCTACCATAGTGACCATCAATAGTTAGGGTAACCATTAGTGGTTAAGGTGATCATCGATGGTTGGGTGACTATCGATGGTTGAAGGTGACCATCAATGGTTCCTATGGGATCTAGGTATATTAAAAAAATGGGCTGTTTTAGGTTGTAAAAGGGTTAGTAAGTGGTTTGGAAGCCTGGTTAAGATTAGGGGGTTAAAAGATATAATGTAAAGGGGTGTGGGTTAGAAACTAAATAAATAAAGCTTGAAAACTAGAGATATACTTAGCTAGTTGCCTGAGGGCTAGTAGCTAATCCTAAAGTAATTTTCATAGAGTAATGATAATTTACTTGAAGAATGATTTTGATAGAGGTTCAGGTCTTTATTATGGTTACTAACTTGCTAAAAGGAGAACCTACAAAGAAGTTTGATAGCTCCTAATAATTGCTAGTTACTTGATTGCTTGATTGCTTAGATGAATGGATAGATAAAAGGGATCCTTTTCAATTCCTACTCCCCTTGTTTTATAGGTAAAGAGAGATGGAGGTAGAAGGTTCCATAAGAGGTTTGGTGGGTTACTATGATGCATTAACTTGTTGTCTATATTAAATTTTGAAGTGTTAGTTTGTACACAACTTGAATTATCTTTATCTAGATAGGGAAGACCTAACCATCGATGGTTAGGGTGACCATAAATAGTAAAGGTGACCATTAGTAGTTGAGGGTTGAAGGTTAAGTGGGGTAAAAGGGTAGGTTAGTGAGTTGGGTTTATCTAGTTAGCTAAGCTAACTTAGGGTTATGGTCAGAGGTTGGGTAATGGCTTGATTTAGGGGTGTTTTGACATCTGGAACCATCACGTGTGGTTCTCTAGTGTCTACATTTTGCCCTTTTTTGTTATATGGCTTTGAATCAACAAGATAAAAAATAAAAATGGATTTAAAGTTGAAGGTTTGGTTCCCTAAGCATGGGAAGAGGTGTTCCCCCTCAAACTAGAAATTGATTGAGTGAAGCAAAATCATGTATGGGTTTAATAAGTAGTTTGTGGTAAGTCATGAGGTTGGTGATAATGGGGTTGGGTATTTATAGCACAAAAATGCACACAAAAAATGACTAAGGTGTGATATCCAATATTGTGCATAGATTAAGTTACCATAATTTGTAAAAATAAGGGTCAATTCTAGAAGGACTAGTGACAAGGTAACTGGGCCATAGTGTTAGGCATAGCTGATCAAGTTATTCCTACCAAGTCTCCTAGACAAGGTTAGTGTGTTTGTAGGTATTAAAGATGGGAATTGTTCCTAGGAAAACATAAATGGTCTGGTGTGTATGAGCTGGTGTAAGTTCAAATGGTCAACATGGCAAGGTTGGTTGGTGTAGTTAAAAGGATCAAGGTAGGGTCATCTCAAAATGTGTAAAATTTTAGGCCAAAATGGCCAACGTCAAAGTGGACATGGTTGGTATGGTAAGTGGAGAATGTAATATCCAAAAGGGGGAACTAAGGTATGGGTGATAAAATGTTTGAAAAGAGGATATCTTGATGGCCAATGGTTAGGGATCTCCAAATTAACTATCGGCGATTACCCTGACCATCAACGATTAGGGTGAAACCCTAAAAGCATAGAGGATAAAAAGTAAAAAAGGGAAAGTCATTGTCACTTTTGAATTTTGTGACTTCCTAACTCCCATGTGTACCAAGATCCTTGGCATGTTATGTGAGAGTGCTGATGAGGCTTCTCTAGATTGGTTGATGATTATATTTGTGTTAAGTGGTTGATTATTGAGGTGGATCAAGGATACATGGCAGACAAAGGTATGAGAAAGCAGTGATACCTAAGATTCCTCATTGATGATGGTTGAGGAATGAGGTAGGGGCTAAATTGAATTGATAAATTAGTTTGATTTGGTCATTGTTAGTTGAAATTTGTTAAATTTGTGGTTGGTTTGGAGAGGGGTTAGGGTTTAGACCTAGTTTTAGGTTGGGTATTATTAATTTAAAATTTTTAGGTGAAAATTAAAATTAAGCGGGGGTATGTAGGTTAGGGGAAGGGTAGAGGAAAGAATTAGGGTAATTTAGGTGTGGGAAAGGAGTGTTTGGTTAGGTTTTTGGGTACATAAGGTTGGGTATTTTCCATTGATGGTCATATATAATGACCATCAATAGTCATACCCAATTATCAGTGGTCGTAGTTGACCATCGATGGTTAAAGACTAGAGGCCAAATGGCTAGCTGACCATCGGTGATTGTAGTGACCATCAACAATCAACCAAAGGGTTAGGTTTTTTAGATAAAAGGTTAAGGAAAAATTGTGATGTGGAATGTTGTTTAGTATTTATAATGCTAAAGGAAATTTTGGTATGAGGTAGGTGTAAAAAAGAGTTTGATGTAGTTTAAGTTGGGTCAAATAAGTGTTTTTAGGTTGGATTAATGAGGTAAAAGAGGGTGAAATCCATTGGTAAAGTAGTTTATAGAAAAAACCAAGTGTGTTTTCTAATGATTTTTTGAGGCATGGGATTAGATCTAGATATGAGATTAGGTTCCTCAAATCTTTGTGGAGATCTACCATGGGATGATTGATGATGACTAGATGTAAATAGAAGAGGTTGGCCTTGGTGTGATGATGCACTTCCAACATGTGCCATGAGATGTAGTGATGATCATGGCCCTCATTGAGAGATGGGATCTGGACATAAACACCTTTTTCCTGTCGATAGGCAAGATGACCATCCTACTAGAAGATGTACATAAGATCACATAGCTATTGATTTAGGGGGAGCTAATATATCTCATTGAGAGGGAAGAGAGGGATGAGCACATGGAGCTCTTATATGGTGAGGATTAGGCCTTTACCAAGTGGCATACTAGAGGCTTTAGATACAAGCCATTGTATTAGAAGGCTAGAGATGATTGAAGGTTGTTGATGATGATGATGGTAGTCTGATGTTTTGTATTTCTAGATTTGAGAAGTGTGTGGTCTCCATATCTATTTCTAGGAGTTTTAGTGGAGATGTTACTGGGTCAAATAGTTTTTGGGTGGGCACTAGTTTTTTTTGGTTTAGATATTTAAGGAGATATGGGGGTTTGAAGTTCACATGAGGTATGTAATCAGTGTGGGGTTTGTGATGCACTACTAGGCCTATGAGTATATTTGGGTCTTGAGACCGATGGGGTTGCCATGGGAGGGATACACCTAGATGGACTTTAGGGTGGGTTTCATGTGGTGGAGGGGTGATTTTGCACTCATAGAAGCTAGGGGAGGCATGATAGATATTGATTGGTTTATAGGGGCACTAGAGGCCTTGGTAGTTAGAGAATGTCATTTGGAGGATGTATGTCAGCTTCCTTAGGTGGGCCTATTATACTCAACATATTTTATCGATGTAGAGCTACAAGTGGATTTTGGGAGGAGAGAGGGTGAGATTGAGATTATCCTTATTGATAGAGTTCATAGGTAGTTTGGCATGGTATAGGGGATTTTGAGTCTATTCTTGAAGTATAAGTGGGAGGATTCCAAGTTTTTGCTTCTAGTGCTATAACTAGTGGATATAGTGTTTAATCACAAGGAGATACCCATTAGAGCAAAGATCTATGACACAAGTTTTGTTGATGGTTACATGATATGGTATCAGGGCCTCTATATAGTATCATATTTTATATGGGATGATGAGGGCTAAAAGGCTATGGATGTGGACCCAGATGGTGGGGGTCCATAGGTATAGGTATAGGGGGTAGCTCTAATGGATAGGTAGGACCAAAATTAGCCATTGAATAAGCATAGGTAATAGCTTTACAAGGATAGGTGGGCACATTATAGGGATAGGTTGCTATGTTATAGGGTTAGGTTATCATTATGATAGGCAAGAGGGACCATGATAGGAATTCACTAGGCTTGGTGACCTAGGAGAGGGACTCCCTAAGATAAAGAGGAGAAGGAACTAAAACACCAACAAGACCACCATGTATTATTAATATGGCATAATACTTGGCTATAGTTGAGGAGTTGAATTATTATGAGGCCATAGTTCTGACATAGTGTCCACAGGAGCCCCGATGGGGTGAGTATAGAGATAACTTAGTAGGTGGTGCAGGTGTAGTGACTCTAATTAGTGGGTGGATAGGTAGGAACCTTAGGGGGGTAGGTACCAGATGGAAATAGTGCCTTAGGGGCATATTTTTATGATATGATATGTATATATGTATATGATTTTGATACTGGCCTATGAGCTGATGTAGTGAAATGCATATATTTTTGAGAGAGAGAGAGATGAACATGATTATATGTAATATTTGATGTTAATGAGACATGATGTGATGATGATATATAGATGTGATTTATGGTTCATGGTTTTTGATGTTTATATGCTTATGAGATGTAGACTCACTAGCTTAGGCATGTGATGACTATGGATGATGTTTATGATGAGTGGTTATAGATGATTATGATGATGTGATGCTTTGTTTTACATATGGTTATGATGTTTATGGTATTATTATGATGTTATTAGGATGTGATGTTTATAGTGATGTGGTTTATGATTATAGATGTGATCATGTTGTTGATGATGGTTATGATGTTTTGATTATGGATATGTGATGTGGTTTAGGATGTTGATGTGATGTTTATGATGTTGTTTTATGATAGTTATGATGTTTTGATTATGGTTATGATCATGGATACAATGAGATGATTTATATTTATTTTGTTGATGATAGCACATAAAGTTAGGTAACAAGGCTAGATAGGGGAAAAGAGAAAAAACACAAGACATATGTCTAAGTGAATACATGAATCGATTATGAGAGGATAAGAAAAAGGGCATGATGCTTATTCATTAGTAAGGACTAAATAAAATTGAATTTATATTGGCCTAATGAACATAATCCCTTTGAATGATTTGCATTATCATGCATTGGTTGGTAAAAATTTGTCCTAATCACATCATGTCAAGTAGGCTCAAAATCCCTTGATTTGTAGATGGCACAAAGGGGAGATGGATGATAGGTGTTGTGAAGGGTAAGGCAATATCTTGAGGGTTGATTTTACCCTTTTATAGGTGAACTAAGAACCATAATAGAAAAGTCCATGTTTTAATGCAAGGTGTAGACTGATCGATGCAAGAATTCTACTAATGCTATATATGAAAGCTAATTACAACTTTCTTAGGATGACTTGTTTTTGATTTTTGATACAAGGTCTTTTTATTATTTTGTTCTAATAGGTTTGTGAAACTAATCAATGTGGGAAGCTTCAAATGATTTATTTGATAAATTTGACTTAGCTATCCTTCAAGGGAGTGGTCCAAGTTTTGGATTTGTTTATTTTGGTAGCTGTCCTTCAAAGGACTAGTATATCTTTTTAAGCAATTTTAAATTTTGAGTAGCTATCCTTCAAGGGAGCAGTCTATATGCTAGAGATGTTTGACCCAATTGATATTTAGGTATCCTAAATTATTTTTATGCTAGGTTTGACATGGATGAGTCTATTTAGGCTTAAAGGTTTACCTTTATGAGGGAAAAATCTAGAGCACAAGAAGGTTAATGATAGGTGAAAGGAGTGGTTTTGAGAAATAATGACCATGGGATTCCATCCCATTAGGGACAAAAATTATCTATGAGAACCATGCTATGGGTAGAACCATGGTACCAATATTTAGGATTAGGCTATGACTGTAATAGTTAATCACTTGGTTTTATGTTGTAGTTAGTTATCCTCAAGGGGATAAGATGAAGGTGTGAGGAAGGAGAAAATATTATAAATCAAAGGACAAGCTTAAGTTAGATAAAATGTGAGTTTTATCCCTATTTAAAAAAATAAAGGATGTAGGTGTGAAGCATTGAGAGGCTCAAGTTCTGGTTTGCCTTCAAGAGAGAATAAATGATAAGCTCTTGATCTATACTTATGGGTTATGATGTAAGGTCTGAGCCAATTAAAAACTAACTTGCCTCACTTGCTTTTTTCCATATTGTTCACATGTTGATTTTCCTTCAAGATGAGGTCTATGATGTTGAATTCTCATTCTTTCAAGTGCTTGTTATAGGCACACTTGACTCACTCTTGATAGACTTGAAAGTGGTTAAGCATTGCTAGGCAATGCTCGTCAACTAGCTTAAGTTGTGCTAGATGCTCTTGATGATAATCACTTTTAGAAATGTTGTCTTAAAAGGATATGTGAAGAGTGGGAATCTATAATTTGAGAGGCAAGAATGACTCTACTCTAAAGACTAGAGAGAAAGGGGTAGCACCTGTAGAGGTTTGAATGCTAGTGTGATAGGCCCATAAATTAAAAAGGATGTGTAAATGCTAATCTTGACCAGAAGCACTAACTACTTTGGTTAACATCTTATTGAGGGTTTTGTTAGATGCTTTTACATGTCTATTTTATTATGGATGATAAGGCAAGGAAAATTTTAACTTGATGTCAAATGCATCATAAAGACCTTAGATTTGCTTGTTTTTGACAGATTTACCATTATTGGTGATATTCTTATGGGGAACACCAAAATGACATATGATATGATGATTAATAAAGTTGACTATCTTGTTAGCTTTGGTCAAGATGAGAGGAATAACCTCCACCCACTTGGTGAAATATTTAGTGGTGGTGATGATAGAGTGGTGCTACTATGAAGAATGAAGATTGATTTCCCTAATGAGATCTAGTCCCCATTGTGAAAAGGGTCAAAAGTCCTTGAATACTTGAAAACCATTGGCTGATGTGTGATGTAAATTAGCATGTTATTGACATTTAACACACTTATTTACATAATCATAATAGTTTTGGTTGAGGGTGGGCTAATAGTAGCCATGGTGAAGGATACATTTAGCAACAGCTAGGCCAATAAAGTGTCTTCCATAGATCCCATCATACATTTCTTTGATAGCATGGGAAGCTTCATGGCTACATAGGCAATGGATAAAGAGGCCATCAAAACCATGTTGTAAAGGATTACCCCTAGTATGGTGTAATGAGAGTTGCTCTAAACAAAGGCTCTTTGGGAATTTTTAGAGGGTTGGGAGGAATGACGTTGAGGTTGAGGTAGTTAAAGGTTTTATCATACCAAATATTTGATAGGGATTCCTCCACACTACAAATGGTAGGGAGGTTGGATTGGATATAAGAGGGTGTGATAAAATGATGAATGGTGATAAAGAGTTTAGAATCAATAGGTGCAAATGGGATCTAGGAAGTGAGGGAATCCATTGTATCCATAAACTTATTAGTAGATCATGGAACAAATCAGATAAGGTAATGATCAATTGATGCTGAGAGTACATACTCTAGCTATTTGTATTATTTAAGGACATCATTCTTACATTGGTAGGATCCATTGACCTAGTTGACCACAAGTTGGGAATTGCCAAAGACACTGATCATCTTAACTCCCAAGGCTAGATTGGTTTAGAGACCTGTTACTAGGGCTTCACACTCAACCATATTGTTGGTAAACTTGAAATCAAGTTTGAAAGAAAGAGGAAGAGGTGCACGACCAAGGGGAATGAGAATAAATTTGGCACCCCCACCTTGATAGCATTTTGAGCTGTCAAAGAACATGGTCATTTGGTAGGTGATGTCCTCTTAAGAAAGAGTCACAATGGCCTCATTGAGAAATGCAAGAAGTAGTTAGTTGTCTAGAAAAGGAACTTCAACCAATTAATCAGCAATGACTTTCCCTTTAATCTACTTTTGTTGGAGGAACTCAAGGTCAAACTTAGCTAGGAATATGAGCTACTTAGCCATATGCTGGTTTTGGTATGGTTTAGAGTGCATGTACTTGAGTGGGTTAGTATTGGTGATAAGAAAGGATTTATGATTGAGGAGGTGATGATAAAGTTTGAAATCCATAAAGACTAAGGCAAGGAAATGCTTCTCGCTATGGATGTACTGAGTCTCATACTCTATAAATATTTTACTTATATAGTAGACAACTTCTTATTTATTTAATTCATCATGATGAGTGAGCATTGCCCCTAAGGAATGGTCAGTGTTAGAGATATAAAGGTAGAAGGGTTGGTATTCTTTAGGAGGGGCAATAATGGGTGGAAAAAGAAGGTACTCTTTTAGTGAATCAAAGGCTTGTTGATACTGCTTAGTCCACTTAAAAGATGTATCTTTCTTGAGAAAATGATTAAAGGGTTAACATCTATTTGATAACTAAGAGATGAAGTGATAGATGGATTGGAGCTTCCCCTATAGACTATGAAGTTAATTAAGGTGGGTTAGAGGTGGAATTTTGAGGACCACTTTGAATTTGGTAGGGTCTACTTTGATTTCTTGAAGAGAGATGGTAAATCCAAGAAGCTTCCCAGATAGAACCCTAAAAACTTATTTTTTAGGGTTGAATCAGACATGGAAATGGATTAGGCACTCAAAGATAATTTTGAGAAATTATATATGAGACTTGTGATATTTATATTTCCTAAGGAGATCATCTACATAGTCCTCTATGATTTTATAGATGAGATCATGGAAGATGTAGGTCATCGCATGTTGGTAGGTTGCCCTAGTATTCTTTAGACCAAATGCCATGACCCTGTAGCAAAAGGTTCCCCAAGGGGTGATGAAAGAAGTCTTATGCTGATCCTTGGGGGAAATAAAGATATGATTATATCCCAAGAAATCATCTATGAGAGATAACATCTCATGGCCAACTATAAGATCAATACGTTGGTTGATGCTAGGAAAAGGGAAGTCATCGTTTGGACAAGCAAGGTTGAGTTCATGAAAGTTAATATAGAGGTGAAGTCACCCTATGGGTTTGGTAATGGGGACCATATTAGAAACCCATTATGGATAGTCAATGGTTTAAATGAAATTGATAGATAAGAGGCATTGAATATCTTCTTTGACTAGAAGGGTGATGTGAGGGTGCATCCTAAGAAACTTTTGCCTAACAAGATTAGCATCAGGATGGATGATAATGTTGTGGAGAGCTATGGAAGGATAAATTTTGGGAATATACTAATAGGACCAAGAAAATTCTATGCTTTGATCATGAAGAAAGGAAGGGTAATCTTGTTACTCCATAGAATATAAAGATTGACCAATATTTACAATGTGAGGGTTATCCTAAGTACCCAAGTTGACATCGATAGTGGATTCATTCAACATGGTTATTTTCTCAAGAGGAAGGGATTTGTGGATAGAAGAATCCCCTGTGCCAAGATAAGTGAGAATGGAATCATCATCCTAATGTTGGATGGTATGGATGGTAGGAGAATCATTTTCTACCATTTCAAGATGAATTAGAGGAAAGGCTTTAGTTTAGCCATCCTTTTGATAGGTTAGGGGGCCCAAACTAATGGTATTGACTAAAATAAAGTTGAAAGGAATGCTTTCTAAGTCCTTAGAATTTAAAGGAGATGGAGTTGGTAAAGAGGGATTGTCTTCCTCAATGGTGGTAATGGGTTTGGGTGAATTGGTAGGTTCTTCTAGTAAGACAAACCCAAGGCAAATAACTCATGAGGTTTCTAGGTTTTGATCAAGAGTAGATCATGGGGTCCATGTTCATAATGGTTGAGGCCAAATTATTTCAAGGCAAACCAGTGAAGGTACAATATGGAAAATTTTGATTTGTCTAAATAGGAGAAATTAAAGGTAAATGGTCAGATAGAAGAGGTGGAAGAGGGAGTGAGAAGTAGATGATCAAGTCCCCCATAGATGAAATTGGTTTGGTGGTTGGGAAGCCCAAAAGGAATGATGGTTCTGATATTAGGATCATAACTAAGATTATGGACAAGGTTCCCATACTCTTGAGGAGTAAGAAGGCATCTAAGGCCAAAATATAATATTATCCCAATGAGAGATGTTAGAATGTAGGTTCTAAGGGGTCCTCTATAGGGATCTGAGAAGAAGGGATAAATGAGCTAGTTGAAGCTTCATCGATGGTAGGGGTGGATTTATTATTAGTTGATGGTGAGGTGGATGAATGAGGAAGAAGAATGTCATTGGGTCAATATGTCATGTTGTAAGATATAAAAGGACTAGGGTCAGCTTGTATGGTGATGACCTAAGCCTCATGTTTAAACTTGACACATCGATGCAAGTTAGAAAGGACACAAATCATGGAGTGGATCTAAGGTCATCCAATTAAGATGTTGTATTAGAACTCACCTTCTATGACATAGAAGATCTCTAGAAGAATGTGAGGTCCCAATAGAATATGGAAGATGATCATCCCTAAGGTTGTAGCCATAGTATCATTAAAGGAATGGAGGATGGCTGTGGTTTTTGACATGATATCCTTTGGTAGCTAGAGTTGGTCATAAGCATGAGAAGAGATAATATTAATACTAGATCCCCCATCAATCATCACCCTTTTAATGTGGATTGGATTGATGTATGTAGTGATGAAGAGGGGAGGGTCAAGATCTTCAAGATGAACATAAAGTATTTCTGAATCCTTGAATGTGACAAGAGTAGAAAGTCAAGGAGCTTTGATAAAGGCTACTAGAGGTTAAGGGTCTTTGGGTTAGACAGCTATAGATTATAATTCCTCTATCTGTGCTTAGCAGTGATAGGGAGAGGTATTTATTAATTCATATAGGCTCATCTTCACTAGTGTTTGGTGAAGCTGTTTTAGAACTACTTGTTGGATAGATTCAAATGGGTTAGAGGGAGAGGTACCCAAGATGGATATTTTGGGTTTTGATGAAGGTGAAGGTGAAGGTAAAGGTATTTGAGTTCTATTGAATGGTTGAGGGGTATAAATACATGTCTATGGAATGGATACTTTGGTCTTTTCCTTATCTTTTTGCTAGGCTCAAGATTGGGTGACCATATGGATAGTGTGGATGAGGGGAAGTGTTGTGTTAGAAGGCTACTTTAGTTCCTCCTCACTCTTAGATGAGAGTGTGGGTGTAAGTGAATGTTGGATAGGTTTCTTTGGTGGTTGGGTTGATAATGGGATTAAGAGAGGTTCATCTGATAATAGATCATCCTCATCCCATAAGTTATGGATAAGTGCTTGGAGAGCTTTGTATTTCTTTGTGTCATGTCCAGGTGTCCTATGGTATGAATATATTAAATTGTCATCAAACCAATATGGTTTAGGAATTGAATAGTCAAAGGGTATAATATGTGGTAGGTTTAATGAATATTTTTTTAACAAACTCTATAAAATGGTTGAATAAGATTTGATTGAAGGTGTTAAGGGTGATTAGTTTTTGGTTTTTAGGGTGGGATCCTTCTAAGAAGTAAGCTTCACCTTGGGAGTTGTGGGTGGTAGAATTTTTTTGGTAGGTGGGTTTGGTTGGGGTTGTTTGGTGGTGGTTGGTTTGAAAGTTAAAGTTTAAAGGTGAAATATTTGGAGGTGGATGATTGGGATGATGAAGGTTTGGAGATAGGTGGGTAGGTGGAGGTAGATAGTTTGTCTAAAAATGATGGGGAGTTTGATGATTTAGAAGGGGTAGGTAAAGGTGGAATAAAATGAGGATGTTTAGTTTGGGTAGTTTTGGGAGGGTTGGACTTCTTGATATAAGGATGAGCTCCTAGGATGGAAGAAGGATGGGGTCTCAAGATAGAAGGTAAGAGAGAAAGGGGTGGTAGGGTTCTAGTTTTAGGTGGGAGTTTAGGTGACTCTACCTTCTTGGTTGGTTTGGTTAAGGTTTTATTTGGAAGACTAAATGGGGTTAGTTCCAACTTTAAATATGGGTGGATAAGTCTAGGAGTAAGAAGTACCCATAGGTTCTTGATAGATTTGATTAGAGAGGTGTAAGGTGATTTTATAGTTTTGGATGGAGATGGTTTGGATGGTTCTTCCATGGTTTTGGAAGGAGAAGTGTTTGATGAGGTGATTGAGGTGATGATAGGTTTAATGGTAGATGAAAGTGAGGTTAAAGGTTTATGCTTATTTTGATAGGGGATCCTAAGATGGTTCTAAAAGGTGGCTCGATCCAAATCAGGTTGAGAGGAAAATTCTAGGCTTTGGACTAGTCTAGAGAAGGGTTTGTAAATAGGTTTGGTTTCTTGGGCATCAAAATCAAAGATTAAACCCATAGGTTGAGTTAAGGGAATTTTTTCCTCACTCGTGTCCTTTATGAAAGGTTCCAAGATCTAGGAAGATGTTTCCTCCATGGAGGGAGTACGTAAAGTGATCTCTCCTTATGGAATGGTTTCCAAGGAGAGAGTGGGAGAGTCCATGATGGGAGAGGAAGATGTGATAGAAATGGTTGTCTCATTTGGTTTTTCTATTAAAATAGAGGTTGGTAAGTCCATTGTCTCATCAAGTGAAGGAAAAGGGATAGTTTCTTCCTTTGTTTGGGTATCCAAAGGGAGGGTGATTCTAACACTTTGATAGGTGTAGTAGAGGAAGAGGTAGTTAAGGAAATGGTTTACTCAATGATAGGTTCACTAATAATTACATTAAACATATGGATCTCATGAGCATGAGATGATTCTGGTTTGTTATCATCATGGTTGGTATAAAGGGCATGGTTGGGAAAAGGTTGTTGAAAGATGTCAAGTGACTACTTTGAGGGTGCATTGGGATTGTCTAATGCAAGTTTTCCCTTATCAATAAAGTTTTGGAAAATGGTTTTGAAGGTTTTACACCTACTGACATCATGTCCAATGACATGGTGGAAAGCACATAGATCATTCTCATTGTACCAACTGGGCACAAGGTGAGAAGCATCAAATTGTTGAAGGGGTTTGACGGGGGGAAGCTATATGATGTTTGATTTGAGAAACTTGTCCAAAACTAAAGCATACAACTCCCATAGTGGAGTGTATTATTTTTGGGTACCCCAATTTTGATTTTAAGTTTGTTGGTTGGAGGAGTTAGAGGAGTTGGTTTGGTTGGGTTGGTTAACAATTAGAGGTGGGGTGGTTTTAAGGACAACTATATTTATGGTTGCCTTTGGTTTGGCATTAGGGTAATTAGATTGGTTTATGGATTTAGATGGGGAAGGGTCATTAGATTTGAAACTAGAGTTTTTATTTCTTAGTTTCAACTTCCCCTCATTGATGGCTTTGATTTCTAGTTTACGTGCCATGGTGAAAGCCTTGTCAAAGGTTTTGAAGGTTTGAACCTGTAGAGTAGGGGTAATGTGTTTGGCACAAGCCCAAAAGAAAATTTTAATAAAATTGGGTTGGCAAAAAGAGAAAGAGAGTTGGTTGATAAGACCTCTCCATCAAGATACAAAATTGGAAATTAATTCATCATCAAATGGCCTGATGGAGTAGAGGCCGATGATGGGGACCTTTTTAGATATATTTATTGAGAAGTGGTCTAAAAAGGTTTGGGTAAGTTGGGAAAAGGAATAGATTGATTTCTTAGTGAGGGAACTATACCAATTCTAATGCTGGTATAGATAAAGACGTAGGAAAGGTGTGAAGGAGAAGAACATCATCATAGGCAATCAAGTAGCAAGAATGCCAAAATGCTCTTAAGTGTTATTGGGGGTCCTCCTTTCTTTAGAATTTAGAAAATTTGGGTAATTCCCATTGAAGAAGGTAAGGTTGGATAGGGATAGATGGGTGAATTGGTTCATTATAGATTTGTTCTTAATATAAGAGGTTGTGAGGCCTAGAGATAGATGATTCTAGGTTGGTCATTTTGTCCATCAACATTTTGACCAAATCTGTTTAGGGTTAGGTAGTTCCCTGATTGTATGGTAAGTTTTGTTGAGGTTGGGTGGATGAAATATATGGATAAATGATAGAAGGTTGAGAAGATGCCACATGTTAGTATATGGTCATTAAGGGTTGGGATGATGCCATATAAGGGTTAATGGGCATAAAATTGTGGGTGGAAGATGGATCTATGTATCCTTGTGAATTAGGAACATAGTGTGGGTAGGGCGTCATGGGTATTTATTAGGGGATTGATGTAGGTTGGTTGGTAAGTATGATTAGATTGGTAGATTGGGGAATTGATATAGATTAGGTTGGAGGTATGGATGGATTAATTGGTTGGGGTGAGTGGTGAATCTGATACTGATAGGTGGAAGGGTAGAAGGTATAGAAAGTACCACATTTTGAAGTGGGGTGGATATTGGTGGGTTGGTAGTGATAAGGGGAATAGTAGAAATATGGGTAGAAGATATTCCCATGGTGGATGGAGTATGGGTAACTAAAGGTAAGGTTTACCCTATATTATAGGAGTTGTTGGTTGGCATAGGGGTTGTTTGGTTATTAGTTGAGTTGTTTAAGTTTAGGTAGAGGTAGTAGGTAGATTATTGGTGGAGGAGGATGCTTGAGTGGTCATGGGATGGGTAGAGGTAGTGGCAACCATAAGATGGGGATGCATCCTAGAAGGTGGATCACTAAGATAAATTGAAGTAGGGGTGTAGTGAGATAAGGTGTTGAGATAATGTTGGAGGGACATGGGGTTGTTATCAAGGAAATTGATGAAATACACATCACCTTGGAAAAGTATTTGAGGCATGGTAGGGGGTAGAAGGATGGGGAAAACCCTCAACATACAAGGTATACTCCATAGAGAAAGAAGAAGAGGAAGGTGGTTCTTGGTTGGTTTGGTTCCTCAACTATTATCTAGTAAAGACCATGTGAGAAAATAAAAAGAAAAGGAGAGCTCACAACTCAAACACAAAACAAACAAAACAAAAGATCTCAAGGCAATTGAAACATACACTAGAATGTGTTTAAAATCTTAGGGTACCTTTTATCTCACTTTTGGCTTATGCCTTAGTTGGAAAGTGTGAAGAAGAACTTGGTTTGTAGAGTAGGTTCTAGAAAATAAGTCTATGGTTGGTTTTAGGTGTTTAAGGCTCTCAAAAGGATCTATATTAGAAATCAATACATGGCTTGGTATTAGGGCCTAATACCTCACTTCACACATTGTAGAGATAAGGGTGTCAGGTGCTTATCTAATCTATATCAATTTTTAGAGTTTAGACTCAACCAGAGAGCTAATTTTTGGTTTTTCTTCTTGGTAATGACCTCCAAGTAAGATAGCCAAAGGGTGAAGGTGATCCACTAGGAGATGAAAACCTAGTTGGGCCTTATGCCAATTGTTTTGATGTTTAATTGATTTAAGTGGTTTGGTAGAGTGTGTGATAAATAAGTGAAGCTATAATTGATTACTTTTGATTTTAATTTAACTAAATGAGATAAATATGTAAGTAACCAATGTATGCAAGGTTTATTTTATACCCAAAATAAATTTCAATTTCTTTATATAAGCATAGAATAAGGAAGAAAAGTTGAACTTAGATGCTACTAGGTCCCACCAGGTGTGCTATAATGTTTATCTCAATTTTAGTTAATTCTTATTTCAAGAAGAATTAAGAAACTAGTGATAAGGGTATGGTAGAAGAACCTATTTATTTGTACGTGCATGATCCAAATGATCATGAAGAGATCCTATTTTTCTTGGGAAGAGTGACGTATAAATAAGAGATAACTAATGCAAAGGGGTTGTTAGGTGGGTATCAAGGTGGATTTTGTATCTTGAACTAGATCTAAGAAGAGTGAGCTTATTAGGATGCTATCAATCCACATTCTTAAAATAGTTAAGTTGAAAAAAATAAGGATGAAATGCTTGCATGAAATAACAAAAAAGACTAAAAGAGAATACAAGAATAAATAAATACTTAATAAAGGAAATAGACTAATTATAACAAATAATGGATCAATATTAATTCTAAATAGGTCAGGTTGAGTTTAGAAAATAGGTGGGCATTCTTTGAATAGGCAAGGACATTGAAAGTGAGATTTTGTTGAGGGTAAATGGGTGAAAATAACTTTATATTATTTCCTACCATAGTAACCATTGGTGGTTAAGGTCATCATTGATAGTTAGGTAACTATTGATGGTTGGAGGTGACCATTGACATTCTAGGTGACCGTTGATGGTTCCTATGGGATTTGGGTATGTTTAGAAAAGGGGATTATTCATGTTATAGAAGGGGTTAGCAAGTGGTTTGGAGGTTTGGTTAAGATCAGGGGGTCAAATGATATAATGCTGAGGGGTGTGGGTTAAAAACCAAATAAACAAAGATTGAAAACTAGGGATATACTTAGCTAGTTACTTGATAGCTGGTAGCTAATCCTAGAGTAATTTTGATAGAGTAATGGTACTTTTCTTGAAGGATAATTTTAATATAGGTTTAGGTCTCTATTATGGTTATTGACTTACTGAAGGAAGAACCTATAAAGAAGTTTGATAGTTCTTGATGACTATTGGTTTCCTGATTACTTGATTTCTTGGATGAATGGATAAGTTGAAAAGGATATTTTTCATTTATTTCTCCCCTCCTTTTATAGGCAAAGAGAGATGGAGGTAGAAGGTTCCATAAGAGGTTTAGTGGGTTGCTATGATGTGTTAACTTATCATCTATATTAAATTTTGATGTGTTAGTTTTCACATAACTCGATTTATCTTTCTCTAGATGGGGAAGGCCTAACTATTGGTGGTCGTGGGTTGAATGTTAATTAGGGTAAAAGGGTAAGTTAGTGAGTTAGGTTTTACTAATTATCTTAACTAACTTAGGGTTGTTGTCTAAGGTTGGGTAATGGCCTGATCGAGGGGTGTTTTGACATATAAAACTATTGTGTATAGTTTTCTAATATCTACACTCATCTATCATGTTCATCCTTCTTATTTATCATGATTTTGAGCTACTTTAACATAAATTTTTTATCCTCAAATAACCATAATCTTGAAAATATCATTATGTTATGATAATGTTTGAATAGTTAGAACTTTGGCATGAAATCAAGTATATAATAGTTATCTTCTACTATAGGATGCTTTTATCTATAATGTGTTTTAAATATGTTTTGAAGTAATAGATATGTAACACAAACCATCCTATAGCAAAATGGATCTCATCACGTGGACACATCTTGTAGCCACTGCATAACCAAAGATCTTGATTAAAAAAATTGATTCCTACTTCAACCAAATTGGAAAAATGATAAAAAACTCCATGGAGCACAATAAGGATGTAGTTGAAGACTGAAATGACTTTGTTTGTCCTAAGGTATTATTGCAAGATTCATATGAATGGTGACCTTAATAGAAGGAACCAATTTATGTTATCCTATAGCTGAATGTTTCTTAGTTTGGAATGTATATTGTTTTGTATAAAATAATCTCCCTTGTTGTATATATAGGTAACATCTAGGTTGACAAGGTAGTAGATATCAATTAGAGAAATATATCATAAGTATATTTTGTAAGATAGCTATTATTTTAATTTCTCTGCAATAATTCCTTGCTGCATTTTGATTAATATGAATAATCATTTATGAGCCCATTTCATTATTGTAAGAGGAAGGATTGAAGATAGATTCAGAAGGAGTAAGGGCCCCCTTTGGAAGTCTTGCAGCAATAATCCAACCCATTAAATATCTAAGCATGTTATTTAGTTTATTTATGTGTTATACATTCTATTTTTGAATTGTGTGATTTTTAATCTTGCATAGAATTATTTTAAGGAAGCATATAAAGATAAAATAGTGTAATCATTGAAATAATAGTATTGTATCCATGTTAAATTATAGAATTCCATTTCTTGCATGGTTTTAGCATCTTATATAACAATTAACAGAAGGTTAAATTAGAAGATTGAGTGCGCACATATAGTGATGTCATCCTATCAAGACTATGTCCTCAGGTTGATAATTAAATGAAAGTGGAAGATACAGGTCTATGGTAACTCTCCTTGTTCATTTGGATAAAGAGAAGTATATTTGATTGTGAATATACTACTAGTCATTTTTGGTGCCATTTTCTGGGAAGGGTGTTACACACTTATAATCTTTAATCTTGATTGCGGTTATTTTTGGATGTTTATTATTTTTTTGATTTCTAGAGCTTGCTATTGTTTATATTAAATATTTCCTATTTTTATAGTTTAAATCTCCATTTTTTAAAGTATAATAGTGTAAATTTTCAAAAAACCCCATATTACTAACCTTGTGCAGGTAATGTGGGCAAAAATTAAAAAAAAAGAAAAGAGAAAAAAGTGGTTGACGTACATGCAAAATTAAGGGGATTATATAGGAAGAGATTCACCTGAGTCATCAAATATTGATGAAACATCATAAATTCATCTTAAAAAAGCCAAGGAGCACAAATAAATTCCTAAATATCACTCACAATTGTTAATAGAAGAGGTAGAAAAGGAGGAATTTTTGGTTGGATTGGTAGCACAAGCTAGAGACTTTGAAGAAGTTCATGACCCTAGAAGAGACCCACATGTACCACCCTTGAGAATTCCCACCTTATTAACTCATACTTATGAATCTAAAGATCACTTCCCTCTGTTGCCCAAATTTATTGCTAAGGAGGCATTCAAGGTTATTTTTGCTCCTAAAATAAATACCAAGCTAATAAAATCTTCCAATTTATAAAGAATCTTTGCTGAGAAAAAAGATGAATCTTATGAAACCTTTACACCATCTCCATTACATAAAAATTCATATATTCCTAAGAAAAAATATAAAGTATCCATATTATACACCCCAATAAATAGAAGAATTGATAGAAATTTTGAGAGGTGGGAGGAAATAACTTCTAGTCTACCAACACAAAGAGTATTCATGGAGGATCCTTAGGAAGAAAACACTACCAATGAGTCTGTTACCTTTGAATATCCTATCCTTATCCTGATGAAAATGCAATCATGAAGAATATTAATTGATTTGCCCTCCCTACCTTTAGGGGAAAATCATCTAAGGATCTAGACACATCTCTTTTTGAGTTCAACATCTTATGCCATAGCTATGATTATAATGAAGATGCTAAAAAACTCAAACTGTTTCCATCAAGACTCAAAGATGCAACACTTAGATAGTTTATGTGACTTGGAAATGATGCTATTTCTACTTGGAAAGAAATGAAGGAGAGGTTTTTGATGAAATATCAAGTCTATTATAGAGGCAAAAACTACAAGAGAGATGACATATTCTGAATGACACAAGCTAATGATGAGTCATTATCCTATCCTATCCTTATCCTGATGAAAATGCAATCATGAAGAATATTAATTGATTTTCCCTCCCTACCTTTAGGGGAAAATCATCTAAGGATCTAGACACATCTCTTTTTGAGTTCAACATCTTATGCCATAGCTATGATTATAATGAAGATGCTAAAAAACTCAAACTGTTTCCATCAAGACTCAAAGATGCAACACTTAGATAGTTTATGTGACTTGGAAATGATGCTATTTCTACTTGGAAAGAAATGAAGGAGAGGTTTTTGATGAAATATCAAGTCTATTATAGAGGTAAAAACTACAAGAGAGATGACATATTCTGAATGACACAAGCTAATGATGAGTCATTGGAGGAATATATGGAAATATTTTTGTTCATATTATAAAAGTAAAAATTGACTACAATCTAAAAGGAATAAATCAAGTTGATATTCTTGAAAGGAAGTAGAGATGGTCATCTAGAGGCACTAGATTTAATGTCTGATGGTGATTTTTCTACACAGTCCTTTAATGAACTAACATTTCTATGTACAAACTACTCTAGATCAATCATGAACAAAAGTAGGGGCAGAACCCTTCCTAAAACATCTAAAATAGTAATATCTAAAGGTGAAGTTAGAAACCTACTACATGAAATTAAGTAGTACATTATTAGTCACCTAGCTACTCATATTGATACATTACATACACAGAGAAAGTAGGAAGAAACTAAAAAAACCTTAGCTACCTATTGCCCTGAATGCAAAAAAAATGGTGGATTGCACATGCCATTTTATGAAAGCTCAAGTAGCTAGAATAAATGAAGAGAATCCTAAAATAGTGGAGCTACATGCCATAAGAAGATATGAGAGTCAAGTGTTTTATGTGGCTCAATGGAAACCATGGGTGTAAAGATTAGGTATGTGATCAAACTCTATATTTACAAATTCTCAATTCTTCAATGATACTCAATATGGTTCTTGGATGAATATACCCAACCAAAATTAGCCCTAAAAGCATTGGTAACTACCCTAGAATTAGTTATGGATGAAACAAAATGGACAACAAACTCATCCTGGGAAATTCGAAAACCAATAATGGATCTTTCCCTCTAATCCATGATAACAACAATGGAGAGGTAATAAAGGCTTTCCTCAATAAATATAACAACCACAAAAACAACAAGCCTTAATGAAAAACACTTAGAAACCTATTATACACACTCAATTACCGATCCATCCCATCCCCAACCCTACCAATAAGTTGGTTTAACTAACATAATCCACTGAAATAATGCAATATCCAACATACACCTTGGATATCATTCAAGTCCAACTTTGCTCAAGATGCATTCTTCCACAACCCACCTCACTCATAATCATAGGAAATTTTGAAGAACATAATCTACTCCATAATAATCCATAGCCACCCATGGGCAATCTTGAGCCAAGTCCACCAAAAAACTAAAAATAATTTGACAATCATCCTTTTCTAGAGAGACTAAACATGTCATGTCCTGAACTAGAGCCCAAATTTGATATATTAAATAAATCAAGAATGTGTACATAAAAACCCCACTCTTTCAAGAAATAAAAGATGTTTCTATCTATAATAATCCTATTAGAGAGCTATGTTTGAAAAAATCAAGAATAAAGAAAAAGGATTCTAAAACAGTCCAAATTATTGTCTAACTAGCAGATATTATGTCGGGAAATATAGTTCCCTCAAAATATTTTGGTCTTGGAATTCTTATAATTAACATTAGCATCCATGTATAACCAATATATAATAATTTAATTCACTTGGGTGTAGCCATTAACAAGGTGACCATGAAGACCACGTAGCAACTGAAACTAACAACTCTCTGTCCAACACCCACTATCCTCCAAATGGCCAATAGGTCAACTGTTAAGCCTTAGGAGATTATTGAAGACCTAGTTATCACTATGGAATCCTAGATATATCTAATATAATTTATTTTCCTATAGCCAAAAATTAACTTGGGAGGTTATCCTCTCATCCTTAGCCATCCATGGTTGGCCACCGTTGATGCTTTTATTGGTTATAGGTCAAGGAAAATGTTAATTTCCAAAAAAAATGACACCAATAGATTGGTCCTTTATTTGCTAGTCTAACCTTCTTAGAATTATGGCCCAACACCTTGGATTAACAACTTTGAGGAAGCTATCTCCTTGTAAACGCTTTTCATAATTGACTAGAGTCCAACTTTGCAAGTATAAGAAGAATCACTATCCTTACCGGTATCTTGAAAAACACCTATTGATAGGATCTTATAGCCATAAAGATGTTAGAATATACACCATTCCCCCTTTATAATACTTTTTATGAAAATTATCTTACTAAAAATTCAAGGGATATTTGGACATTCTATTAATTGCTTCCCCATCAATACAACTATGCTCCTTTAATCACCAATGTAGGTACTATGCTCTCTTTAACAAAGCAAGTAGACATTTTACCAAATAAACCTCTCAACATCATCACCTCCTTAACACCCCAATAAGAATTCAAATTAATTACAATTTTGAGAAAGCACACAACACCATTTTCTTAGGAGTATCATGACATGAGAGAAATACCCCCATATTTATTCATGCATCATATTTATATTAAAAAAGAATGCAAACCTATTCACCAACCCTAATGACAAATGAATCTTGCAGTTAAAGACATTAGCAAAATTGAGTTGGAAAAACTCCTAGATGTAATATTTGTTTATCCTATTTTAGATAGACAATGGGTCTCTCCCTTGGTTATTGTACCTAAGAAAGGAAAAAAATGGAGTATTTGTATTGACTACTGAGAGTTGAATGTTGCTACCAGGAAGGATCACTTTCCCCTTCCATTTATTGATCAAGTGTTGGATACACTAGCAAGTAGAAAGTATTTTTCCTTCTTAGATGTCTATAGTGGTTATAATCTGATATGAGCTACTCCAAAAGACCAAGATAAAACTACTTTTACTTTCCCTTGAGGAACCCATACCTATGCCATCTTACTATTTGGTATTTGTAATGCCCCAACTACCTTTTAAAGCACTATTTTGAGAATATTTTTTGATCTCTCCTATGACTATATAGAAATCTACATGGATGATTCCACTGTTTATGGCTAGACATTTGAATAAACTCTTACCAACTTGGAGAAAGTTATTCAATGCTGCCAAGACCACCAATTATCTTTGAACAATGAAAAGTGTTATATGCTTATAACTGAAGGGATTGTGTTGGGGCATTACATCTCCCCTACTAGAATTCAAGTTGATCTATAAAATATAAGTATCATTAAGGAGCTACGAACACCAAAGAAGTATACATATGTTATAAGATTTTTAGGACATGCTAGTTATTATATATGATTCATCACAAACTTTAGTAAAATTTCTACCCCATTGTTTGGATTGATTACTAATGATGCTAAATTTACTTGGGCTAATGATTTTCAAACTACCTTTTAGAAACT
Source organism: Torreya grandis (assembly GCA_037957365.1). NCBI lineage: Eukaryota > Viridiplantae > Streptophyta > Pinopsida > Cupressales > Taxaceae > Torreya > Torreya grandis. Next base: position 886,562 of record JARHVA010006299.1, read on the forward strand.
CAAAGACCTTCTCATAACAACTCTTATTCTAAGAGGGCCTAATTGGAATAAGCCTATTCACATCCACACGGATTCATTTGATACCAATTTAGGAGTTATCTTTGGCCAAAAAGATGAATCTTTAAGTTATGTAATCTATTTAGCAGTAAGAATATATAAGAGGTTGAACTCAACTATACTATAATGAGAATAAATTTTTGCCATTGTCTATGCCATCAACATATTTTGACACTACATTATAGGTTACCAAGTATTCATCCACACATACCATGCAACAATTAGGTATTTAATGAATAAACTTGTTATAATAGGTAAGATAATTAGATGGTTTCTTTTGTTATAATAATTTTATATTACCATTTTGGATAGACCAAGTAAGGATAATATAATAAAAATTTTTATATCTCGACTACAAAATGATGAACATAGTCCTATTATTGATGATTCCTTTCTTAATGAGCATTTGTTTTACAGTAACCATTCAATCACCTTGGTTCATAGATATTACTATCTTGCTACAAGATCACTACCACAACATTTCTCACCTAGGAAAAAACAACATCTGATCCAAAAGAGCATACATTATTCGTAGATTATAACATATCTCTTTATCACTAGACCAGATTCAGTTATGAGAAGATGAAGGTTACACCATTCTTAGAGCCTATCATGATGAACCCTATGGGGGTCATTTTAATGCCAAACAAACTTATATGAAAGTACTTACTGTGAAATATTATTGGCCTTCTTTGCATAAAGATGCCATGATGTATACCAACAAATGAGATCAATGTTAGCATATGGGGAAACCCACTCACTCTAATGAAATTCCATTATAGCCACAACTAATTTTGGAACCTTTTGATAAATGGGGACTAGATTTTATAGGTCTCATTAATCCTAAATCTAAAAATAAGGAATATATACTGGTGTGCACTGATTATGTCACAAAATGGATCAAGGTTAAGGCCTTAACCAATGCCTAAGATGAGAAAGTAGCTGAGTTATTATATGAATAATTATTTACCTACTATAGAGTACTAATAGAAATAGTCACAAACTAAGGATCATAGTTCACATTAGACCTCACAATTGCCTTGGTAAAAGAATATGAAATTAGACACAAAAAGTCTATCCCTTACCATCCTCAGTTAAATGTTTAGGTAAAAGTTATAAACAAGGAATTAAAAAATATCCTCACTAAGACTATTAACTTGTATAAAAAATAGTGGTCAACTCATCTTGTAGAATTAGTTTGGGCTTGCATAATCACCTAGAAAACCATAACTATTTTTAGTCCATATGAACTAGTAGAAGCCTATTCTACCCATTGAGTTTGAGCATAAAACATTAAAACATTAAAGACAACACTTAATTTGGGATTGTATCTTTCTTAAAATCAACAAGACAAGATCATGTAGCTAAATGGACTTGATGTACTAATAAAGGAATAAATTCATCACACTAAAATAGTGCAAAGACAACATGTGGGTTCATCAAGACTAAGAATTTCTAACCTAGTGACTGGGCACTCTTTTTTTACTCTAAATATAAAGATCATAAAGGAAATATTCATTCCAAATGGCTTAGACCTTATGATATTGAGTAAGTTTTTGACAATGGAGATGTAAAGCTCATGACCATTGACTCTATTTGGTTCCAACTACTTGTTAATGGCCACAGGCGTAAGCTATACAAGAAACTATTTTCCAAGGAAACTCTCACTTGCCAACTTATTTAAGAATAACATATATATATTCTTCATGAAACAAATCAACCTATTCCTATAGCTGAAGGGTATTTTTTTTCAACCCTTCTCTAATATTTTCCAAGAGTAGTAAAGCTTTTTACAACCAAGAACAATCCATTCCCAATGGCTTGGTTCAGGATAAATAAAATTCTACCTCCTAGACTTTTATAATTATAGTTGAGTTAGGACCATAAAATATAAAAAAAATATCAAAAAATTTAGAAATGAAAACCTTCAGGCATTGCTAATGGATGTTGTATTAGAAAACTAGGTCACTAGCTAATCAACATTCATTATTAAAAAAACACTAAAATAATAAATTTTTTGTTTTCATATGCTTTTTCTTGTAGATTCATTATTTTGGATAAAAAACACTTTCATCTTTGCTATAGGATGAAATTCTTGTTACTATAAGATATTTGTTATTACTATAGGACACTTCTTATTACCATAGGAAACATTTCTTGCTACCAGATGAATTCTTATCATTCCATCATACATTATATTCTCATAAAGAATTATTACTTCCAATAAAAAGACAACACATGCTAGTACACCTTACATCTACCACTTCACCTCATCCTTTATGCATTAATAAAGGTATTCTTATAAGTACTAAGGTAATTATATTATATTTATTTCATGTCATAAATTCTAATTATTACTAAGATCATGGGTTTTAATGATATTAATACACTACTATATCTTCTCTTTATCACAACATCCCAAGATATCTTCTCTTTCATCAATTGATGTGACCATTGAAGCACTGTTGCCACCATCCCTTATCATTATCACGAGCCATTCATGCATGTCAACTATGTGCCTTAAGGAAAAAAAACTGTATAAGTTAGGGGGTGGGGGATTTCCCATAATTCAAATGGATTATCTTACTCCCAAATCAAAATCATAAACATTCTACCTAAAGCTACATAACCCTTTCTATAAGAGCACAGACCCTATAAATGAAATTCCATCCTATAATATGGAAGGGGACTTTATTAAACATGAGCCACTTAATATCTCTCTTCTGACCAATAACCTAGACATCCTAGTCTTATCATAGAATGTAGGATGGGCCCAATATTTTGAGAGGATACATACTCTTGATCAAGGAATTATATAAGAATTCACTGGTTCATTGTATAAAAACTAGCAACAATGAGAGGAATGAAAATAAACCTAACTAAAAATGTCATCAGTAGAGTAATTGGATTTCCATGAACATGGGAATTATGGTAGGAAAAGTTTTATTCTAAGGTAAAGAGGAAAAAATTCATTAGAGGAGATGAAATCTTGGAGACTTCGCAATAGGGCATTGCACAATTATCCTTACCAAGAAAATGGTCCAGAGCTGTTGTGTTCATATTTAGATATTTCACTTGCAAGGGGAGATACTATATGCTAAATGATATTCACTTCAAATTTATGAATCATTTATGGCATGGTATTAAGATAAATGTCCCTAAATTCTTGCTTAACATGATCACAAAAATAGCAAAGGTATTTCAAAGAGGTAATCCCAAAGTTCTCTCTCATCATTGTTTAATTCAGCTAATTGTTCAAGACAACTTATAAAGGACTAGGCCCAATACAAGTTTGGAATATTTTCTCCAAATACCTAAAATTGCATAAATTAATACTGAGGGAAATGAAGGGATAGAAGTAAAAGAATAGATGATAGATGAAAGCCTTCCTATAACACCACAAGAACCTACCAAAAAATACCTTCCTGTAGCACCACAAAAAGTTACAGAAGAAAACATTCCTATAACTCCACAAGAACCTGTAAAATAAGGTCTTCCTGCAGCCACACAAAAACCTATAGCAAGGATAAATATTGTATAAGGTGCTTTCAAAAGAAAATAATCTAGAAGAAGAAGAGGAAACTCATCCTCCAACCTGTCTCTAAGGAATCTGAAGAAGAACTTCCACCTTCCCCTAAAAAGGCTAAGGTCACATCTATTCCTCGTAGATCCCATGAATTAAGAGGAAAGATGAAAGGTAAAATAAGAACTAAACCTTCTTCTATTATATAAATTAATGCAGAATTCATAGGAAAAAAACTTTCAGTAGTCATGAATCACTTGAGTCATTTGGTTTTGATAACCTAGAGACTAACAAGGAATAATGTTCTCAAGAAGGCAATAAGGAGATAGAGCAAGCAAAATATAGCCTTGAAGAATTGTGAGAAGAACCAATGTAGAAAGAGGTAGAATAAATGGAGAAACCCACCATATAAGTAGAATTTCCTACTTTAAATCAAGCCCTATATGAAATAGAGTGATTAAGGAAGAAGCTAAAAGATCATTTAGGTGGAGGACTAGATGCACTTGCTACAACAACTTCTTAGCTACGACTCTCTGTAGAAATCCATCCTACAACCATTGTTTCACAACCTTATTCTATAGTAGAAAACCAAAAATAAAAAACTACAACTACCTAAGTTTTTAATTATAATTACTCATCTATAATATCTTCTAAATTGATGAGATGGATAGACAGTCGATATGAAAGTTTTAGGGCATTAACAAAGGAAAACAAGAAATTGAAAGAAGAGGTCAGGTTGAAAGAAGAAATAATCTCCAAACTATAGTAAGAAATTGAATATATGGCTGGTCTTACTCAAGAGATCATTGACTACAGGCATCATATAAGGGTATATTCAATTTATCTTTAGTAAAAATGGCATAAGTTTGAATTCATGAGAATTTACTATGACATTCCTTATGAAGTAATCGCTCCTCTCTCTTTCTTTTAATTATATAAAGAAAGATCACAAGAAGAACAAAAACAATTATGTTAGTTCTATCTTCATAACTATGCTGTGCATTATGATAGAGAATGGAATCCTAACCTATACGTTGGAGATGTCCTTTTAAAGGCATTTTCATCATATCTTTATAATGAGCAAAGGAGAGATGAGAGATGACTAAATTAACAAAAAGAAATTGAAAGTCAATTGCTTATCAAAAGAGAGTTAGCTTCACCTAATATTGTGTTGATAGAATGGGATAACATCATGCTGTGGAAGGAAATTAGGGCTTGGTTTTCCAAAAATTATTATGTAGCCCAAGATTTCTACTTGGGATTGAGATCTTCTATTGGACCCAAAATAAAATAATCCTACATAGAAAGATGGAATGAGCTCACTCCTTAGCTAAAAATGAAAGATCCATATTCCTCTTTCAATTTAAAGGCAAAATTTAATAGTCACAAGATATATTCTGCTTGTAGGTGAAATAGGATCTCAACTATTAAGCATAAAATTCCATCCCCCTCTATTTTGGTATCCTATTATAGATTGTTAGGATAAAAATCGATTAGATGAAGCCAAGGAAGTTAAAAATTGGCAACTATATGAACATCAACATGGATTTTATGCTCACCTATCAAGTGGTGCCATGGAGCCTATGGATTTCAAAACTATTTGTGAAATTAAAATGAGCAAGTTTGTTGCTTGAGGACTAGCAAGGTATTAAGTTGGGGGGGGGGTGATGAGCCCCAAAAATTTCATTTTTTCCCCTCATATATCATGTTCATCTTTCTTGTTTATCATGCTTTTGAGATACTTTCCCATAAAGTTTTTATCCTCAAACAACCATAATCTTGTAAATAACATTATGTTCTCATAATCTTTGAATAGTTAGAACTTTATCTTAAAATTAAGTATATAATAGTTATCTTCTACTATAAGATACTTTTCTCTATAATATGTTTTAAATATATTTTGAAGCAATAGGTATGTAGCATAGACCATCCTGCAATAAAAAGGATCTCATCATGTAGACACATCCTATAACCATTACATAACCAAAGCTATGGATGAATAGAATTTGATTCCTAGTTCAATCAACTTGTATAAATGATAATAACCTCTATGGAATACAATAAGGATGTGGTTGAATACTGAAACAACTTTTTTTGTCCCAAATAACTACTACAAGATTCACATGAATGATGATCTTAGTAGAAGGAACCAATTTTTGTTATCCTATAGTTGAATGTTTCTTAGTTTGGAATGAATGTTTTTTTGTATAAAAAAATCTCCCTTGTTATATATATAGGTAACATCAGGGTTGAGAAGGTAGTAGATATCAATTATGGAAATATATCATAAGTATATTTTGTAATACAACTATTATTGTAATTTCCTTTCAGCAATTCCTTACTATATTTTGATTAATATGAACAATCATTTCTAAGTTTATTTCATTGTTGTAAGAGGAAAGATTGAAGATGGAGTCAGAAGGAGGAAGTTCCCCCTTCAAAATTATTACATCAAAAATCCAACCCATTAAATAGATAAGAATATTATTTAGTTTATTTGTGTTGTATGTTTTATTTATAATTGTGTGATTTTCAATCTTGCATATAATTATTTTAAGGAAGCTTCGAAAGATAAATATTATGATCATTGAATTCATAGTAATGTGTCTATTTTCAATTCAATCATTCCATTTATTTCATGGTTTTAACATCTTAGATTACAATCAGTAGAAGGTCAAATTAAAAGATTGAGTGTGCACATATAGTGACATCATCTTATCAAGTCTACATCCTTGAGTTGAAAATTAAATGAAAGTAAAAGATACAGGTATATGGTAACTCTCCTTGTTCATTTGGATCAAGAGAAGTATATTTGATTGTGAATCTACTGCTAGTCACTTATCTACCTACATAACTTTGTGATTATAGTGAATGGGTATCTTTTGTATATTGATGGTCACTAGTCACTTATTGTCTTTTTTTATGTCCTTAGTATACCTCATGTTTCTTAAGGTATTCTCATAGATGCTTACATTATGATTTTTAAATTCTCTCTTTCATTTCCTATAATTCTAATATTCCTCTTGAAAAATATTATTTTGTTCACTGATCATTCCCTCTAGGGATTCCATTTGTGAGTTGGAGTGTAAGACATTGGATATGACTATGCCTTCCTCATAAATTACCAAATCACCATTCCAAACATCCCCCTTAAACATGTTTTTACCATTTTCTCCACCTCATTGGTGTTCCCTTTGTGAGTTATAGTGTAAGACCAAACCTGGCCTTTCTCAGAAGATTTTCCAATACCCAAGTTACAATGAAACTAGATGTGTCAAATTTGAGATAAGTCTTGATTGATTATGATTTACAAATCATTTACATGTTTCCCATCTTGATATAGTATGTTTTATACTTAGTTCATTGATATTTCACTTTTATCTTCTTATTTTATGATTGAATATAAGAATACAACCATTTTTATTAAATTTTTCATACTTCTTAGCTTGAATTAGTGTGATCAATTTAAGTTCATTTTCTAAATTTTGTTTCTCTTTTATACTTCTCAATGTGATTTAATATGATTGATTGACTTAATTTTTTTGTTTTTATATCATTTCTATTTCATGTGGTCTCTATTTTATTATATTAATTTCATTCTTCCCAATATGATATAGTGTGATTTTACTTATTTTAATTTAGTGCCAATCTTTTTTTCATGGTTTCACAAAATTTTTGTTATCTCTTTTTACCATTTTTGGTTTATTATACTTAGTCATATTTTGTTATTACAAATTTACCATCATGATATAATGTGTAGTCCATTTATTTATGATTAATTATAATTTTTGAAATTCTTTTTTCCCTTTTTATTTTTAACTATGCATGTGTATCACATAATGCTAGAAAAGAAAACACTCGACATATATTTCCCATAACATATACAACAAAATCAAAATATATATGCTAGAAATAAATATGTCTATGCATCATAAAAATAACCAAATACAACTCATGAGATCAAATCCAATTATCAAAATCAATATCTATGTATACCATGTATTTTATATAATACAATGCTACAAAATACAAAATACATAGCTCCAGCTCTATAGCTAGGCTCCATCATGCCTATCATGTGGCCTAGCCACACTATCCATAGATGTCTAGGATTGTCCCCTCTACATGGTGTGCTGTAATGAGGAAGTTCAAGATCTCAATAATTTTACTTATCCTTACAGGTTGGCCACTTAGGCTTGTACCTATCTAAGCTAGACTATTGTATCCATGTATGTGACTCTCCTAAGCCAAGGCCTACTAGGCCTATGCCTCTCCTAATCATACCCCTACTAGTGGCTACAATTCATTCTTGCATTTTTGTAGTTGCCTCATAGCCTCCCCCACCAGTCTAAACTAACCTACCTTAGCTAGGGTAGATGGTACCATAGGATCATCTAGTATGGTGGGGTTATATGGTGCTAGCACTTTGTCTAAAATATCATGGTTCATAACCATGACTAGGGATCCCCACCTGACCTCCTCTATTGTAGGATATGTAAAACCAAAACCAAATAGATATCATATCACATATACATCTCAAAATATATCTATATAATATAATCACATGCAACTATTATCCTACATAAAAAATAAAAATTATAACATTTCTTACCAATCTTGGTGTCATGAACCATTGTCTCCCCATCTACTCGTATGTTAAGCATAATCTCTCCATATGCTCATCTCCTAAGCACTTCATCTATTGAAAACCTCCATATCAATATGAAGCTAGGAGTCACCACTCATGCATGTTGTGATCATCTCCTTAGAGATGCCTCTATCAACCAGCTCTAACCTAGGTCTATTGTTAGGTCATCCTATGTAGCTACCCTAATCTATACCCACTCTCACTAGTGGTGCCTCCATTTGTGGTGTGTTAAATGTGGTCACTTATACCCTTGCTATGATGCCTATTATAGCACTTGCTACACCCATAAATCTAGATCCATATCCTTTCCTCCTCTAACTACTAGATGTCATGCTCAACCAGTATATGGTATCACACACCACAGCTTGATCATTGGTATCTCAATCAATGTTCCTCCTCTTCCTCTCCATTTCATCTCTCTAGCATGTCATGCCAAAAAAGTAGATACTACTAGAGGATCCACTAAGTGGGGAAGTCCAAACTATCCTGACAAGCATATTACTAGTTATGGATCTACCCAACAAATATAGTGGCCAATGATCTATACTCGAGCCAACTGTAGTACTATGGTCTCCCAACTAGGACAAATAGTAGTAATATGTTTTTATGGCTGCCACATGATCTCCCCTAATGTGATCATTTAAAACACTAACACATGGGACACAACCCTTGATACTTGGTCTTTCCTCCATCTATTAACTTGAGGTAACTTATCATCAACCACATGGGGCAACCCAGCTAGATGATACATAAAAAACTTCTCATATATCTATGTAGTAAGAAAAAACATTGTTCATATGGTATTATACTCTCTAAACATCATCCCATATATATAATGCATGAGATAGACCTAAATGATAGACCCAAAATCATATAGATCCCCCTGATCCAAAATGGACTAACATAAGGCTATTGCATATAGTGGTACCTTGCCATCCAACTTGTAACATAATACTCATGCTATCACAAGTTTGATCATGGCCTTTCAAATGTCCATAATCTATATAATATACACATTGAATAAAATGACCTCAAACTTATGTATATCCTATCTAAGCATGTCACCCACATGGGTAGTTCTCATCTATTCTCTAAATCATCCAATGTCCCTATGATCATTGATGTCCCTCCTTTCGGTAGTCTAGAAAATGCATGGACATCTTCCAGTGTGATACCTACCTCTATGGTATCCCTATCCACCACACATCAAAAAGTGTTGATCAACCATTCCCATGATCTAAGGAACATGAAAATGAGATCAACACTTAGTGGTATGCACCTCATCTCCATGATACTTCCTAGGCCTAATGTAACTAGTCTCACTCTATCCATGTCTATCAACCACTCTAGAAAATCAGGTAGCCATGATGCATTGATAAATCACCAATAATTCTCACATATATAATAAATATAAAATAATAAAGGATGTATCAAATCTCCATATCATTAATAATTAAAATACACTCTTAAATTTTTTAAAAAACTTAACTAGTTTGATTTAGTTTTTCTATATTCTACAGAATCAATCTATTCAATACTAAATCAACTCTATGTTTTATTTAGGATACTAAATTATCCATATAAAAATTTATAATATATTTTACCTATTATACTACATTGGACACTTTAGAAACAAGTAGGTTGGCCCACTTCTATGTAGTCGCCCCCTCCCTTAACGAACTAAATCAGCCTACTACTACATAGTCAACTTATTGGTTCTCTTTCCCCTTGTAGACTAAATCAACCTGGTCAACTCTTTTCATCCACATTGATGAATTTTTGACCAATTAACATAAATTACTTGAGTATTTATTGGTCTGAATCCTTCCTACCAATACCTTATTTTACCCCTAGTGTCCCTAAAAATTTCCCAGGGTTCATTCCAGTGCTTAAATTTTGTCTGCCAATCAATTTTCTATAATTCACTCAATTTAAAATAAAAATATTCAAAATTTTGAAATTTTTAGTTGCTTACTTGTGCTACACTCCTTGTAGCTACTATGTTCCTCCCCATCTTAGCTGTCATCTCCTCACCATATTAGATCTCTAGTTTCCCACTAGGTCTCTCATAGCTCTAATTTTTGACATTAATAAAAATACCAAATGAGTTGTTTTTCACCCTATTTATATTTAATATTAAAAACTATTTATCTTTTAAATATTTATCATTATATTTCTTATTTTGATCATATCTTTATCTCTACTAGCTCTTTTTCCAAACCGTAAAATGTTTAAGAATCCTGAAATCGTAGATAATTTTTTTCACCTATTATATGTCTATGCTACTTTTTTTTGATTTTTTTCTTTTTCACTAATCTCTATAGGTTTTCCCAATGTTATTTAAATTGGACACCTTCCATTTATTTCATATACTTCTTTATCTACAACACTAAGGTAAGTAAAGGTATGCATTTTTCAATTCTGTTCTTTTATTTATCTTATTTGCTCCTTACTACACTTTATTTAGCTTTAGTATTATATGTTTCTATGTTATTTTTACCAAAGCACCATCCCATGTTGAACCTATGTGACATGTGATGAGATTTGAATGGGGTATATGTATACACATAATATTTTTAAACTTTATCAATTATTGATGCTTTCTATCTTGTGGGAACCCATCAAGTCTTAATTTCTCTTAGTGCATGCCTTAAAGGGTGCACTAGGAAAGGGGTGCATAAATCATTGGTGATTCACATTATTTTTTTCCCTTATTACCACTTTCTATCTACACACCAACTCCTAAGAACATTTCCCTAAGCTTTACCTCCTATTTTTCACCCTCTTCTAGTCATTTTCCACCTTCATTAGCCCTTTCCTAGCTTAAAATCCTTTTTGATGGTTTACATTACACTATTATCCCCATTGAAATTGTACTCTAATTGATAAAACTTATTAGGGTCTAGGTCAACTAGGGGCTAACCTAGACCAAAACCTAATTTATTTTTGTCAAAAATGATACTAGGTCAACTAGATCAACCTTATTGGCATAAACTTTTAGAAAGGATTAAGGTTATATCCACCTATATAAACACATTAATATCATCATTTGTAAGAGAAGAGAAAAAGAAGAGATATATCTTACTCTTATACTTATTCACAATTCTACTTGAGGATCATAGCTTAGGGTTTCATACTTTCTTTTGAGATATGGATCTTGTCTTGTGGAGAAATCTTTAGGATGCATTGATAGGTTGTGTAGCCTAGAGATAATTTATCCTTGTCATCCTTACATACCAAAATAACCTATTTTAGAAAACCTTGGGTGAGGGAGATATTGAGGCTCAGAAGGTTCATCTTCAAAGGTAAATATTCCTAACTTTGTTTCTCCTTTATAAGAGTAGATAGATATGCATTTTTACTTCTCTCCAATAAATTAGGATTATATATACATTGACATGAGTATATGTGTCTATGCATGTTTACTTTTCATGTTTATTACTCCCATTTTGTGCCACAAGATTTTGTGAATGCTAAATTATATTTTTATTTACTTGTTATTAGTTTAATGAATATTAAAACATAAGACTTAGTTAGGGTTATTGCATAGTTTTACTTGATTGGAGGCTTTGAAAGCCTCCCTAGTGAATTTATTGTTGTAAGAAAACTCTTGGTTAGGTCTATCAGATCTATATTATTCATGACCCTAAATATATAATGTATCTACAATCAAAAGTGTAAGTAGGATTTATCTTTTTTGAGCTAGGATTGATTTATAGATCTATTGCATTTCCCATTACATACATTCTAGTGAACCTGACCCAATCGACCCAGTATCATTATTAACAAAATCAAATTAGTTTATGGTCTAGGTCGACCAAGGGATGACCTATAACCTAATAAGTTTTATCAATTAGAATATAAGATTTATGGGGTCGATAGTGTAATGCAAATTGTCAAAAAGGGTTGTAGGCTAGGGAAGGGATAATGAGGATACCAAATGACTAGAAGAGGGTGTAAAAGAGGAGGAAAATATTAGGGAATTTTTTTTAAAGAGATGGTTGGATTGATAACAAGTGGTAATAAGGGACAAAAATATTATGAAGCACCAATGGTTTTCCCACCCTTTCCTGGTGTACCCTTTAAGGTGTACACTCAGAGAGATTGAGACTTGAGGGGTTCATACAAGATAAAAAGTGACAGTAATTGATAAAGTTTGAAAATATTATATGTATAAAAAATTTCTCTTTGGCTATATGCCACTTATTTTTATAGTATGTATGCTTTGGACATGTGCACATGTCCTTGTGTGTGCCTTATTGATTGTGTATGAAAAAATTTAAACATGTTCTTATATGTAGATGTAAGACAACGTGCTTGTTGTTTATGTATGTGGACATTTTAACATGTCTTACTTTATAAAATTTAATTACATGTTCCCATATCCCTTGTATTGTGGACCCTTCACCTACTTTATGTTCCTCATGTGTGTTATATGTATGCTTTTTTGTATGCCTCATGGACATGACACTTGTCTCTTACTTATTACACACTCTAGTTTTAGATCCCATGAGGGACTTCATGCATCTCCCCTTCCTACTTGGGTGTCTTGATGGTCATCGTTCCCCATCCCCTAAATAACTACATAGTTATTACTTAGATTTGATGTTACATACATTTTTATATCTATCTTGACACCCTTATGAATGATAGACATAACATACATCACACATTACAAACTTATACTTAAATTATCATACAATATGATGTTATGTATGCACATTATATTAGATTATTACCTAGATAACATATATGCTCCAGCTAACACACATATTGTAGAGCCTTTTATTTTAAGGGTAGTTCTTTCACATGTTCAAAACCTATATTCAAAAGAGTGGGCATTCACATAGGTTTGTCACAGAGATCATGCTACCAAAATGCACTCACAATACATTTTTAACACACAAGATCAAATTATAAAAATCATATTGAGGTAAACACAGTGGAAAAATAGTAACACAAAGATCAATATAGTTTCAAAAAAATTAGAGTAGACATACACTAGTGCCCAAATTGGGATACTAGTACCACATGGAACTACTGTCTAAGATATGGTGCTATTGTCTAGTAGCCTTAGTTTTAAAAAATTATAGATTGGTCCAAAAATTATAGTAGGTACAACCTAGGTTTTCATAGGTTAAGTTACATATTTATTTAACCTTTTAGGGTTTTTAATGAAAATCCTATGTTTAGATTAAAGGGTTGAGATGCCTAAATTAGTTAAATAAATATACAATACTTAAGCACTAATTTTTTATGATTTTGACCTTGTTTAAATTTTTAACAATAGAAATAAATATGTATAAATAGAGACTTATCTGAACACTGATTGTCATAAATGATCTGGGTTCCAAAAATTGAGATCTAGGTAGTATTCTATGTCATCAACATGATTATGATGTTCATCTGCTCATTGGACAATAATACCCATTTTGGACAGTAGTGCCATCTATGTGTAGTGTCCTCAATATGATGTTAATGTCCCCATTGTAGGAATATTCTTATTTTTTAGGAGTACCTATGCCTATGTTTGTATGTCCTATTCCTACATGACCAAAACCTATAGCTTTGTATTATGCCTGAAAAACTTGATTCAAGGTGCAAACCCTAATCTCCTTGTAAGTATGGCATGGGAAATAATTTTATGTGTTATTAGGATGGACTATACATCCTCAACACCCCATTTTATAGGGATTTGCCTACATACTAATACTATGAAGAGGGATTAAGACTGATGTAGTTCTCCCACCTAATGCTTGATATATGTGCAAGTAAATTCTATAATGAGAGTGGCCTTGGATGCCTTGAATATTATTAAGCTTTGAAATGCTTAAAAACTAGGATTAGGGATACTGTAGATGGTAGTATGTAGAAGTAGGGTCGAATAGGGTTCAAATACCTTGATTTTTCTTAACTTTATCTTTTATTTGAATAACTTTTGCATATATTTGCCATCTAGTAAATAAAGTAGATTAGACTTGTATTTATAGGGTTTTATTGCTTATGTAGATAATAAAATGAAATTAGGATGACCTTAGAAGGGGCACACATTAGAAAAATTATCCATTGGGAAGAGTTAGGGCTAGTGATAATAGCACCTAGTTAGGGACACTAGTGCCATGTGGCTGTAGTGTCCCAAATGTGTTTCTAATGTCCTTTTTGCAGATAATTGAGCAAGTTGGATTAGGGTCTATAATGATATATATGGGGCTATGTTTTGACTAGCTATAGGTGACTATGGTCTATTAAATAACTAGAAAAGTAAGTATAATGCTCAAGGATAGGTCTATGGTTAGCCTAGGGATAGGTTAACTCAAGTGACACTCTTAGCATCTAATTACCACTTTTAGGTGATTACATAAATTTACTAGTTTTGCTTAGTTTAGCTTAGATTCATAATAGTTTACTCATATTAGGGGCATCATGCATGACATGACCATTCCCATATTCAATTTAGACATTTAGATAATTATTATAACTCAATCCATAATCTATATGACCAGATATTAGATTTAGGGACATGTGCATGGTGTATACACTTAGTTTTGGCCACTTTCATTCCTAAACCAACATTCAGTTCAATTTCTAGAAAATGACATATTTTAAGCCTAGAAATCACCTGAATTTCCCAAATTCATCCATGTAATGGATTTAATTGCCTAGAAACATGATGAGGCTAGCTTATTTGGTGTATTATCTTGTATGCATCACTAACCTAGTTTAGTTCTAACCCTAGACAAATTACCACCTAATAATTTGACACTTTTTGGCATGTTAATCTATTAATTCATGATATTTAAATCAATTTCCAAAAGATAAAAAACAATAAGCAAGACTAATTATATTATAAATCCTAATCAACTTGCCTTATCAAAAATTCTAAATAAAATTAGTGAATTTAATTTAATAAAAAAGGAATTTTAGCTGAAAATGAAGTTAAAAAGTCAAATCAGCGAATAAAGTATTTATTATGTCAGAAATATTCAAAAATATGACTCACACCTCACATGTATAGCATTGTTCCAGTTGTTAAGGTTTGGCATTGATGTCAAAGGTTCTTGAGAAGGTCTTCATGAGGTCATTGAAGAGTGTATCTATGTGAGAGGTTGTTTGGAATTGTGTGATCATGAAAGAGAAGTGTTAATAATTTCACAAGTTTTTCAAGGTCAATTTTCAAGTTTCAAGTACTTAAGAAGCCTAGTCATGGCACTAGTCATAGCATGAAGAGACCTTGTGAAAATGTATGAGTATGATGGATTGGTGAGATGAGTGTACATAAGCATGAATGGATGTATAAGGGTGATTGAGAATGAATTTGAGGTATTGGAGCACTCATGAGAGTCTTAGAGTGAGCCTAAAGGAGGTAGTATCTATAGATCAAGTATGCAACTAGGCCACTTCTAGACCCTGCTTGGCCTAATGAGGCATCATGATCTATTGTAAATGTATATGAAGGATGTTGATCGCTATTTAATTATGATATAGTTTTATTGAGTATTTGAGTGAGGTGGAGAGCACATGAAAATAAGCATGAAGGTTAGTGTCAAGGTTTAATGTGATTTAGAGGTCAAGGTCTAAAGAGAAAAGAGAGAGAAAGTGTGGCTTAATGAGAGGTCATGATTAGTTTTTAAGACAAGTTTGAATATTTGAGCATGTAAAAAGGTATAATATATTTTTTCAATCATTTTCATAAAGTTTTAGGTCATTATTTATAATAAAAGGCATGAAAAGTGGTTTTAAGGTCTCTCGAGTACACAAAATGAAGGCATGCAAACTCAAAAAGGACTTTCATGTATTCATTGGCATGTGTAACCTCTGCATTGGAACCTAATATATTAAGTATATATGGGTAATGGTCATAGATAATAACTATAGGAATTGGTTTTGGATTTAAGGGGCAATCCTTTATGAACAATCGTTAACACCAAAACCTATGTTAAACCTCTCTAAAACCCTAACAAGGACCCGATGTGAAATATATTGTTAAAAAAAGCATAGAATTGTCTAAAAAAATATAAAAAATATTTTATGTTGTATTAAACTTTCCCATGCACCTCCAAGTGTGATTGAGTTGTCAGGGGTATGAGTAAATCCTATCAAAAAGTACACATTTCTAAGAGATTTTATAGCAGTCAGATTTGACCAAGTCAAAGCTTAAAATCATTGGAGGATGCAAATTGAGACTCATGTTTCATATTAATGAAGGTTTATGTAAAAAATATATCCCTAAATTTTTCTAAATTGATCATCCAAGTTAGCCAGTCGTTAATAAGCCTAATAGTGGAAATAATGAGAAACCCAAGCAGTAGTGAGAAGATGATTAGGAATGTGTTATCATGAAATAGTGATGAAACCAAATGAATGGAGATGTTTTTTATGAATTTTAAGACATGATAATGTTTGGTATAAGTTTTTTAGGTTAGTGTTTATATTGAAAAAGTTACTCACAAGCTGACTTGTCTGGTTCAAATGAGACATCGTGATATAAGGTTATGAGATTGGTTTGCAAGACCAATATTTCCATATGATGATATTATATTTATATTTTATAATGGTAAAATGGTATAATAAGATCATATACATGCATAAAAATTAATTTAAGGTGTCTATATAGGTGTTGGAGGTCTGAGTCACCATGACTAGTCTTTGAGGAAAACTGACAGTTTTGAGTACACAAGTTGCAAGAGTGTTTTGAGTCCTTTTGCCTAGTATAATGAAGTATAATGAACTTGGTGAAGTTTTTTAGGTATTTGAGGTTATATTTATATGATTTATAATCATTTTTGTGTGGATAAACATTGTTTTATCTTCATTTTTTCAAGACAAACCTTTTTATGTGTGAGAAGGCTTAATGTAAATAGTCTTAATGGCATGCTTCAAGTGGTGATTAGAGATAAAAGTGTCATGGAAATAAGAGATTATTATGGGTATTTTTGAGTGTAATATTAATTTTTTCTACTATTTTTGAATTTTAAAAGTGTTCCAATGAGATCAAAAGGTAATGTGCACTAATGAAGGCCTAATTGAATTAGGTCTCCTTAAGGCCTAAAAGAGGTTTTGGTCTTTTATGTTATAACCAACCTATTATAATGATTTATTAATTTAATAAATGTATTATAAGACAAATTTTAAGTTTATTTAATGTGTACAAGTTTATGTGGCTGAAAAATAGGTGTGTGAGTTGGATGATTGTATAAGAATAAGGCCTAATTGACTAGTTAGTGAGATTGAGAGTGCAAGCAAAGGAAATAACACTTTGAGGAGATAAAGGAGGTATTTTAAACCATAATAGGATTTTATATAAGTTATAATGAATATATAATACGGGTAATATATAGTAATATCAAGGTTAGATGACCTAATCAGTCTTAAAGAGATCTAATTGAGCGAAGAGGCCTAGAAGGTAGCTTGAGAGGGATAAGAGTGTGAAGAGATGAAGAGGTGGTTATCATCAATTGACTGAGAAAAAAGGTAATCTAAATGTGATAAATAAAATCAAATAAATGAGATTGTGATAAGTCATCTATGGGGTTGGTGCCTCCTTGCAAGTGGGTACTTAGCATGTTGGGGTTGGTGCTCCATGTGAATTTAGTGCTTCACTAAAACTTGGTTTTTTTATTAGAGGACTATAGTCCATTTGAAGAGATCATTAAGTTTTCTTCCCCTTGAGGGTTTCCCACTCAAATAATTATTCTATGTGTTATGGTTTTATCTCATGATCATATAAATGGTTCTTAATGTGTTATTAATTCACTATATTGCTTTGATGGTTCATGAATGATAAAGTAAAAGTTGTAAAAGCTTTTGAAGAATAATTCAATCCCCATCAGTCATTGTGCTTCCAACATCAAAAATATCTAAAAGTGAGTTTTCATGCTTCATAAATATTTTAAATTGAGGTGTTAAGATTTTATGAGTGCCTTAAACCCTCCTAGATTTAGTCCAACTTAACCAAGGTTAATTTAAACTCAACACAAGTTAGAATTTAACCCAACCTACCTAAGGTTAGATTTAGTTATTTGAGATATAAATACAAGTTCCCATGCCATTAATAAATAATATTTTATGTGTAAGTTTAATCTGCTAGAATACCTTCTTGAAGCTTTTGAGGATAGTGTTATTATGCCAAAGTTATGTCAAGCTTCACACCAAGCCACAAGTGACTATTGAAGAGATGCTACCATCATAGAAGACCATTGATAAAATATTAAAATCATGATAGGCCGAGCATGAACATTTTTATGCCAATAATTAAGCATCATATATGACAAGGGAGGTAAAAAAATTATATTGTCTTCATCTCTATTTTGTGCTCTTACTTATTCTGTTATGTCCCCCTTAGTTCTTAGAAAAGAGGATTTAGTCTTAGTGAGTTGTTTTTCTTAATGTTTTATCATTTGGACTAAAAAAAGACTAATATACATATTTTTTCCTCTTTAAACTCCTAAGGTACATGATGGGACACGTAGTGGGACCAAACATATTATATGGCCAAGGAGATTAATATGCTAGTTTTAGTTTTTATAATTAATGCATTAAAATCTTCAAGTTTCAAGTTTTATGTTAGAATTTTATGTCTTTTTTAACAAGGTTAAAAGGATCGATGCCAATTTTATAGATCAACATTAATTTTAGGAATAAACCATAATATATGCATAAAAAATAGATCAAGGTAGGTGTTATCATTTTAAACATGCACATGTGGATGTTTTTCCATGTAGGGATGTTTTACAATAGGGTACTAAGTAAAAATGCCTTATGCAAGGTGTAAGAGTGTTTGATGCTGGGCATGAAAGTGTTATCAGTCACCTATGTGCACTGAACATTGGTTATATTATCTGAATGAGGGAAATTTCCCTAAGGTATGGGACCCTTATGCTCTTTGGGATGAACCTCTAGAGTAGGCTAGATTCCTTCTATTCTAACTAAACTTATATTAAGATCAACACACAAACCTAAAGAGTAGTAAGGTAAATATACCATTTATATAAACCTAAGAGTTTTGAGGCAAAGGTGAGGGATAAGGTAAGAGATTTCTTGAAAATAAAAAGGTGATAGATCAAGAATAGAGTGAGTGCTCCTAATTCCATGAACACACTATAAATCCTTAAGAATAATATGTTATCACATAGACTCCACCAAGGCCACTCTAAATGCATAATAATTTTTCATAGAGGTGTAGGAATGTAGTGTGACACTAAGAGGGATGACAAATTATCCATAAATAATGTCTACATAGGCATGAGTACACACAATATATGACCTAAAAGTGAGTTCTTACTTCTATGCAGAAGTGCCATGAATGGAAAATGATGAGAGGGGAGAACATAACCCATAAACATGTAAGAATAATAGTGGGAAGTGAACTTAATTATCATTAACTTGTAAGATTTATCCATTAGAAGTACTCTTGAAGGGAAAATTTTAGTAGCATGAGGTTGTCAAAAATGTGTCAACCCTTTTTACAATGAAGAACAAGGATTTAAGCCTTTTTAAAACTAATGCCCCACTTGGGTTGGTAGATATAAATTCTAATTATATTACGGTTCCATGCCCATACTTTTTAAATTTTATCTAGTGATTTGGATTTAGAAGTTTTTGGTGAGGTTCTTTTTGGATCCATGTGTGTGTCTGAGAGTGGAAGATGCTTAGAAAATTCAAAGGGGTGACATGTACTCATAATTTAATATTTGACCACAAATTATATATTTATTTATCCTAATAAGGATTCAAATGTTATTCAAATACTTTTCCAACTACCTCTTTATACCTTGCCATCACTTGTCAATCACTATATAGGCCTCCCCTAAACTACCATGTCATTAATTTACACTTGGGATCCATGTTAGTCTATGAATTAATATGTGTATAGCATATATTACAGTCTATGATTTATGAGATCATATAAATTAAAATCTATGATATGGTATGATACTTTATCCTAAAGGTATAGGGACCCTTTAAATAGGAAGGCACATGAAGTTGGAAGGACATAGGTACACTCCTTATAATTTAGAACTACTTCTTATGCACCTCTGCGTCCACTATCTAAAGGATGGGGCTATTCCTTCTTGAACTTGTGTGTCACTTGGCTTGTGTAACTAAGGATCCTACATGGGATGAGCATCAAGAATGCTTAGTGGGTATGAATCATCACTTAGTTAATGCACATATTTATACTGACTACTTTAGGAGTGGTTACATATAAGAATCATCTACACATGGTTTGATTTTTAATAATTTGACACCTTAAAAGTGTGTAAATATTCTGTAGGATATTTTTGAGTTCTGAGTAGGCTAGGGGTGACTTAGAAAGTCAACACTTATGGTGACTTTTGTGGGCCATTTTCCTTCTAAGTGGGAATCTAGTAGCATTTGAAGAAATCTGTTAGGTAGAGATTCTTTTAAAATTTTGGTCCTTTCACTTGTGAATGCACTAGCTATATATCCTTAGTTTTTGAGTGAATTGAGACCTTCCTAGTAAAAGTAAGAATTGTGCCAAAGGAACCTAGAGGAAAGAGATTTAAGTTAAGAGAAACATTGTGCATAATCACTTAGAGGAATTAAAACTATTTTAAAATAAGGTGTGTAAGGCACTTAGGGAAATTAAAAACATATAATCTACCTATTTAAAATTTAGACAAGAATTAGTGGAGATAGTGTTTGAGATAGATCCTATTGACTAGGATAGGTAGTTCCTCCTCACTCAATTTATCAAGTTGAAAAGCATTGGATTGCTTACATCTAGTTATAGCATATGAACCACTCCATATTGCATCAAACTTAGTATGCATTCTATATTTAGCTCTATTTTCATCCCACTTGAGCACTAAATCTCCTTTGAAATTTATATTATCAGCCCTCTTATCAAAAATTCTCTTTGTATGGGCCTATTAGAGCTCCATGGTGTACACAACCTGTGCTCTAGTCTCTTTGAGATCTATAAACTCTACTAACCATACTATGAGGGGATCATTTTTGAGCAATTACAATTGATGGGTGATTTATAATGAAGGAAATTTTAGAGATGTGGGTAATCTAGCCTCCCTTCCATAGACTAACATGAAGGGTTAATTTCCCAACACTCTCTTGGGTGTGACTCGATCAGCCCAAAAGGTAATTATGAGCTTAAATATGACAAGATCCCTAATTATATTCCATGGTATTATTTATGATCTGAATCAAATTATTATTCATGGATTTAGCCAGACCATTACCTTGAGGGTAATAATTTGATGAGATGCTCAAATAGATGTTATGTTTGACAACCCATTCATTGATCCTAGTTCTAAGGAAAGCCAACACATTATCAAAGATAATGGTGGTTGGGACACTAAATCTTATTACATTACCTTCATAGAAGCTTAGGATGGATGTCTCATTAGCCTCCTTGAGTGCTCATGCTTCCATTTAACTTGTGAAATAGTCTGTGGTCATGAGAATCCATTTATGTCCATCATTTGATAGTAGGTTAATCATGCCTATGAAATCTAGGCCCCATTATGCAAAGGGTTGATCAACTTATATTGGGCATAATGGTAAGGATGCTAGCCTTTGTTTTCCTATGAATAAGGCACATTTCTTACAATTTTACACATGTATGTGTGCATATTTGAATAGAGTTGGCCAATAATAGCTAGCTCACATGATTTTTGCCATAGTGGTCTTGGGTGAATAGTGGCCTCCTACAGGGCTATCATGGAATTATTTAAGTATTCTACTTGATTTGATTTCATGTACCTCAAAAGGATTCCATTAGTATTCCTTTAGAAAAGTGCACTACTGATAAGTACATATGGAATGAACTGTAACCTGAAATGCATGTGCTCGGCTTTATTTAAGCCAAAAGGTTATGAGCCAATTTAAAGGAAGGTCATCATATTATATGTCCAGTCTATTTTAGTTTCTTAGCCTATTGGTTCCTTTTCATGTGACATCAAGACTGTCTTATCTCCAAAATTTTCTACTTCATCCAATTATTTGTAGAGTCCCTTTCCATGCACTAGCTTGGTGACCTGGATTCTTCATCATACTCCACATTTATGACCCAACCAACCCTTTTTTCACTGATGTCTTTACTGATTAGAAACTCCTTAATGCCTACATGTACAACCATGAGTTAGATTTTTTTTTTGGAGAGTATATGCTTGAACTTCTTGAGCACTCTCAAAATTATGAGGATGTGTTTCTCCATGAAGCTATATTGTAGTTCATAATATTTTAGTGTATGGATGAAGAAGGCAATCAATTACTCAAAATGATCATTATTTTGCTACGTAAGGATAAATGAGATGCCTTCAATCCTATCAAATGCATAAAGGATAAAATTCTTGCTATAATCTAGATTGATCAATGTAGGATCTTACATAATGGCATGCTTGATGGTTTCAAAACTTCCCTACCTTCATGAGTCTAGTTAAATGTAACATTCTTCTCCAGCATCATAGTGAGGGGTCTAGTTAGGGTGGTGAAATCAAGCATGAATATTATGATAAAGATAATCCTTCTTAAGAAGCTCTGGAGACTCTCCTTGTGACTTGGGAGAGAGAGATGAGATAGACTTGACTCACTCTAGATTAATTATGAGTCCCTATTTAGAAACAACGTGGCCTAGTAGAGTGCCTTCATGAACTAAAAATATAGACTTGTTAGGGTTTGAATATATTTCAAACTCATGACACCTTTCAAAGACTTATTAAAGATGGCTTAAATTATCTTTTACATGCTTGGAAAAGATAATTATGTCATCAAGGTAAACCAAAATGAGCTTGTTGATAAGTTCCTTAAATGTTATATTCATGGCTCTTTAAAAGGTCATTCCTATGTTTATCAAATTGAATGGTATCCATTAGTATGTGAAGGTTACCTAATTAGTGGTGAATGTTGTTTTGTAATGATTGCACTCTTGCACTAGAATCTAGCTATAGCCTGAGTCACCATCCAACAAAGAGAATCTTTCTACACCTATGACAATTTGTAAGATCTTCTCTATTGATGGGAGGGGATAGTGGTATTTGAGGGAAGATTTGTTTGGGTATTTAAAGTCCACATAGATAGATTTATCCATTATTTTTTTAACTAGGACTAGGTTGGTGACCCATGAGGAGTGCTCAATTAGAAGTATTATACTAGCTTAAATGAGATTTAAGAGATCATTTCTCAACAAAGGCTCAATATTTGGATTGACCAACCTCTGATTCTAGTATATTGGCTATACATTAGGGTTGATCTCAATTATGTGTTGTGCTAAGCCTATATCAAAGCCCCTAAGGTCCTTATAGCTTGATGCAAAGATATCATCATATCTCCTTTTGAGTTTAATGAAGCTCTTAATTTCTAGTGGGTAGCATACCTTATTAAAGTTTATTGTCTTTCCTTCTAAAATGGTTACCTATGTAGAGATATCCTCTTTTGATGTCATGATTTTCTTTTTCCCTTTGAATTGGTTGTTAGAATTGAATATGCTTTCTAGGGTGACTAGCCCTTTTGGTAACTTGTTTCTATTTAATCAAATGACATTACCTTTATATTGGGCTTATATCTGTACTTGGTTCTTGGTGTAGAAATATAAATAATCTTTTAGGAAACTGATGATCTATTCATTGCTCTCAAATACCTACCAATTCTTTATATTGTCAAGAATTTATGGTCTAATCATGAGTTTGACAAGTTGCTCAAACTCCTTCATTATATTGCATGGGATGTCATATTGTGCACCCATAATTATGAGTCTATCTATGTCATTATTCTATGATCTTGGTATGTAAATGATATTTAATGCATCAAAACATTCAATCATATCCCATACTCTATGCTTGTAATATTTCATCAAGCCATCTTTGGTCATGCTTTGAGACCTAACTTGGTTAACAACCAATTCATTATCACCCAATGCCTGTAGTGTCTTGATTCCTTTTTTTGGATGCCTTGGAATAGTGCCTCATATTCTATAGAATTGTTTGTGTAAATGAACTATAATATGAAGGCATGGAAATATTTTTCCTTTTGAGGGGAGACTAACATCACACCAGCTCCAATGCCATTTTTACCTTGATAACCATCAAAATAAAATTGCCACATATCATTAGGGTTCTCTTGCACCTTATAATCTTAGATAAAATGGGATCCTCCTCTAAGATATAATATGTACCCAACCCTATCTCATTTTCATTGTCATATGGATTGCACTCAAAATGTTTACATGCCCATTCATCTAATAAATCATCTAGGTTCTCTTCAAGCAGTGTTGTGGCTTCATGGAGATTTAGATTATCCTCTTGATCAAAAATTATGTAGTTTAATTAAATTAGGCTATAATATTATGGTTCAACATGAATTTTTAAGATATGTTTAACCTTGATGGTCACTTTAGTCCCATACTTGGTTATAAGTACCAATCTATAGATAAATACCCACCCATATTTATCATGAAGTATTGGGAGAGGAAAATGGAAAAGTAGGGAGGTAAGTTGATGATCATGATATCCTACATAGTTAAGAGACTTGGGAATGCATGTAGTATAAGATTAAAATATTTGATGATTCTCATAGTTTTGACTATTGTGCCATTGAGCTGGACCACTCCTTTTGAAATAAGGGAATACACAATTTTGAGTGTATCTATGATCTTATTTAGCATCACCAAGCTCCTTATACTTTAGTCAATCATGTAGTTGTGTATTAGTTGTTGGCCAATGATCAAGGAGATTTATGATGGGGGTGGATTGGTAATACTTCACACTTGTGCTTCCCCTAATTTATGTTGGCATAGAATCATAGAGATAAAATACATAAGTTGGGATGTCTTACACTCCTGAAATACTTTTAGAGTGTCTTATAGTAAATTAATTTAAGATAAAATAGTAAGATAATCCCACATGATTACATTAAGGCTCATCTTCTTCATTTATTTTACTATGTTTAAGGTAATCTAAGATCCCTTTCACTATGTCTTTCAGATAATAACCTCTTCCCGTATCTATGTACTAGTCTGAGATGGCCCTTATCTTTACACAACCTATTTCATGTGCACTATAGGTTACATACACACCTTAGATTGTGTACCTATGTGAGTGGTATAAGTTGTTAAAGATGAGGGAATTGAAGTTGGAATTGCCTCCTCTATTTCTCTTCTTTTAAATCTTGTATTTAAAGTAATTAGGGTTCTTACCCTACTTAGTACACCATTATAATTTATGTAATTGAAGTCATCTTCTTTCCAATTGATGAGAGTAGCCCCATTTTATTATTTCACTAGTACTTGAGTCTCTCCATGTGGAGCCATGATTTTCATTTGATCTTGAGGATGCAATGTAATTTTCACCATGAACACTTGGTTCATGACCTAGTTCACACATGTAGCTTGATTATGTGATTGGTCATATGGAAAACACCATATGAGATCTTATGCAAGATTGTTTTGCACTAATACAAGGGATATAGAGGCATTAGTGACATCAAATTTCTATGTATAAGGTATTTTTTTATATGTGAGATGGTTTTGTGCTTGTGTACCACCTTGGTAAAGAGGTCTACTTGATTGGTATTGCTAAATGAAGGGTTGATGAGGTCTAGGGTACTACACTTGATACCTTTTGAGAGTGATAAGCTCATTCCCAAATATTTTTAGTCATATTTTAACCTCATTCAATTCATTAGGGGAAATAATAGATAAAGTTGGTGGGCTCACTGTGGTGGGGATAGGTGCTAACATAGGCTGTACATTTGGTTGGCTAGGAAGAGGCTCTATGAATAGAGGCATAGGGGGTCTAGGTGTAATTTTCCTAACTTGGATCAAATAATTTTTATGTGCACAAATTCATAGCCATTAGGTAGAAATCTACCTCCCATGGATTGAATCATCATAACTACATCAATATTAAGAGATTTTACAAATTATAAAAATGTAGTGTTGGGAGATGGCTTACACAAGGGTGGGCTCCTATCTCAGACTCTTTGAAAATTGAAGTTAAAATCAACCATCATTTTATGTAGGGCTCACTTTATAGTTGTGAGATGCTTTATTAGGGACAAGTGGTCACTCTGGTCCTCAAATTACTTACATAATTCATCCATGAGTTCATCTCTGTTATGAATAGAATTTTGTCTCAAGGCTTAGTACCATTTAAGGGCTTTGCCTTTAAAAGAAGAGGCAAGTAGCTTGACTATGACATTATCTTCAGTGACATAATATACTAAGAAGATATGATATCTTAAATATGATTCATAAGGGAAATTGCATTCTCAATAGTAAATTAGGATAAGATTTTGAAGGATGCAACTAAAATGTCATCATATTAGGAAAGAATCAATAGATTTCCTCCATTAAGAGGTATAAATAACTGAATTATCTACACAACCATAAATGGGATAGGGATTAATCTTCCTCTAGGTGTAGGGAACCTTCTAAATGGAGGTGTAGACTAAGTTATAAGAGATGAATGACTTGAACCATTACTTATTATAATAGGGGATGAAAATGCTCTTACTCTTCTTTTATAGAGTGTGTTAGAAGCTTAATGAAATGGAAATCAATACCCTTCATAGATGATCTTGTTTTTCTTGTCATGTAGATAAGGGGCTAATATTTATGAACCAAAAATACTTGGCGTCACCCAGTGATATTATTGAGTGTCTACTACACTTGTTATCTAAGGGTAGTAGTAATTCCTTAGACTTTTCTTCAAACTAGTCCCACCAAGCATGCTAAAAAATAATTGCCATTCAAAATGTGCACCCATGGATGTTTTACCACATAGGGATGTTTTACGATATGGCACTGAGCATGAATAACTTATGTAGGGTACAAGAGTTTTCAATGTTAGGCACATAAGTTTTGTCACTCACCTACATGTATTGAGAATCATTTATCTTATTGTAATGATGGGAATGTCCCCAAGGCATGAGATCCTTGTGATCCTTAGGATGAGCCTCCAAAGTAGGCCAAATTCCTTCTATTCTAAATACACCTAGCTTAAGACTAACATGCAAACCTAAAGAGAAGAAATGTAAATCTAACACTAATATAAACTTAATATTTTTGAGGGAAAAGGGTGAGAGAAGGTAAGAGAGTACTTGAAAATAAAAAAGTGATACATCAAGAATATAATGAGCACTCCTAATACTATGAACAAACTACAAATATTTAAGAATAAGACATTATCACATAAACTCCACTAATGCCACTCTAAATGGGTAAGTATTTCACATAGAGGCAAGAGAACATAGTGTGACACTGAGAGGGATGACAATTGATCCACATATAATGTCTAAACAAGCTTGAGTGTGCACATGATATGACCTAAAAGTGAGTTTTGAATTCTATGTAGAGGTGCCAAGAATGTACAATGATGAGAGGGGAAAACATAACCCAAAAACAAGGATCAAAAAACATAAATGACACATAGTGCATAATAATAATAGAGGGAAATGAACTTAATTCTCATAAAATTATAAGATTTAGCTAAAAAAATTACTCTTGGAGGGTAAATTTTAGTAGTGTGAGGTTTCCAAAAATGTGTCAAAACTTTTTATAATGAAGAATAAGGATTTTATAAGATTAAGCCATTTTAAAACTAATGTGCCACTTGGGGTGGTGGATATAACTTTTAATTCTATTGTGGTTCTACACCTATACTTCTTAAATTATATCTGGTGTTTCAAATTTAAAAGTTGGTGGCAGGGTTCTTTTTGGATCCATGTGCATGTCTAAAAGTGGAAGATTCTTGGAAAAGTTAGAGGTGGTGTATACTCATATTCTGATGTCTAATTATCATTTTTGAATTTACTTATCTAGACAAAGCTTTTTATGTCGTTCAACTACTTTTCCAACTACTTATTTATACCTTGTTACTGTGATCATAAGAATACAAGAAGGGAGGTTAGTAACATGTTATTTCAAGTAAGAAAACTCAATAAAAACACACTAACACTTAAACTCCAAGCCTAAAACTTAGGGAGAGATTAGTAACAAAATATAAATGAAATCACAACTAAAATGTAAAAAATAACAAATCCTTTACATTCCTTGAGATCTTCAAATGCTTTGTTGAGTGGCTTGCTTGGATTGTGCATCAAAGAGTCTTTGATAATGGAAGTTTATTGGTTCCTTCTCTCCTTGGAAGCATGGCTTGTGATATGGATTAATGTAGTTTGGCTCAATATTTTGGCATTATAACCTTAAATGCTAGGCATTTTTGCATTATAACACTTCTCTTCTACAGCTTTAAAGTCATTTATGCATGATAACTTTGTACCAAAATAGCTTAAAATTTATTAGGAAAGGCATAGTATTTATAATAAATGGATCTAACCCCAACTGAATGTAAGTCAAGGTGGATTTAAGTCTTGGAATGGGTTCAATCCTAACCTAGGTGAGTCAAATATAATCCCAATAGAGTTAATAGTTGTCAATTAACCATGATTTGTAATTACTAGGCATGAATCTCCAAAATGAGATATTTTAAGATATTTTCAAAGAGCTTGAAAACTCATAAACACAATGATGAAAGTCTAGGATATTTGAATATTTGAATTTCCTTTTTTAGAATTTAACTAATTGCACATGGATAATTCAACTAGGCATTTAATTTAGTTTAGATTGTTAATTAATTTTGATTAGCCATTTAGCTCTTTCAAGATTTTATATTTGTTTATTTGCCCCACTTAATAGGTCCATAGGCCAAATTGACTATTGTGATGCTAAAAGATGATATGGATGAATCTGTGAGAGGTTATGGTTGCATATGATATGATACCCAAATTAAGGATGCTTCAATGTGATTTTAGGTTTTGATGAATGATGTGAAGATAAATTTGGGATGTTCAATGATTCTTAGGTTTAATTTGTAATAGTTAGTAGGAATTAGTTTGAATTATGATTGGAAGCCATTTGTGGCTGGTTTTAGGTGTCTACAACTACCACTTATCAATCATTATGCAGCCCCACTTTAAACTACCATGTCATTATTTTAGACCTAGGATCCATATCATTACATGAAGTAGTATGTGCACAACATATATCATAGTTTGTGATGTATGAGATTGCATAAATAAAACTTTATGATTTTGTGCAATAATTCATCCTAAAGGTATAAGGACCCTTTAAATAGGAAGGTGCATGAAGCTGTAAAGACTTTTGAATGCTCCTTATAATTTGGAACTATTTCTTGTGCACCTCTTCTTATGCTATCTAAAGACTGGGGCTCTACATTCTTGAACTTGCATGCCACTTAGATCATACAATAAAGGATCCTCTATGGGATGAGCATCAAGAATGACTAATGGTTATGAATTATATGCAATCAAAAATGCATCATGTCCATATATAAATCCTAGATCAAATGGGATAGAGCACACCTACACTTCCAATTAGGGAGCATACAATTATTAAGTGGTAGTATGACCAACATAGGGATTTGATAGAACCCGATTAGGGGATCACTTGTCAAAATACACCATGTGAGGTAGGGTTCCAAAGCCTATAGTCTAAAGTAACCATATAACAACCCTAAAAGATTATTATGATTTAATATTTCACTAATCTAATAAAAATAAAAGTAAATCTAATCTAGTACACACCAAATATTATGGCATAAAGTTAGGGTTAAAAATAAAACAAATAAATAACTAAACTAAACATGTGTAGAAGATATAGACTCATGTCAAGATATATGAAATCTTAATACATGGAAGAGAAGAATATAAATACATTATCTATTTACTCTTACAAAGGAGGAATAAAGTTAGGAATACTTACCTTTGAAGATGAACCTATCGAGCCTCAATCTCCCCCTTATCCAAGGTGCTTCATAAGATATTATCTTGATATATAAGGATAACTAAGATAAATCAGCTCTAGGCTACACAACCTATCTAAGCATCCAAAAGACTTATCCACAAGATGAGATCAGAGGTCCAAAGAAAATACTGAACCCTAAATCTTTATTCCCTAAGTAGAATGGTCACTAGGTAGATGTTCATTCTCACTTCTTCACTTAATTATTTTCTTTTAAAAATGGTGGTAAATGACCTTGTATATATAGTAGTATATTACCCTAAAATCATTCAAGAATGTTAACTATTCTCGGTCAACTTTATTGACCTAGCATGTTTTTGGGGCTAACTCTTTAGGTATATGCTAGGTCAGTTGATAGGCCAAAAAACCAAAAGAGATAAAAAGTCCCTAAATTGTGTTAGGTCAACTTGGTTGATCTAGCACAACCGATAGGTCAAAAGGGTGCTAAGGTAAGAAATTAAAGATAAAACATAGAAAGTGATAGGAATAGGTATAAATAAGAAGAATAAGCTTGGGTTCAATAGTTTCAAGAGGCTAGTGTGTGGATGGTAAGTGGCAAAAGGAATAATAATATTATGAATCGTGTACAGTCTATCCACCCCTATCCTAGTGCACCCCTTAAGGCATGCACTCAAAGGGATTAAGACTTGATAGGTTACTATAAGATATAAAGTGTCAATAATCAATAAAATTTTGAAAATATTATGTGTATACATATACCCCAGCTGAAGCTCATCATGTGTCACGTAAGTGCAACATGAGATGGTGCTTTGGAAGAAAACATGATAACACATAATGGTGATGCTAAGTATGGTGTAGTAAGTTGAAAATAATATAAATGAAAGAAATATATTAAAAAAACATAAATTTGACTTACCTTAGTGTTGTAGATAAAGTAGATTGTAAGAAATGAAGGTGTCCAATATAGAGTACACTAGGCAAACCTATAGAAGTTAGTGCAAAATAGCCAAAAATAATTTTTTTTGAAAGATAGACATATGATAGTGGAAAATAATCTATATTTCATCATGATTCTAATGAATTTTATGGTTTAAAAAATGGATGAGTAGAAACAAAGATAGAGGCAAAATAAGGAATATGCATGCAAATAAATGAAATAATTGAGTTACTAAAAAGTGGTTTTAAATAGGGAAAAAGATAATTAATTTGGAATTTTGAATTGTGAAAGAGAGAAAAGAGAGATCTGAGACAAAACAAGGCTATGATGTTGAGGAAATGACATGCTAGATGAGGGGGACACCCAGAGGTGGAAATAGGTGCACTACAGGTATGCAACTATGGATTTCAAAACAGTTTTTGAAATTTGTATTGAATTAAGTAAGTTTTTTGATAAAATTTTATTTTAAGAATCTATATATGTCAAAATTAAGAAAAATTAGATTATAAGGGTAGAAAATAAGAATACAAGAAATGGGTTTGAAGGGTTTAGGAAGAAAGTGAGTGAAATGTACATTTTGGGAAAAATGTACTAGAGGGGGAGGAGGAACACTTTAGTTATGTGTGCCCCAAGTCATTGGTTGAGAATTGGATTGAATATTAAGAATTTTTTTTTGCATTCTAATCATTTTATTCATATTATGAACTTGGAATGTGTTTATTTTATTGAGAGTTTGCAACAATAGTTGATGCATTTGATTATTTTAATTAGAAGTAGTATTGGTGTTTGTGTTGGTGTTAGTGGCTTGGGTTCCACTATTAGTATTGATATGATCTTGAGAATAACTATGAGAATTTGAGGCAAAAGTGGAAAATTTTTCTTGTGAAGCAAAATATGGACTAGTAAATGGTTGAGAGGAAGAAGCACTAAAAGCATGAGTGCCTTAGGTATCAAATAATGAACTAGTGGAAGGATTAAGAATAATGGATCTTATGAGAGGCCCAATAGATATAAAACCTACCATGTCATTTGAAATAATAGGCATGGAGGTGGAATAATTTAAAAAATAATATGTCGTGGCATAAGAAGGAGTCAAGATTTAAAGAAGAGGTTGAGAATTAAAGAAATCAATACCCCCAATTCTAGTTGAGAAAGTGGGAGTAAGAGAATGAAGTTCTTCAACTTGAAAACTAAGCATAAGGTTGTAGATGGTGGAAGGATCCTTCCCTCTATGTTTAAGGAATTTCATGATAAAGAAGAAAATTTTAGGAGTATACTCTAATTCAATTTGATCCTCTAAGAGAAGAGGAGGGTTTTGTTGCAAAGGGGTATGAGGAGGGGTCACATAGTTCATTGTGTAGGTTACAATACGAACATTACTAGCATTCATGAAAGGATCCCTATTTTGTCTATGGGAGACCCTATTAGTATTGGTGAATTACATCATGTATATTGACTAAACTTAAATATTTTCACCAAATAGAAAGTCCATGAGGAAAGGAAAAGAGCAAAGATGAGAAATTAAATAATAAAAAAGTGACTAAAATAGTACTAGGTCGACCTAGTCAACCTAGTGCAAAAATAGGGGTTGTAAAACTATAAAAGGTCCATAGGGTCAACCTAGTTTAGTGAACAGTGACTGGAAAAAGAGGTAAATATATTGTAAATAGTACTAGGTGGATCAGATTGACCTAACATAGTGTATAAGGGATGAAAAAGATATATGGTCGACAGGGTCGACCTAGTACAATAGACAAGGAAGAAAAGAAAGTTGATAATAAGCTATGAATTAAAGAAAGATAATTAAAAGTAATGTAAGAAAGCAATAAGTACTAAAAGGGAAACAAATAGTCAATTAAATTGATGCTAGCTAATCTAACTAATGTACACAAATCAAAATCTTGCACTAATGCTGGCTAATGCAAGTTTTGCACACATAATTGATCAAAGAGCAAGCAAAAAACTTG
This sequence comes from Torreya grandis, assembly GCA_037957365.1. Taxonomy (NCBI): domain Eukaryota; kingdom Viridiplantae; phylum Streptophyta; class Pinopsida; order Cupressales; family Taxaceae; genus Torreya; species Torreya grandis. Next base: position 919,451 of record JARHVA010006299.1, read on the forward strand.
AAAGTAAAGATAGCTACTTGGTCAACCTAGAATGTTGATTAGATTATTAAGAATGATTTTAAATGTAAAAGGAGAAAAATTGGCTTTAAGTAAGGTACTAGATAACAATATCTAGATAGTTTCAAGTAAATTTAGGATGAAAGGGACTGTAGTGGTAATGATATAGGCCCTATATTGGGGCCTATCCCTTCACTTTACATAATAAAAAAATAAGGGTAATGGGTGCTTAGCCAAAATATACCATTAACCATGATTCATACTTGACTAGAACATCAATTAAGCTTCCCCCTTGGTGATGAAATCCAAGTAGGTAGACGTAGGTAGTACAATGTTTAAATGCTTGTTGATATTTTTGTGGTTTGGCCATGTATGCAAAAGAATATAAATATTGAATCTAAATGATTAATTTAAAATAACCTAATTAGACTATGTGAACTATTCTAAGCATGTAAACAACTTAAAAGAAATATGTGATTAACATATATGGTTAATTTCAACTTTGAAACAAGGTATAGTTGAGAAAATATATGGATAATCATACATATTAGGGTTGAAAAGGTTGAACTTGTACTATGGAATTAAAGTCTAAAAGTGAATTAGGTAAGTCAAGTTGACCTAGTTATTTTTAAAAACATAAAACATAGATCTATGTCTATAGGGTTGACCTAGTTAAGTGTGTGGAGATAGTTTTGAAGACTGCAAACTTGAAAGGAAAGTATATAAAAAAGAAAGATACAAAGAAATGGAAATTGACCTAAATGGTTTAGAGATGAAAAGGAGAATATTTATGATCTGAGATCTTGGAGAAAACTAGCAAAAACCTACAAATTGGGTCGGTCTAGTCAATCAAGCTATATAAGAACCTATTGAAAAAATGTTGAAAATGCACTAGGTCAACTTGGTCAACCTAGTAGGCTAAATAGGAAGTTTGAAAACCTAAAAACTTTGTACTAGGTCAAGTTAGTTGATCCAATTATTTGAACAAAAATCTACAAGTTATGAAAACCTATACTGAGTCAAGCTAGTCAAGCCATTTACCTATTCATACAAACCTACACACAAAGATAAATAACTGGGTCAATCCAACATAATAAATATATGATAAGAATAATGATGAATAGAAATAAAATAAGTGAAAAAAATCTTGTAAGGGTTAGTTTCATGTCAGGTTCATTAGAATGTATGCAATCAAAAATGTATCATGTCCATAAATCAATCCTAAATCAGATGGGATAGAACACACCTACACTTCCAATTGGGGAGCATATAGTTGTTAAGCAAGAGCATGACCAATGTGAGGATCCACTAGACCTAACTATAGGATCATTTATCATAACACACTGTGTGAGGTAGGGTTCTAAAGCCTATAGTCTAACATAATTTCACAACCCTAAAAGAGTCTTATGATTTCATATTTCACTAATCTAATAACAAGAAAAGTAAATCTAATCTATTGTGCACCAAAGATTATGGCACAAAGTGGGGGTTAGACACAAAATAAATAAATAACTAAACTAAAAATTTATAGAAGACATATACTCATGTTAATGTATACAAAATTATAATACATGGAAGAGAAGAATATAAATCCACTATCTATTTACTATTACAAATGATGAATAAAGTTAGGAATATTTACCTTTGAAGATGAACCCATCGAGCCTTAATCTCTTACTTGGCCAAGGTGATTCATAAGATATTATCATGGTATGTAAGGATATTAAGATAAATTATCTCTAAGCTACATAACCTATCCAAGCATCCAAAATAATTATCCACAAGATGAGATCAGAGCTTCAAAGAAAGTATTAAACCCTAAAACTTTATTCCCTAAGTAGAATGGTCAATACACAAATCTTCATTCACACTTCTTCGCTTAATTATTCTCTCTTACAAATGGTGGTAAATGACATTGTATATATAGTAGTATCTTACCATAAAATCATTTGGGAATGTTGGCTATGCTAGGTTGACCTATCATGTTTTTGAGGGTAACTCTATAGGTTTGTGCTAAGTTAGTCGAGAGGCCAACAAACCAAAAGAGAGAAAAAGTCCCTAAACTATGCTAGGTCGACCTAGTCAACCTAGCATAATTGATAGGTTAAAAGGGTGATAAGTTAAGAAATAAAGGATAAAACATAACAAGTGATAGGAATAGGTAGAACTAAGAATAATGAACTTGGGTTCAATGGTTTCAAGAGGATAGTGTGTGGATGGCAAGTGGCAAAAGGAACAACAATCTTACAAAGAACTGATGGTCTACCCACCCCTTTGTCAGTGAACCCATTAAGGCATGCACTCAAAGATATTGAGACTCGATAGGTTCCTACAAGATATGAAGTGTCAATAATCAATAAAAGTTTGAAAATATTATGTATATACATGAATCATCACTTAGTCGATGCACATATTTATGCTAACTACTTTAGACATAAGTGTGGATAGGAGGCATCTACATATGGATTTTTAAGAATTAAACATTCACAAATATTATATAGGATCTTTATGAGTTCTACATAGGCTAGGGGTGGCTTAGAAAGTCAAAATTAGGAATATGGGTAAAAATGATTTTTCTTGATTTTCCTTGCCTTCATTTTGTGTTTGATAACTTATTTATTGTTTGTGTAAACTTTTTATTATAGTATCCATAAGAAATTTGAGCCTAAGACTTATTTATTAACATTTTTTACTTTTAAACAAAGTTATTTTTGTGTGTTTTTAGGAAATGTCGATGATCTGACTAAATCAACATTGATTTTAGGAATCAACATTTATTTCAAAAATCAACATCAATCTTTGTGTGATCACTATTGATTTTATCTAAGATAAAAATAGAAACCTAAGAGCTCAAATTAAATTTTTGTTTACTCATTTGTTGTTGGGAATATAAATAGGCAAAAAACCTAAAAATTTGTAGGACATAAGGTGGAGAGAGCAAAATTTAAGCATTGTTAAAATCTCACATACATTTTACTTGGTGCTTAAAATCCACTTAATTGATATGTCTTTTAGTTGTTTTTGAAATTTTTACAAGTGAAAACAAGGCCAAGGGGCCAATATTTCAACCACACTTATATTTAGAGATATTAAAAGGAACATACATCTTAGTTATATATCTTAAGAGCTTTTTCACTTTATGTTTATATTTCATTATTAGCTAAATTTCAAACTTCTTAGACTAGTTTCTTTATTTATGGCAAACTAAGAACTATTACATGTATTCTCTCCTCCATCCCATTTAGATAACTTGGGTGACCAAAATAACTTAGTTTAGTGCCTTTGTATGAAAGTGTGTTGGGATTAATGTCACACATGCTCTCCTCAAGCTTTGAGTGACTCAGGTGACCTAGAAATGACCTCTAAAGTCTTTCTTTTTTCATTTATTTATTTTATGCATTTGGATTATGGGCAAGAGTTAATTACCTTCCCACAAGCTTTTTAGGGGTGTGTTGACTTAGGGTTTCATCTCACAAAATCATACCAACTGTTCTCCATGGTAGGGTATATAAATCAAGACATGTGATATTGGGATTTCTAGGGGGATGAGCGGCTAGCCTCTCTGATCATAATGAAAACCTAGTTAGGTCTTGCTAAACATTGGAATCCACTAAGAAGTACATGGATGGAGTATCTATGTAAATAAATAAACCATTTCATAGTAATTTAGTAGGTATGAACCTAATTTATGTGATTTCACTCTTGTGTGTTGGTGTAAAATTTTATTTTATGGTTTTTATCTACATGGTACATTATGCTTGCTTAGGGTATTTGAGGCCATTTGGGTCATTTGGGAAGATTAATACCACATTCAATAGAGTGTGGGGTTTCACTCTCTCTCCCACATATATATGTACCTCTCTCCCTTTGTATTCATAATCTAAAGTTAATGAATATTTTGGATTTCTCCATTTTTATTTGTCTCATGCAATTCTCTTTTGTCATTTCAATCTGTTGCAACCCTTTTGGTGGTGTGAAATATCTTCTTTTATTATGTGAACATTCAACCTTTGCATTCACCTTATCTAGACTGGGACCAAACACTGATATGGTATCAAATCCACCCATGGTAAATGTTTATCTAGTTATTTGCTGTTAACCTTTCTATGAAATCTCAAGATTTTTGCATTAGCAAGATCATAGATATATATTATTTTATATTAGATATGTTCATTTCTTTTATCATACACTTGCATGCTTTGTAATGTTGGTATATGGAAAATATTTGGAGATCTAATATTCTTTCAATTTGATCAAATTCTCAATGGCTTGGAATAAGGCATTTTTTCTTGAGGAAACACATTTTTCCTCCACATCATCTTTTTTATGGATTTCTAGTTTAGATCTAATTTTTAATTCTCGCACTTAGTTTGAAATTCAATTGTTTAATCTATTACTAATGCCAAACCATAATTAATCACATAATTTTTTTATGGGTTTGATGCACCTTGATCTTGCTTTCCATATTATTTTGAATTTCAGAATTTCATTAAAAAATGCAAAAGTTATGATGTTTTTAGTAACTAATAATAATAAAAAAGATCTTATAATTTGGAGATTATTGCCAAAATTTTCTTCCAAAACAAGCTAAGTCTATTCAAGTTTGCCTTAATATTTTAGTATATTAATTTTTTTCGAATAGATTGATTTAAAACAAGGGAAAATAAACTACTTTTATTTTAATGCACAAGTAATGCATAAGAAGATTGTGCAAGTTTAGCATTATTAGTGGACATTTTTTATTGTTTTTATAAAACAATATTTTATGGACAATATTTAAAAAGAAAGTGTTACTCATTTTTTTACTTGTTCACATTTTAATTTCTTCCTTAGATACATTATCAACTAAGTCTAATATCCTCTTTTATTTTCTAAAATTTGTCTTTTTCGACACATGCATTGATTGCTCTAGACACATTGTCAATTGATTCCAATGTCTTTTGAGCATGCATTTGCAACATTTGGTGGTTTCACCATTTCATATTTTAGGGGGATAATGTAAGTCTTATTGTGATTCCATTTTTATGTAGTTTTTTCATTTTGTTTCAAACAAACTCACATTATCTATAGTAGATCCTAATTCAGTTGATTTGCTCACACCCTTCAACTATCATGAATGGAAGGCTTCCATGTCACTCACTTTGTGAAAAAATAAGCTATATAGGATAACTATGGGTTTATAAACTGAACCAAATCCCATTATAGAGAAAGAGAAATGGTTTGACAAGTATGATGTAGTTTTTGGCTTTCTATTCCTTTTTGTGTTAACACATCTATGTTTTCACATTGAATCAACCAAAATACCCAAGGAAGTATGAGATATCCTAGAGATTTTTTTTGGGAAATTAGATGAGATGAGAGGGCATGAACTAGAAAATGAGTTGATTAGTCTTAGACTTAGTAATTTTGACACACTTCAGGACTACTTCACCAAGTTAAAATCATTGAGATTATAGTTAAAAGAATGTAAAATTGATAAGAAGGATTCAAAACTCATCTTTTCCCTTCTTACAAAACTTGGTCTTGATTATTCTATTTTTGTCTCCACTTTCCATGCAACTAAGAGAGGACTTGGTACTTTATGGAAGATGCCCTCCTTTGGTGAGTTTATTTTTGACTTAACTCAGATAAAAGATAAAATAATTCATATGGGTGTACTAAAGTTCACTAAACCAAATGATCACTTTCAGGACATGAGATTAAAAAGGATTCAAAAGAAAAGAAATAGAACAATAAGGATCATGAGAACAAGAAGGATCAACCCACCACCAAACCAAAATTTGGCACTTCTAGTGTTAAATCCAAAAAAGAGAGGATAAAATGTGGGTATTACATGGGAAACCATGATGAAAGTAAGTGTTTTAAGAAGTAGATTGATCACCTCATGAGACTTCTTGAGAAGAACAACATAGCTGCTCTTGAGTCTATCAAACCATTTTCATCAACCCATGAATCCAAGGAAAATGATAATGGAAAAGGAAAAAGGAAAGTGAAAGAATCAAGAAAAGAAAAATTAAAGGGGGGATCTCTATTTGTAGTGGTACCTCAAACTCCTAACTAGGTTATTGATTATGGCGCATCACATCATATGAATTATTCATATGTGGAGTTCACTTCCTTAGAGTCATGTGATATGTCTTTTATTCAACTAGATGATGATACTTCTACACAAGTTTTTAGGAGAGGGTTTAGTGAAGTGAGTGGTAGAACATTTGACAATGTTGTAATTATTCCCTCATTATCAACTAATCTCTTATCAGTCTATCAGATTACTCACCTTAGTCAGGGCATGAGAGTTAAGTTCACTCTATATTCAATATATGTTAGAGTTGCATAGTGATAATATAATTTCATAAGGATTATTCTACCATGAGACTCATCTATATTATTTCTCCTAGTTTGTCCCTCTTTTATATTCTTCATCAGATTCACCTATAGCTGATGACACTTTAGAGCCTAAGTACATTTTTGATGTTGATGACTTCTCTTCTATCATAGATGACTATAGTAGTGATGGGGACCCACTTCTTCCATCTCCTTATCACCTTCCATGTCTTAAGGAGTTATTTGTTGATTCCACCTACTTCTAGTCCACTATAGACTTTTCAAAGAGCATTATCTTTGATTCAAGACACATCAGACATTAGGAGGTCTTATACATAATTACAAGGCCTTCCACACTCATTATTTGCTTCTAATTTAGAAGTACCATTCCTTTATGGATCAATTTTCATTTATACTTTGCATGAGGATCATGCTTCCTTGTATAGGAATCATAACTTGGTTGGATATCCATCAAATACTTAATGGATTCATTTAATTTTTCATGGTAATCCACTCTTCACTACTACTTCTAACCTTCAGTCACTCTAGAGTGCTTATTTATAGGATACAAGGTGGGTACAATAATTTTTAGCATCGAGTGGGGCTTTCTAGTCCTACCTTCTCTTCTTTGTCTCTCTTTTGTGGGGAAGTTTTTTACCACTAGGTTTTCTCTTTTTTATTTTATTTATGAGATATTTCTTTGTACTTGGTTACCTTATCAAGCCTAGTTATTAGGACCCAATTCTCCAACCCACCTAAGCTATACTTAAAGGGGGGTGTTGGTGTAGATTTTTATTTTATGGGTTTTGTCTACACGATTCATTATGCTTGCTTAAGGTCTTAGAGGCTATTTGGGTCATTTGGGAAGATTCCTCCCACATTCACTAGAATGTGGGGTTTTACTCTCTCTCCAACATATATATGTACCTATCTCCCTTTGTATTCATAATCCAAAGTTAACGAATATTTTGTTTTTCTCTATTTTGATTTATCTCATGCAATTATATTTTGTCATTTCAATTTGCTACAAATATTTTGGTGGTGTGTACTTACTTCTTGTCTCATGTGACCATTCAACCATCATATTCAAATTATCTAGACTGAGATCAAACTCTAATATTGTGTTAGTCACACTTAGAAACATCTAGTACATATGAAACTTATAGATTTTAGACAAAGCCCCATTTGCCAAAAAATTTCATGTCAAATGTTGAGTGCTCCTCACTCCATGTTCATGCCATGTATAAATGTTTGAGAGATAAAGGGGGTGTAAAAAATATATCTACACCTATAATTTAATTTTTGTATTAATACTTAATTCCTCAAAGGCATTGGTATATCAATGGAAACTTTCACTGAAGCTATGCACACCCATGTTAGTTATAGGGAATAGGATGAGTGATTTAACCTTTTAGGGTTTTAAAAAGTGTAAATCCTAAGCTAGATTAAAGGGTTGAGATATCTAAATTATTTAAATAATATGCAATAATTAGGCATTGATTTTTATGGATTTTGACTTATTTTACCTTTCTAAAATTAGTAACAAATATACATAAATATAGACTTATCTAGAAAGTGACTATCACAAATTATCTAGGTTCTAAGAACTAGGTTTTAGACAAGTCTAAGTGTCATCAGTAGGGTCTCAAGATTTATTTTCTCACTAGATAGTAGCTCCCCACCTAGATAGTAGAACCATATTACTATAGTTTCCTCAAAATGGCACTTGTGTCCCCTTTGCAAGACTGTTCTTATTTTCTAAGAGCACTTATGCCTGCGTTTATGGATCTTATTCCTACATGCATGAAATCTAGAACTTTGTGTTATGCCTAAAAAATATGATTTGGTGTGCAAACCCTAATCCTCCTTTCAAGTATGGTATGAGCAATAAATGTGTGTTAATTAGTAGGATAGGCTAGACATCCTTAACACATCACTTTAAAGAGAGTTTCCTACATACCATTACTCTAAAGAGGGATCAAGATTGATGTCGGTCTCCCACCTAGTGCTTGGTGTAAGTGGAAGTGAATGCTAGAATGAGAGTGGTCTTAAATTCTTTGAGTGTGCTTGAGATTTGAAATCTAGGCTTAGGGCTATTGTAGATGGTAGTATAAAAAAGTAGGGAAAAATAGGGATCAAATACCTTATTTTTTCTTAACTCATTTCTTGTTTGAATAGGATTTTGCATCTATTTTCCATTTAGTGAATATAGGTCAAATAGTCTTGTATTTATAGATATTTGTAACTTGTTTAGATAATAAAATATACTTAATCTGACCTTAGAAGGGGCAAACATTTATAAAAGTATCTATTCAAAAGAGTTAGGGTAAGGGATGCTAGTACCCAGTTGGGGACACTAGTGTCATGTGACTATAATGTCCTTAGTGTGGTGCTAATGTCACTTGGTAGATGGTTGGGCATACTAGGTTGGGATCTAGGAATGCTATTCTGGGACTATGCTTGGGCTAATAGAAGATGTCTATGATCTAAATAATGGATAGACAATTATGGTAATGGTTTTATGATAGGTCTAGGGCTAAACTAGGAATAGGCTAATTTAAACAATGTTCTTAGCATCCAAATACCACTTTTAGGTGATTATATTTTCCCTCCTTTATACTAGAAATGCAAAAAAGTAAAATGACTATTATAAATGAAAAAGAAGCATACCTGGGCTTACATTAAGTGAATCCCATATAGCTAAGTCTAAGTATGTAAATTTGGGTCTACATATGTGAAACATGAACTAAAGTAATGACCTACAATAAAACATGAAAAAATTAGTCCTTACTTTAGAGAATATCAAAAGCAAAAGACTATGCTAAATAAAGTAACTAAGTAAAGCTAAGTAAAGAGAGAGGAAAAAAATGAATACATCTTATTGGGTATGAAAATCAATGCATGAATTTGGTGACAACCTATGTGTGTGAGTGTATATAGTGATCAAATCATTAAATAATTTGGACTGAGCTAATAGCTTGCTTAATCCTCATATGGGTGGCTCAAGAAATAAATATGGTTTTGAATCCATCATTACCCACCCCTTATTGGTGGATCATGATCTATAAATATCTTGGATAAGATTGTAAGTGTGTCTAACCCTCTTATGTGGGTGGATCAAGAATTCAAGTAGGCTATGACTCCATCATTTACCACCCATGTTAATTAGATGCATCTGAAACTAAATTACATAAAGTGATGAAACTATCTAATTGGATATATATAACTATGTATGTCAGCTTTGCATCCACTTGGGTATATTAGGTAGCTCTAGGCCAATAAAAAATGCTGACCACTATAGATGGAATAAGGAATGAAACTAGTGAAAACCTATAACATGTGTATACATCATAGATAATGTCATGGATTTTGCAATTCCATCTGATCAACTTATGTACAGCTAAGTATATGGAAACTATATGCCATGTACATGATCCCAATCTAATATTTGAGTATACTAATTCTAAACTAAATCTATGTATCTAAACTAAATGTGTGAGTGATCATGCCACACATGATGCCCCCAAATCTAAGCAACTAATATGAATTTGAGCTAAAATGAGTGTGTCTAAGAAAACTATAAACATAACTTTCAAATCTATATTGTTCTTGGTGTACTAGTTTGGCTAATCTAGACTACCCTAAAGCTAAAGCTACTAAACAATAGTGCCCTATAATGGATAGTAGAACCCTATGGAACTAGTATCCCAAGTTAGGTGATAATGTCTATCTGGTCTAAAATCTAGGTAACTAAACTACGTTCTAAGTGCTTATTTTTTCCTATGTCTGACCTGTGTCTAATTTTTAAAATTGAGCCTTTATGATAAAAATAATTTATGAATAATGAAGTAGGATCCTAATCTCTATGAAAAACCCCTATGAATTCCCCCTCTTTTGAGTTTAGTTTTGGAACATGTGTAATAATTATCCTCAAAATAAGTAGCTCTACAAAATGTGTTAGTCAGAGCATATATGATAAGTGCATGATATTCTAATATAATATGCAAACATAAAATCAAAATGTAAAAGTATATAAGCATAAGTGTAGAGAGGATTACAAAGCAAGTTAGTCAAGCATTAGTCCATAAATAATGAAACATGCATAAAAAACTAACTAACCAAGCCTATCTATTCTTATGGGAATTACAAAAGATATCAAGAAACAAATGAAAGAAAGCAATACCATAGTACCTTCCCAAATGGATCCACCATACCCATGTGGCTCAAAAACATGTTCTCCCTTGATCAAGCATCCTTGTCTTTGTCAACAATGGTGGTAAGCTCCTCTAATGCCTCAAGAACACTCTATAAAACCTAGGCTCATGATTCAAAATCACTAAACTAGCCTATCAATGAAGCTTCCAAAAAAAATCTATGATCAAATGCAAAACCTTTTGGAAATAATTTAACATTATAACTTTGAAATATTCAAGCTTAAAATTCATGTCCACGGCATCTCTATTTATAGATTTTTGAGATTGGTTAGGATTAACCATGATCATCCATCTCAAGATTGAGATGTGTGGCCATGGATAATCCTGATATTTAGAATTAGATCCATAATTATCTTCATCATGACCTTGGAAGAAGAGGCATTGCAGAGGCATGAGAGGCATTAACTAGGCATGAGTGACCCATAATCCTAATATTTGTGGCATTTATGGCTTAGGGATGTCTTCCAAAGAAATGAGGTCACCTAATGATGCAGATAATAAGAATCAATTTTCAAAAAGAAATATTCAACAAATCTCATGGAAAATCCATTTAAGACCTTGATTTGGATTAATTAGCCTTAAACAAGGTTAATCAAAATTTGTGTAATTATTTGAAAATTGGCCCTCAATTAATCAAAATGGTTAGAAAGTCATATTACTAGGTCATAATTTAACTAGAGAGAAATTGGAAGGAGATGTTAGATGTGTTGAAGCTATATTCCCATTTAGGATGTTTCCAACACCAAATAACAAAGGTACATGATGTGTACCAATTAATTTGAAGAAAAGAGTGATCTAGAGCACTAAATGATGAAATTATCATTTTGACTCGAAATGATATAATCAAAGTTAGCTGGCCCATAAAATGAATTACCCTATTTAGGGATACTTTGACCTAAAATGACACTTTTAAGTGAAAATTTAGAACCATTAGGGTGTTTTATGGTTTTTTACCTAAAATGTGCATTTGAGTGTAATTTGAGTAAGATTGATAATTTCAACACAAATGGTGTTAGGAATTGGATGTCTATATTTTACCCCTATTTGAAAAGGTGTAAAAAGACAGTCAAGTGAAGAAACATCTTTTGAAATAAAAGAGTTGTCAAGAATAAATTATAATAGACCCATGATGCCCCCTTGAGATGACATAATAGGATGGAAGAGAAGGATGGACTCTCAAAAAGAGAAGGAAAGTGAGAGGTTAACCCATGGAATACATCACATTCAGATGAGTTAATGTTTTCACATGTGATTAACATCAATGATGAAAATATAATTATAAGTATAATAGGCCCCAAAGATGGGGGAGAATGGGAAAGATTCAATACATAAATGTAAGGGACACACTATAAACATACCCAATTTGAGAGTATAAGCTATGCACTTAAGACATTGATCAATCCTGAGACAAGTTACACACTAAATATTGCCATCATAGGATTTAATGTGGAGAGATTGGAATTAAAGGAAATGAGAGAACATTCTAATTTAGGAAGGGAAGCATGACTAGAATAGAGTCTCTAAAGAGACTATAATAATAAGTACTCCAATAGAGTAGATTTTATCATGATAAGATAGTTTTGCCCCAATAGGGTGAATCTTGATCATTGATAAAGAATAAAGAATAATTTTTCCCCTGTAGAGATGATTCAATTCAGATGTTGGGCCCCAACATGGTTAATTAGCAAGCAAAAATATCTCAAGGATATAACCAAAAAGATAGGGTAAAGTGAGCGAGCATGAATGTACATGCGATGGTATAATGGCTTCAAAAGCCATCTAAAATCAAGCATATGAGAATGTAAAAAGTGATGAGAGAAATAAAAATAAGAATGGAAATAACTGAGCTGACCTCAATAGAAATTGAGCACTACCTACGTAGTTCCATGGACTCATGTTCCAACAGAACTTTAGGTCAATGTAGTTCACCCAAGTTTGGGAGAGAATGGAATGATGAATGATGAAAAATGATTGAAAATTGATTAGAATTAAAATGTATGCAAAGAGATGCACATGTAAGCATAGAAAAAGAAGCCTAAAATGCATGCTACTAGAAGCCTAATTCCATATCATGAGCCTAGGTTTTATGGAGTGTTATTGAGAATCGTTCATCAGATTTGATGTTGATGTTAAGACCTTGAGACCTGAGCACAAAGTGCTTTATATAGAAAAATAAATTAGGCATCATAATTATGAATAACTTAGAATGACATAAGATTCTAATTGTGCTGAGCTAGTTCAAATGTGAATATCTATAACTAAGGATAATGGTAAAATAATGACCAAAACTAGAGTTACAATGATTTATATTTAAACAAAAAAGTAAAGATAAATAAAAAGATAAACACAAATGAACCTAACTTGAAATCAAGATATGATCTTAAATAGGAAGAAAATGTTTAAAAATAAAAGTCAAGAATGGCTTAATGACATGAGACCTAGATATGAATAATCAAGATCCATGTGGACAATCAAGGAATTCTTGAACACAAAAGAGAAAAGCAAAATAAAAAAGAAAAACAAGACACCAATAATAATAAAATAAACAAAATGGTCCAAGAAAAATGTAACAACATAGGATCAAGATATAAATAATCAAGATCCATGTGAATCATCAAGATGTTTTAAAATATAAAAGAGATAAGCAAAAACAAATAAGTAAACACAAGACCAAGATGATACAAGAAGTAATAAAAGGAGAAAAGGAGAAGAAATAAAAGGAGAGGTGTGAAAGCACAAAAAAATACCAAAAAAACACAAAAAATACCAATAAAACTCAAATAAACACACATAAATAAAAACTAAGCTAGGGCAATTTCAAAAAAAATGTTCATACATGTGCAATAGAGGCATTACTTTCCACCACATCATAACAATGAATAATGACATGAAAATTGTTCCCTAATTAAATAGGAACAATGATAGAAGAAATGGGGGAAGAGAAGAGAAGGAAGGGGTTGGTCAAGCTGACTCCAGATATATAAGACAAGTGGATGCTGCCTACATAGTTTCATAGATGCATGTTTCAACATGAAATTTAGGCCAAATGTAGTTCTCCCAAGAAATGGGATAGAATAAAAATGATGATCAGACCAGCTTGATTAGTGTTATAGAATATATGGAAGATATGACAAACAAATGAGAATGGTCTAGCAAAAAAGAAGATGATGAGATGAGAAAGAATAATCTTTCAAAATGGCAAGTGCATGGGATAAGATGAATGAACTGGTGTTTCTATGCTTGGAAAATGGCAAGAGTGTAGCATGGTGGAATAGGAATGTATAAATGTATGAAAGTGTGAGATAATTTTTTTGTTCATTTGTGGATCATGTTTTGATGTTTTGGTATTTTCAAAGTATTTCTAATGTTTTTGGGATAAAATATATACAAGGTGGGACCATCTAGTCAAAGAGATGCATGTCCTGAGAGTAGAGGTTCCAATAAGATAGCTAAGCTAGCTGTAATGGCCTATGCTCATAAATAGGTGAGGATGAGGTTATTGATAAAATAAGAAAGAATAAAAAATACTTAAACTAAGAGTATTTGGTTGTTCACTTGTCTAAAAATTATACAAGACTATCTTAGTTGAACTACTTTATAGAACTGCTATTTAAGATGTTCATAATGTTCATGAGACATAATTGAGATCATAATTGGTCAAGGGATAAAAAGTGTTCAAGCTTATAACATGTCTTAGAAAAAAAAAATAATATGCTTCTCGAAGAGAGCAATCCATAATGGGATGAAGAATGTGTTCAGAGTGCCAAGAGTTCAAAGCCTTTACTTTTGGAATTTCATGAAAAGTAGACTAGGGTAGTATAAAATGTGTTCAAGGTAAGATAAAAGGGTGGGATGAAATTATGATAGGACAAGTTACCCCCAAGTTAGGGGTCTTATACAAAATGGTTCAAAGTTGTTCATGCATAAAATATTTTAAGTTGTATGATGTTCATGGGCTCTAAAAGTTCTTCACCATTAGGTTTAGCCAATTGATATTCTCCTGATCCATATTTTGCTGTGGTAATATATGGTCCTAACCAATTAGGCTAAAACTTGCCTTTATTTTTGGGTTCAACATTAGTGTTATTTTGGTTCTCTTTTAAAACTAAGTCACCAATCTCAAATTTTCAAGGGAGAATGCATATTTTATAGCTTCTCCACAATATGTTTTGATAGGCCTACAAGTTTTTTAGGGCACCCAAATGATTACTATCAAGAAGTTCTAGTTCTTATAGCCATGAGGATATATAGTCTTTATCATATTCAATGTGGTCCAATGATATTATTAATGATGGGATCTCAATCTCGATTGGGATGATAGATTTGGTGCCAAAAACAAGGGAGTATGGATTAGTTCCAGTTGGGGTACGATGATTGGTTCTATAATCCCAGAAGGCAGGAAAGAGTTGTAAGTGCTAATTATAGCCAACATCATTAACAATATTTTTAAAGATGGTTAGAATGGTTTTATTTGATGCCTCAACTTTTTCATTACCTTGTAGGTTATATGGAGTAGATTTCCTATGCTTGATCTTGAATTTTTCACAAAGAGATTTCACATCTTGGTTCACAAAGGATTTGCCATTATCAGATATAATATGGGCTAGGATGCCATATCGATAGATGATATGCTAATGAATGAATTTGGATATTTGTTTCCCAGTAACATAAGTGAAAGAAATGGCCTCAAACTACTTGGTAAAGTACTTAGTTGTAGTCAAAATGTGCTTATGGCCATCTGAAGATGTTGGGTTAATTTTCCTGATGAGATCAAGACCCCATATTGAGAATGGCCATGGTGTTGTAATCAGTTACAATGGTAAGGAAGGTGCATGTATCAAGTTACCATGCTATTGACAAGGAACACATTTATTTACATAATTACAAGCATCTATCTCCATTTTGGGCTAATAATAACCTATTTTGAGAAGTTTCTTTGTTAGGACTACACCATTGGTATTGGCCCCACACATTCCTTCATGAACCTCCTTTAGTGCTTGCTTGGATTCTCTAAAAGATAAACAATGAAGAAGCATTCCATCATAGCCTTTTCAATAAAACATGTTTCTAAGGAGGATATAATGTCTAAGTGATGAAGGAATAGTTTTTTTTGGTTATTTGAAAGGTTGGTGAGAAATACATGACTATGGAAATAGTTATAAAAATCTTGGTACCATGGTAGCTTAGGTGAGGGATTAAGATCAAAAATGGTGCATATCCTCTTTAAATTTGATAGAATATGTACCAATTGAAGAATATTTTTAATCAAAAACTAATACTCTTTATTACTATCATTTATTTGAATCATGGAACTAATTATTGCCATGGTATCAATAGATCTATTGCTGACTCATAGAACTTGCTCAAACTGTAGAGATTTAAAATGTGTTTTGAGGTCATCAATAATTTGCTTGTAAGGAACAAGCTTATCATCTCTTGTTTTATATTGATTAGTTATATGATTTATGATTGGATGAGAATCTCCATAGACCTTTAAGCTTTTAATGTCCCATTGTATGGAAAGAAGGATCCCTACAACCAATGCCTCATATTTGGCCATCTTATTTGTATACTAGAATTATATGTGGAATGATTTGGGGATCAAATTCCCCTATGGCATGATCAATAATATGTTAGCTCTATATCCTTGGGATGTGAAGGATCCATTAAAATAGAGCATCCATTATTCAAGTTCTTGTGATGCTTGTTCAAAATTGAGAGGTTAAGTGGCGTAATAGGAGCTTTTGCAAGTTAGTCTACAAGAACCTACCCTTTGATTACCTTTTGATTTTGGTACTCAATATCAAACTCACTGAGGAGCATAATACATTTAGCCATACACCCTTGAATATCTACTTTAGATAAGAGGAACTTGAGAGGATCTACCTTGGTGATAACAATAGTTTTGTTATTTAACATATAATGTCATAATTTTTGAGTGGAAAATACCATAGCTAAACATGCCTTCTCAACAGGCATATAATTATGTTCATAGGCTACCAATGTGTGGCTTAACTAATAAATTACGTGTTCCTTACCATGATCATCATGCTAAGCCAAAAGTGCCCCCAATGCATATTCCATGTCTGATATATAAAGAAGTAGTGGCTTTCCTTGTGTTAGAGGTCATAAGATTGGTGGATTGGCCAAGTATATTTTAATCTTTGC
This sequence comes from Torreya grandis, assembly GCA_037957365.1. NCBI lineage: Eukaryota > Viridiplantae > Streptophyta > Pinopsida > Cupressales > Taxaceae > Torreya > Torreya grandis. The sequence continues at coordinate 936,154 of JARHVA010006299.1, forward strand.
AAGTGCTATCTGATAATCTTCATCCCACTAAAATTTTATCCCCCTTTCTTTAAGATATGGGTAAATGGGTGGCACTTATCTACCAATTGAGAAATGAAATTATGTATAGACTTGACCTTTCATTATAAACCTCGCAACTATTTAAGATTATTTGGTGGAGGCATTACCATAATAGCATTGAGATTTTTAGGGTCAAATTTGATCCCTTATTGTGATATAATGAACCCTAGCAATTTTCCTGATGTGACTCCAAAGATAAATTTCTTAGAATTCAAGCAAAATTTTTATGCATGAAGTCTCTCAAATATTCTTCATAGAATGTCAGGGTGTCCAGATTTTGTTCTTGATTTTGATAGTATATCATCAACAGTCCTCAACAATGTCATGCATCATGTCATAAAATATGATAGTCATTACACACTAATATGTGGATCCAACATTCTTCAAACCAAATGGCATGACTTGGTAACATAATATCCCCCATAGAGTGGTGAATGTGGTCTTATGCTAATCTTCAAGGGCTATCTTGATCTGATTATAATAAAAAAATCCATCAATTTAGGATAACATCTCATACCTAGTAGTTGAGTTGACAATCATGTCAATGTTGGGCAAAGGAAAGTCATCTTTGGGGTATGCTTTATTGATATCATGAAAATTAGTACAAACACATATGCTTGGGGTCTTTTTAATTACTAGAACTATGTTAGAAATCCATTCAAAGTAGTCCAGTGGTCTGATAAAATGGGCTCCTAACAAATTTTCTAACTTAGACTTAACCAAAGGGGCGATGCATGGATGCATCTTTCTCAACTTTTGCTTGACTAGTTTAGCATCAAGGTGAATAATAAGATGATGTACAACTAAATCTAGGTCCAATCTTGGCATGTTGAAGAATGCCCATGCAAATATGTCTATATAATCCTTAAGAATGGATATAATATATTCACATTCTGCTTCAGTAAGGGAAGCTCCAAGATAAATAATTTTTTAATCCTCATGGGTTCCCAAATTCATTTATATTATACTCTCCATAAGAAGTGTGGATCCATATTATATAATTATAGGAAATTCATGGTCATGATCCTCTACTTCATCTTCTTTTTTTTTTCTTCCCAAAGATCTAGATATTATGAAGAATCAAATCTACCTTCTTAAGGAAAGGCCAATTGGAAAAAACCTCTAGAAACTCAATAGAAAGATGCTCAAATATTTGATGTTGTTTTGAAGAGATGCTTGTACTAGCTATGTAACTTGGGCTAGATGGAATTTCTATGTCTTGAGGGGATGAGTAAACTTTCCCACCTGGGAGCACCTAGAATAGGTTTTCACTCAAAGGCTTCTCTTTCTCTTTACTTTTTCCCTGATCAACAAGTGCCTCAAAGAGGTTTTCACTTGAATATCTTGATGTTTGTTCTTTATTATGACCAAGAAAGTTTTCTTTCTCTCCAAATTAGGTAGAAAGATTTAATGAAAAATCAAAACCCTGCTTATGATCACCAGTGGGGTATGCATCTCATAGGCCCATGTATTCTGCAATTGATTCTTCATTTTAAAAATCATGGCATATGACCAAATTTTATTGATCCCAATCTATGAGTTCATGATGACAAAGACATAGGTTATAGTGAGGGTTTTCTTTAGGATGGGAAGCATCAATGGTAAAGATATAATGTCCTGCTTTAGGAAGGGAAACACCACTAGGATGGGAAGCACCAATGGTAAAGATATAATGTCCTACTTTAGGAAGGGAGCACCACTAGGATGGGTTTTTTCTTCAAGACAAGAAGCTCTAATAGGTGTTATGGTCAATATGGCATTTAAATTAAACAAATATAAATTAATAAGCTCATCAAAAAGGTTATAATGGGATGTTGTGTCACTATTAAGAGTCTCATTACTAGTCATTTCGAAAGAGCCACTACCAAATGTTATGAGGTCATCCTATGGTGGTTGAAATCCAAGACCATGATTCCAATTGATGACTCTAGCTGATAAGGGTTCTCAAGGCCTTTCCCTATATAGTCAAGATGATCCATTATCTTGTTAGGGATAAGATACTTTAGATTCTAAAAATATTAGTGAGGCCTTCAAAATATAACCAATCTCCCTCGATAAAAGCCTCTCAATCTTTCTTTGGTGTAATTATAGGTACAAAAGCCACATGAGGTTTTGGTTGCTTCTTCTTTGGTTGCCAAATCTGATCGGGTCTATTAGGAGTCTAAGAAGTTGTAGGCTTACCAAATTTTTTAGGGGATTTTGATAATTTTTCAATATGGAGGATGCCTTTTAGATGGTACATGGAAATGCCTACATCTTTAAAAATCACGTGTTTGACTAGAGCTATAGGAAATGGATCAGTTGTAGTGGAGGTTAGATCACTAGGGTCTATATAATTAGATAGAGATGGATGAGAAATGATGGATTTATTCTTCTTTGTAATGAATTTAGAACCTATGAAATAGTTATAATTATGGAACTCTACTTCAAGATGTTTGTAGTATTGGTATGGCTGCTGACAAGTGGGAATAGTAACTTCAATCCCATCATGGGAAACTTAAGGCATTAGTGAAGAGTGGATGGAACTACCTGTACTTAATAGATCTAAGGATGAGCAAGAAGTATGTTATAAGGAATTACAATATCCATAATATGGAATAATGTGTGATGAGAAATAGACCCAACCATGGTTAGTAACCAAATTGTACCAAATGACTCCCTCTTGGAATTATCATAAGCCTTGATTGTAATAGTTTCTAGGTGAATGTCTTTATCCATGTAACCCAATCATCATACTAATTTAAGAGATATGATGATCAACCTTGAGCCATTATCTATAATTACCCACTTGATCTTGTGATCCAAAATGATTATCTCAATGTATAGTGGGTTATTGTGGTTTAGGCCAAGGGTGGACATATCCTTTTGATCAAATGTGATTTTCCAAAATGAAGACAAATATCCAACTAGGTTCTAAAACTAATCAAGGTTGATATCATTAGGCACAATAGACTCTTGTAAATTTTTTTTGAAAATGGTTTTATGAACATCAGATGTCCATAAGAGTTCTAATATGGAAATTTGTGTAGGGGTTTTATCTAATTGATCCATTAGACTATAAGGCCTTTGTGGATTAAACTTGTTTAGTCTTTGTTGGGACACTATTCAACTTTAGAATCATCGGCACAACGTTTTCATTGGTTTATGGAAAGAAGTGGGTGAAGGACCCTAGATGGTAACTCACGGGCATCTAGTTGTGACTATACAACATAGAGGTGGCAAGGAGTTATTATAATTATAAGAGGGAGGAAAAGGGCCTTAAATAGTGATTCATGGGTGACTAACCATATTGATATAATTTTGGGTCAATGAGGAGCCTTTTTAAGAAAGGTACTATTGTTTAGGATTAGTAACCCATGCAAATGGAGTAGTAACATGATAATGTGAAACTGACATGGTATTACTAAGGGAGAGGGTGCTAACCCTATAATGATGGGTCCCATGTTGTGAGGAGCATGAGATTAGCCACATGGCTTCATAGTAATAGTGGCAATGTGGGTTGTATAAATACATCCCATAGTGTTATTATAGTCATAAGGTTCATTGTTATAAGCCACATTATTAGTGTGGGAATTATGATCTTGATTATGCTCATTATGATTCTAAAATTGTTGTTGGTTCTGATTCTACCTCTATCCTTGATTGTGTCCATTTTGATTATTTCTTGGTGGTGGTGGATCATGTCAAGGAAAGGGGTCTTTGTAGATTCCCATATCTTGATTTGTGTCCTGATTAGGGGCCAACTTAATTTCCAATTCACCACTTTCAATAAAGTCCTCACTAATATGTCATAATTGAATGCAATGATATGCAGTATGACTAGAAACATGATGAAAGTTACACCATTCATTCTTTTTTTTGGTTGATCTTGAGGAAATGGCCTTGATACTGGTCATATAATTAAATTAGCTACAATGAGCTTTTGTAACATTATTTCAACTGATTCTCCTAACTTTCTAAAGACTCTAAAATTGTTATGAAATGTCCTTCATGGAGGTTGTCTCTAAAAAGTAGATAGTGGATTTGAGGGAGTTAATTATACATTTGGAGGAGGCATATCCTATACCATTTGTACATGTCTTAATTCTATCACCCCATTTCTAACCATGTTCTTATTTTTGTGAAAACCCTTTAAAATATCCTATGTAACTATTCGAGGAAATGATGATTTAGTATAATTAGTTGCTTAACCTTACATAAAGATCTTAAAAAGGCCCCTAGCAATAAGATCCTTCTCAATCTGCACTCCTTTATCAATAATTTATTCAAATGAGTTAACACAAGATAACCATAGATGATGTTCAACTTTAGGATGCAAATTCTATGCAAAGATATTGGCCAATTTTTTGTCTAGTAAATTATGTTGAAAGTGAGCTACCAATGCTCTCCACATTTATAGATATGTATCAAAACTTTCACCATCTTTCTACTTAGCTTTGAATAAGTTAACAATGGTTAATTCATGTTTTATGTTATATGAGAAATGGTTAAGAAACTTTTTTGATAAGTCATTCCAATTTGAAACTGATCCTTTGGGTAGTTTAAGTAGCTAATAAAGAGCTTGTCCCACTAAACTTCACAAAAATAGTCATAGTAAGTACTCGCTACTATAAGTAACCACTTAACACAAGATAAAGAATGCTTGTATGTGTTCACATGGATCTCCTTTCCCTTTATATTTGTCAAATTTTGGTGCCTCAAAATGAGTTGGAAAGGGGTTTTGGAGAATAGATAAGTCAAATGGATATGGGATTATCTCATCAAATTTGTATGTTTTGACTTTATTATTGTCTTTAATCTTTGGACAATTTCCTTCATAAAATTCCATTCTTGCATGTTTAGTACATTTGTGGATTAGATAAGATGCTGTTAGGGTGGAATGTGCCCCTAGTTTTATGTGGATCTATAGGGAGCATATACCTTTTGATCCATGATTTGGTTCTAATTTGTTGCTTGAGTTGAGAACATAGGTCATTGATTCTTAGATTGTAAAACATTCCCTGTATCTGGCTATTTTGCATTTTGTTGATTTTGGAAATTTCTATGTTTATTTACCAATCTTTGGGTTGGTTGAAAATAACTAGCCAAATTATCTTGAGGTATTTCCTCAATTCAAACTAAATGTTTGGGTTTCTAAGTTTGTAAAGTAACAAGGGGTTCTTGATGATTCAAAAATGTATGTTATGTATCAAATGGAACACTTTGTAAGGTCTCTTGTGACTTTAACTATTTATTTAGATTGTCTTGATCTACTATGGTAATGTTCTCATCCAATATTTATTGCATACTTTTGCCACATTTACTTTTTCTTTCAAAACATTATTATGAGTTAAAGTGGCAACTAGGGAGTCAGTTAAGTCTACGATAAGTTGATCTGCATAACATTGACTTATTATCTTGATCTTAGCTAAAAGATCCAGATTTATGGGTTTTGACTCTATTTGTATTTCCTTTCCTTAGTTATAGGAAGAAGGTATGTTCATTTGTGTAAAATATTTCTCTTTCCATCATTGTTTTCCTTCTCTAACTAAGCTATAAAATTATTCTATAGGAAAATCAGAAGGTAGTCTAGCACCTAATTCTATCAATCTGAGAAGGGATTCATATTGATCTTCTTGGGGTTGATGTCCATTTTAGTTATCTTTAGATCCTATTGTTGTAGGGATATCATAAAAAATAATGGGGTTATCTTGACCATCATAAAATTTCTCACCTTCATAACTAAGACCATAATAGGCCCCACTACGAGTGAACCTTTGAGTCATGTCTAAAAAGAGCCACTCTGTGTGCTTGACTAACTTAGGACCAATGTTTGACAACCTATCAAAGTATGATTTGGCTCTCTCTTAAATAAATAACCAACGTACCAATGAGACTATAAAGGAGGGTGGTTTAAAACCATGCACAATTTATAAGATTTGGTTCATGAGGTTATTCAACCTTTGGTAAAGTTAAAATTGTATAGATCGGAAGAGAGTAAGGTAAATCAAAGACCCAAGGTGAAAACTAGTACACCAAAGCCTAGATCTTTGTGATATACACACACCATAAAAGCTAGCTTCAACTTTGACAAGTTGACCCTAGAATTTTTAGAGGAAAGCTCTATGGATTACAAAGAAGACAAAATAAACTAAGCAAATCAAGATGTAAAAACATATGCGAATCACTAAGTATAAAGCTAGGACCAAATAGGTAGCATAACGCCACCACATGATTCTAGTAGGATAAAATATGTTCTAGGACTCAAGCATGAGTGATACGCAAGATGTCTTGAGTCCACCAAGATGATAATGCGATTTTGAGTCTTAATAAATGACCTTCAATCCCAATGGAAAATTAAACCCAAGTTAAAATAGGCTTAATATACAAATGGTGAACCTGCCTTGACACACCAACCCTTATAACTTAGAAAGGTTCAATAAAAAATGTGGATTATATATGAAGGATTTAAATAAATTAGGTAAAAGATCTAGACTCAATTGGGCAACATGACTGCACCAAAGTGGATGACATGACACAAAGCTTTTGATAAAAATTTGAACAAGGAAAAGATGATTTTTCCATTTGGATAGCGTAACACCTCCCTTGCTCAAGAAAATTGAGGACAATGTGTTTTGGTTAAGTTCATTAAGTTAACAAGTAGTTTTAGATACAAATAAAGACCAAGTAAGCTAATGACAAAAAACAAATATCTTAAGTCTAAACTGACAAGGTATGGCAAAGTGGGGTCTACTAACTAGCAAGGTTTCAATCATTCTAGGGGAATTAATTACACAATAGCTTTCATGTCAAATGATGCAAAAGACAAGTATACAAATTGGGTGACTACGACATTGGCTAGTAGTAAAAAGGTCTAGTACTTTTTACAACCACTACATCTTGTTGTTCACTCAGTGTAGTGTGATGTCCAAATGTAAATACATCCCATGAGTAACTCTAAAGGAGTCAAATGAAGTCAATGCCAGGAGGTGAAACCCCAGGTCAAAGCTTCCCTAAAGAACTTGTGGGAGGTAATCACATCCCCCTCATAAACCAAGTTTGTATGAAAATAAAGAAAACATAAAATAGACAGACTTTAGGGTCTTTTTCAAGATCACCCAAACTTTGGCAAGTTTTTGGGGAGTGCTTTAGGCGACATTATTTCTAAGCCTTGGACTAGGTTATTTGCAATAGGAATGGTGCTTTTGATTTCAAAGGTTCCCTAAAGGGGATAAATATAAGAGCATACATGTAAATTCCTCTTTTTTCCAAACAAAACCTAAGTAAATAACTATTGTAAACAAGAATTGACAAGTCTATTCAATTTAAAGCCCAATGAAATATTTGGTGGTGTTCATTTGACCCCTTGGTCTTAGTTGTAAACTTTGAAAACATTCATCAAAACATTTAAATTCTTTGTTAAACACCAAAATAAAGTTCTTAATTGATTTTTAAGCATGCAAAGGGTTATTTAATCATGTTTTTATCAAATATCAAGCTTAGTCCTACAACAAAAATATTAGCATGTCCTTTAGCTTTGAAGCTCTTTTTAGCTTAAAATAATGAACTTCAAAAAAATAGCTCTCGGGTCTATGTTTAAGAAAAACATAGTGACCGATGTCAGTTATTACAACTGATGATGGTTACTTTAGCTAACTGAGATCTAATTGATGTCAGTTTTACTAACTGACGTTGGTTAAGCTAGGTAACCAATATTGGTATTAATTGATGATGTCAGTTACTATGTAAAATTGTGGCAAACAAAATTGGTAAAATAAAGTTAGAAAATCAATTTGCATGAGTTTTAAAGGTCTAAATAAATATTTTAGAGTTATAAAGTTATCTTATTTAGGTGTGAGATGCATCTGGTCCCATTGGGTGTGCCAAGATGTAAAGAGGATTACAAAGCAAGTTAGTCAAGCATCAGTCCATAAATAATGAAACATGCATAAAGAACTAATTAACCAAGCCTATCTATTCCTATGGTAATTAAAAAAGATAACAAGAAGTAAATGAAATAAATCAACACCATATTACCTTCCCAAATGGATTCACCATACCCATGTGGCTCAAAAACATGTTCTCCCTTGATCAAACATCCTTGTTTTTGTCAACAATGGTGGTAAGCTCCTCCAATGCCTCAAGAACACTCCATAAAACCTAGGCTCATGATTCTAAATCACTAAACTAGCCTATCAATGAAGCTTGCAATAAAAATATATGATCAAATGCAAAACCTTGTGGAAAAAATTTAACATTATAACTTTGCAACATTCAAGCTTAAAATTCATGTCCATGGCCTCTTTATTTATATATTTTTGAGATTGGTTAGGATCAACCATGACCGTCCATCTTAAGATTGAGATGTGTGACCATGGATAATCCTAATATTTGGAATTAAATCCATAATTATCTTGATCATGACCTTGGAATAAATGGCATTAAAGAGGCATGGGATGTTAAGCACAGGATATATTGAGAGGGCGGGGTGAATCAATATATCATATATCTTATAAAACTTTCCCTTTATCAAATTCAACTTAATAAAACATTCAAAATATGCAATAAAACTCAAATAATAAACATCACACAAGATAGAGAGAGACACCAGATATAACATGGAAACCCAATGTGGGAAAAACCATGGAGAACAATCTCAAGTATATTCGTGAGAACAAACCCACAAGAGCACCATACCCCTTTGTCGAGTACCAAACTCAGCTATAATTCATGAGCACCAACCCATAGGAGCTTTAAACCCCTTTTCTAAGCACCAAATTAGCTATTATTCATGAGCACCAACCCATAGGAGCACCAACCCCTTTGCCAAACACTAACCCAGCAACAATTCGTGAGCACCAACCCACAGGAGCACCAACCCCTTTGTGTATACCACACGCCTATCTCTCAATGTTACTATCTCAACAAATGATAGATCAATATAACATCTCTTTCCTCTCTCTCACTTTTGCTCTTCTAAGCTAGATATAACAAATACAAATCATATTCATCTCTCACAATTGCTCTTCTAACCTAGATATTACAATATCAAATCAACCTCTATCTCCCATATTACAAATGGCTTCTCAAGCCTTTATTTATAGCTTTCCAAATGACCTTTGGCCTTCCCCCTTTGTGACCCTTCAATCCTATTATGCCAATCTTGGATGACCCTTCATATTCAAGCCTTTGAAAAGTCATGTGGTGACCCTTCATGACCAAAACCATCCTTCCCACTTTTGTCCTTATCTTTGGTGACTTTTCATATTCTTCAAAGTGTCCCTTCATGAGAAATTATGCCCTTAATCTTTTATCTTCACTTGGTGACTCTTGGTATTCCCCAAGATGACTCTTCATGGGAAAATGCATCCCATTCTTCTTTTGTCTTTACCCCATGGCTCTTCAACTTCTCCATGGGCCCTTTTTTTGTCTCATATGCAACCAAAAATATATTCGTTAATATTAAATAAATATTAACTCATATTAGCCAAGATATATTTATTATAAACAACATTAAATGCAATGGGGCCTTTATCACCAATAATACTATACCTTTGACATCAATGACAATATTTCCAACAATCTCCCCCTTTGTCATTGATGGCAACCTCAATCTTGAAACTACCACATCCTGTCACCTACAAGTACCATCATCTCAAAACATATTGTAACTCCCCCTTACTATAGCAACTTGTACCTATTCCCTGTACCTATTTTCTACACCTATACTTGTACCTATAATTATCCCCCTTTGACATCAATGGCAAAGGGTCTACCTGGAGATAACACTTAGCTCCCTCTCACTTGATGCTAAACATCAATGGTAGGAAGTAATAGAAATTACTCCCAACTCCTCTCGTCGATCTTTGAATGTATCCTTTGATCGTGCCTTTGAGAAGATATCTGACAAAACATATACATTGTTTCCTATCCTTTGAGCATCTGCAATAAACTCATTTGAATCTTTACTTTCTAATCTCAAAACCTTCCACATGAAACTTTAAGGTGTATTCTTGATCACATATTTGACTTACACTCAATAGATTATGCTTACAAAACATTCTTAGCTTTGGTTTTACTAATATCCAAACATAAAATACCTTTTTTGGCTATCCTAGTAGTGGTTTTATCTTCAAATTTCACTATGACACCATTGACCTTCTTCACTCTTATCTCTTATCATATGCCTTGAACATCTACTATCAACGAACCATGGCTAATATTTTTTTCTTACATGCAGGGTTGTCTGAACCATCATAGAATCTTCATGTTGTTTCTTCTGCCATGAACATGTTTGAACCTTCTCCCTGATGAATGGAGCTTTGAAACTTTGATCCTTCTTCATTGAATCTACATGAGTATTCTTTTCCTTCTTTCTAAAACTGTTAGCTCTTTTTCAACATTCTAATTTCTTATGACCATAATCATTTGAAACATTGCATATGCGAGACTCATTCTAATATCCTCAAACCATAATATTGATGCAAAATTTTCTTCAAAAATATATTCCCTCAAAAGATATAAAAATTAATATGTAAACTCACCTTCTTGTCATGCAACATATCCAAGACCCAATAACATCCACCATGCTTCAATTTTTCTTAAAAGTGTCTCCTTGAAGCCTAGAAGAAACACCCCACATAATAGGGTTCTAGAAATAAATCTCAGGAGACTCCCACATCTCCTCTGTTTCTTCCTTGATCTTCTTGTGTTTTTCTTTTAGAATCCATTTAAGCATGTCTAACCTTTTTGACTTACTAACTTTATCATTTATGATGTTTTTATTTTTCTCAACTTTTTCAACTATCTTATCTTGACAAAGCTCATGCTCAAATGTAACAAGAGATTCTGCACAATCCTTCTTATCTGATTCTTTATCTACTATAGCAAGTAATTCATTTTCATTCTTAAACTCAACATGATCAACCTTTACTATTTTAGGTCTCCAAACCTTAATTTGACTCTTCTCATATTTTTTAGGGGCTCTGTAACCTTTGACATACTTTGAAGATCTCTTTACTTGTTTTGGACATAATTTAGCAATAAGGCCAACCTTATGACAACAAAAGCAAACAATATTTCTCATACCTTTTTCTTGAATGTGACTGAGATCTCCCTTTGACTGATTGCTTCTCCTCATACAGTCTCTTGCCCTATGACCAACATGATGACAAAAAAAACAATGGTCATGAAAATATTTTGAAAACTTAAAAGCATTGGGTTGCCTGATCGACTTCTTTGATTTGCCTTCAAAACCTGCATCCTTCTATCCTTGGACCAATATTTCATGATCTTTCTCAACCTTGATTATAAGCTTCTCATGATTATCCTTTAAAGAACTTAACTCATCCTTCAAATGATTACTCTCTTCTTCTTTTGATGTTAAAATTAATTTGCAACCTCTAACTGATTCTTAAGATCCTAAATAAATATCTTATTTTCTTTTACTTCTATAGCCAACTTAGAATCCAAGATACACAACTTTTCCGTAAGAGCCTCAACCATAGATTTCAACTCTTGATTCTCCTTCTTTAGTTGCTTGGCCATCTTATGTTTTTCTTTGATCTACCCTCAAGTTGTTAAACCCTTTTTGAAGGAACCTGCTCTGATACCAATTGTTAAGCACAATATATACTGAGAGGGGGGGTGAATCAGTATATCATATATCTTATAAAACTTTTCCTTTATCAAATTCCACTTAATCAAACATTCAAGATATGCAATAAAAATCAAACAATAAACATCACACAAGATAGAGAGAGACACTAGATATAACATGGAAACCTAATTTGGGAAAAACCACAGAGAACAATCTCAAGTATATTCATGAGAACAAACGCACAGGAGCACCATACCCCTTTGCCGAGTACCAACCTTGTTAGGGTGTGGAGCTAAAAGCTTCACCAAGGAGCACACTTAGTAGTTTCAGGTCTACACAGATACCGGCATCGATCAAGAGCGACCGACGTCGGTCATGAGCAGTTGCAGAGGCACCGACGTCGATAGAGGATCAACCAATGGCAGTCATAGGCAAGCAGCAGGAACCGACGTCGGTTACCTGCGGTGTTCAGAAAGCTATTTCCGTGGACAGAAGCGAGTGTTTGCATGATGAGTTTGAGTTGTAGTCTCAAGCTCGCGTCTCTATTATTAGCAATACTATTTTTAGAGCCCTTGTTCAAGTGGCTTAACTGCTTGTTGGAAGTGCATGCTCAAGTCTCCTAATTCTATATGTAGAATTAGATCTTCCTAGCTTATCGTAGTTATTGATTATTGTAGTTGGGTGAATTATTATTGTAATTCATTGTATGAGAAGAAGAGTACAGAATTGAATCAATCCAGGCTTGTTGGAGTTGATTGTTCTTGAGAGAGAGAGCTCTTGAGGAATAGAGATCTATTGAGAGATCTATACACCTAGGAGAGGTGTGGAAGAAAGAAGCTTTCTTCAATTGTATTCCTTTTGTAAAGAGTTTGTTAATACAAGTTTTCAGGTTGTTTTCTTGTATCTCTTGTTCTTGCTATTATCATTCTAATTACTTGTCAATCTGATTTAATTCTGCATTTATTGCTTTCACAATTGTAATCTATTATTGGATTGATCCCCCAATAAACCTCAGCTACAATTTGTGAGCACAAACCCATAGGAGCTTCAAACCCCTTTGCTGAGCACCAACCCAGCTACTATTCCTGAGCACCAACCCATAGGAGCACCAACCCTTTTTCTCATTACCAACCCAACAACAATTCATGAGCACCAACCCATAGGAGCAACAACCCCTTTATGTATACCACATGCCTATCTCTCAATGTTTCTATCTCAATAAATGATAGATCAATACAACATCTCTTTCCTCTCTCTCACTTTTGCTCTTCTAAGCTAGATATAACAAATACAAATCATATTCATCTCTCACAATTGCTCTTCTAAGCTAGATATTACAATATCAAATCAACCTCTATCTCCCATATTACAAATGGCTTCTCAAGCCTTTATTTATAGCTTTCCAAATGACCTTTGGCCTTCCCCCTTTGTGACCCTTCAATCCTCATAAAAAATGACACCAATCTTGGATGACCCTTCATATTCAAGCCTTTGAAAAGTCATGTGGTGACCCTTCATGACCAAAAACGTCCTTCCCACTTTTGTCCTTATCTTTGGTGACTTTTCATATTCCTTAAAGTGTCCCTCCATGAGAAATTGCACCCTTACTCTTTTGTCTTCACTTGGTGACTCTTGGTATTCCCCAAGATGACTCTTCATTGAAAAATGTATCCCATCCTTCTTTTGTCTTTACCTCGTGGCTCTTCGACTTCTCCATGGGCCCTTCTTTTATCTCATATGCAACCAAAAATATATTCGTTAATATTAAATAAATATTAACTCATATTAACCAAGATATATTTATTACAAACAACATTAAATGCAATGAGGCCTTTATCACGAATAATAATAGACTTTTGACATCAATGACAATATTTCCAACATGGGAGGCATTAACTAGGCATGGGTGACCCATAATCTTGATATTTGTGGCATTTTTGGCCTAGGGATGTCTTCCCAAGAAATGAGGTCACCTGATGATGCAGATAATAGGAATCAATTTTCAAAAAGAAATATTTAACAAATCTCATGGAAAATACACTTAAGCTCTTGATTTGTATT